>CM053626.1:173494556-173514156 GCA_028646595.1 Phalanger gymnotis
GCGGTGGGGCCTAAATAAATTTCTTGTTGTTTTCTCCTTAGAGAATCTCTCATACCTTGCGATTTCGGACCATTCAAACATATACATGATTATATTTGAGATCATAAATTCAGCCTTCCTACTACAAAAATGCAGACAGTGCCTGTCTCCCCGGGTTATTGTGTGAATCAAAGGAGTTAATATTTGTAAAGTGCTTGGCACAAAACTTGGCACATAAGTTGGTGTTGAAAAATTGTCTGTTTTCTTCTTAACTTTGTTTTTGTCCTTGCCTTTTGGCACGGCCTCCAGGAGACTATTGAGCCCTTCTCAGCATAATGTTTTTAGATGCACAAAGTAAAAGAGATTGGGATTACCAAGAAAACTAAAAGTTAATTAAAATAAAGATGTATTTTTTTTCACATCCAAATTCATAATCTCCCTTAACATCTATAGCCACAGGCCTCTTGGGTGTCTGTGTACTCAAGGTTAAGAACCCTTGATATCAGAGTGTTTGAACTGTATTTTGAAGGACAGGGTTATTCTATGAGAGGGTGTTCCAGGTATGTGGGATGGTCATTGTAAGGACAGGAAGACAAGAAATAGAGAGAGGACTAGTTTGCTTGGACCATAAAGGAAAGAGGAAGGATACCTAATGAGGCTGGAAAGAGAATGGGGACAGTCCATGAAAAGCTTTAAAAAGCTCCAAAGAGAAACATTTGTGGCTGATCACTGGAGTCTATTGAGCTGGGAAGTGACATGGTGAGTCCTGTTCTTAAAAACATCACTTTGGTAGCTGTATGGAGTTTGGATTGGGGTATGGGGAGATTTGGGTTCAGAGAGACCAATTGAAAAGCCATTACAAAGGTCATTGCATTATAGGGGAGAGTTGATGAGGGTCTTAAGGTAATGACTGTGTGAGATGAGAGAAGGGATCAGAAATGAAAAATATTGTAAAGATATAGATGGCAAAGTTGGCAACTAATTGGATATGTGGGAATTGGAACAAAATGAGTTTCATTTTTTATTTTCATTTATTTTTTTTCTTAGGTGAAAGCATCTTGATCATGAAAAGGTTCAAAGATCATTTGTCTTTTTATCTGGCTGACTGACTGCAGGGGGAAGAAACTGATAACTATTCAAAGCTAGTCTAATGAGGCCATCTAACATCAAACAAAGAAGTTCACTTAACAATAGCATGGCAAGGATAGACAAGGAAAGAACAAACCCTTCCACCTTTGCTCCCTACTGCCAAAAGCACTAATCCTTTCTCTATTATCTTTTTTCCTTTTGCGTAACCAATTCCATGTCCATCAAGGGCATCAAAGAATCATATACCAAGAATCAGGTATGGGACAGGTATTTATGTATCACACACAAAAGCCATGCTTAATATAAAACACTCACTAGTATGCCTTAACTGAGTCCCTAACAAATAGTTGTAGCCATCATTGTTGTACTCTGCTACAAGTCTGATACTCAAAACCATTTTAAAACCAATTATAGAACTGCTGTTTAGGCATTTTACATTTCACTTTGGCTGCCTGAAAGTTCACGTCTTCTTGAAAGTTAGGGCAGAGGTTACATTCTTGCTTCTTCAAGAAGCTCTGAATGGTTATCAGAGTTTCTTCCTCCTGTGGTCAGTGGGCTCTTATCAAAAGACACATGATCTCTGAACTCACAAGGTGACCTTCAAGCCCAGACACAGCCATCTCATGATCAAGATGCATTTGCTTGAAAGGAAAAACGAGAAACAGAAGAGGCAGCCCAAAACCCAGGGTAAACTCATCCAGGCAGGACATGGGCTTTAGCTGCTCATGTGCCCATGACCACATGGTAGTTAGGATAGGAGGAAAGAGTAACTTGGCCTTCCATTCATCCATCACACTGGAAGAGTAAAGATGAAAAGGGGAGGCGCTCCATTTTTAAAGGCTCATTGAGTCAATGGATCTTCTGTTTCTGTAGTTAATGAGGTAATCACTTTTTAATTTTAAAGAGAATGGTAATCTCAGCAAAGAAACATGGCCATAGTTAAGAATCAGAAGGGGCAGTTAAGGGCATGCTTTGTGTAACTGCAAATTACACTGAGAACATAGTAGGTATGGCATGGGATGGAGCTAGAATCTGGAGACCTAGGTCAGGATCTCACCTCAGACGCTTATTAACTGTATGACCATTTATAAAATGAAGGGTAATATTTACTCTACCAACTCCACACAAGGTTGTTGTGATGACTGTGCCTTGTACTCAGTAGAGTGTAAGTTTCTTGATAGCAGAGAATATTCCATTGTGTTCCCAGAGCCTAGCATAGCGACTGGTACTTTTTAGAAACTCAATAAATGCTTATTGGAATGAATTGAATTGGATAGAACTGAACCTTGAAACACTATAGTCACGAGTTTTTGTTCAATGTAGTATTTAATGTCAGGGCAGGAAAGGGCCTTAGAGATTCTCTACCCCATTTTGGAGATGAGATCCTGGAGGTCCAAATTGATAAGGACATGTCCGAGGTGACATAGCTAATTTGTGCCAAAGATAGGGCTAAAATGCAGCTCTTCTGACTCCCAGACCTACATTCTTTAGGTGATTTATTAAAGGTAGGAATGAATTAGCAGAGGAATGACCAAAAGGTGGGCCATAAAAGGGAAAAAGGAGGTCTGCAAATCAGAATGTATTTGCAAAAGTCTTTGGGGATTCTAACACCATGAAACACATGCTTCAACGTTCCCCAAAACTCATTTTGCCTCCCCTGATCCCACATTTTATAACCAGCCCAGGGCATCATTCAGTGTTCCGAAATGTTAAATGATTATAGGTGTTCAGAAGCCCTGGGAGAAATGGAATACATTTACAGACCTATAAACATCTAAATTAAGACTAGAAATGGGAAATATATTCTATATTTGGACAGGGCCCAATATATAATATGTTGTGGCATAGAAGAAACTTCCTTTTTGGTGGCTGGAAAATCTATTTGCTTTAAGTATTCAATTTTAATAAAAATAAATAATAGTTGTGCTTGCTGCTTAAATAGCACCTTTCAATGGGGCATCTCAAAGACCTTTTCAACTCTTAATTTATTATCACTTGGATAAGGTAGGTGGCAAGTAATATCTTTATTCCACCAATTAAGAAGCAGGCACAGAGAGGCCCCTGTGACTTGTCCAAAGCTATGCAGTGAATCATAGCTCAGGCTTTATGGAAAACATCTCCAGCGAGGAAAATGTGCAGACAACCTCTAAAATTGATTGAGATCTACATTATCTAGCTGTCCTCTCCCTTGATTGGATTCTCACTTATCCTAGCCAAACAACCTCCATAAACCAGATGCTCATCTCCAAAATTAGAGATACATCAGGATTTTAAGAGAAATGCAATCCGAACTTTACCAAATTTGTATTTCAGAGGGGTGTGGGGAGTGTTCACATTTTGTGTATTGTATATAAGCATATTATTTCATGGACTTCTGCAATTGAGTCATAGCCTTTGCTTTGATTTACTTCTCTGGGCCTCAGTTTCTTCATTTGGAAAATAAAAGGCCTGGGTTAGATATTCTCTACCTTTTATACCATCCTGATGTTTTATGTCACATTTTCCTCTGTGTAGCTACATGACAACTATACAGATTAAATCTGACCTTAGTATATCAAGTTGAAGTCTGAATTAAGGGAAAAAAAACCAAACTACATGCCCATTCTTTCTCAGTATTGTGAAGGTCAAAAAAGCAAAGGGCAAAACGTTAGATTTGAGTTTCAATTTGTACTGTCTAGGCAGAAATAAGTGGAATTTAAGATTGTTCCCTGAAGCACAATGGCAAGATGTTGTTCATCTGAAGCATCCGGTGACAAGTAGTATTGCCCATCTTGGCCCCCATGGGAAGCCTGGGCACATAGGGATAGGGAACTGAATGGCCTGTTGTCTCTGTTCCTTTGAAGTCTCTTCTTACCCTTTCCCTCCCCAGGAGATCTGATTCTTCTTCAGGCCACTGCCCAACTGTAGCCTCCAGCCACACTGTCTGAGTCTTTCTTCACTTATGGTCCTATCAATTGGCTACCAACTGCAGGGAGCAGGGCAGCTCCCCTTGGCTCAGGAGAATTTCTTCAGGGTTCTCTGTGTCACAGAGTTTTCCATGCCTTTAACAAGACTCAATTAAAAATTAATCAGTTCACCATGGCAATTTGAGAGCTGATAGTTTCTTTTACTGACTCCATAGCCTCAGGGTAAATGTGCCCCAAGTAGCTAAATTAGTCATCTAATTGGGATTTTTCCATACCTAAACCAGTCAGCTTTCTGAGAGGCTCCCAGGAATGAAGTGCTTGACCTTGTTAATTGGATTGCCCTGGTGTCCACTCTGTTACTTTGGCCTCCTTTTCTTTCAGCCTCTTTTCTAATCACTTGATTGGAAAGTGGAAGATGGCTGTTCCCAGTGGCAAACCTAGAATAAAGTGCCTACCTGGTGCCCCTTAAGAGCCAAAGATGAGATTAAAAGCGCAAAGGACCTTAGTTGAACTCCCTCATTTGACAGATGAGGGAACTGAGGCCCAAAGAGATTAAATGACTTTTGTAAGACTTAGGTTTTAGGACTTGAGTTTAGGATTTGAATTGAGACTCCAAATTCACATGTGTCACCCTAGGTCAGACCTGCACAACCTGTGACTTGCCAAAGAGCTTGGGGCCGCTGGCAAAGAACGTAGGGGGAAATATCCTCTATATTTTTCCAGCCTCTGCATATTTCCAGGGCTGCCCAAAATCCTTTGGCGGGCCACAGGTTGTGCAGGTCTCCTCTAGGTGGTGCAGAGGACTGAGCACTGGGCTTGGCATCAGAAAGACTTGTCTTCCTGAGTTCAAATCTGGCCTTAAACTCTTACTAGCCATATGACCTTAGGCAAGTCAATTAATCCTGTTTGCCTCAGTTTTCTCCTCTGTCAAATGAGCTGGAGAAGAAAATGGCAAACTACTCCAGTGTCTCTGCCAAGAAAACTCAAATAGGGTCACGAAAAGTTGGACATGACTGAACAACAGTGGTGCCATCCTGCCTCCTTTTGAATTCCTATGATGTATGTTACCCCAAATTATTTTATTTACACATTAATTTTCTGGGCTTAGAAGGGGCTTAAAATATTGTTGTTGCTGTTCAGTCGTTTCAGTCCTGTCCGATTCTTCATGACTCCATTCGGGGTTTTCTTGACAGAGATTTTGGAGTGGTTTGCCATTTCCTTCTCCAGCTCATTTGACAGAGGAAGAAACTGAGGCAAACAGGGTTAAGTGACTTGCTCAGGGTCACACAGCTAATAAGCACTGTAAGATCTAGCTGCCTTCATCTCTAAGGAGAAGGAAACGGCCCATGTGCAGCAGTTGTACCACATGGCAGAGGACTTTTAAAAGAGATACAGGACAAATGGTCACCTCAGGCAGTTAGGTGGCATAAGAGATAGATTGCTGGGAGTTAAGATAGACCTGAGTTTAGATCCTGGCTGAGGCAAGCCATAGCTGCATGACCCTGAGCAGCTCATTTGTCTTTCTCAGCCCGTTTTCCCATCTGTAAAAAGGAGATAGTAAAAACACATTGACCTTATTTCACTCCAATCTCACAACAGAAACATAACATATTTTGTAAATTTTAAGGTGCTAAATCTGTGTCATCGTCATCATCACCATCATTATTCTTATTTCTATTCAGGGAGGATGGTTTCCACTGGACTCATCCTAAAAGAAGAAGAATTAGAATACTCTGCCCCCTCCCCAAACACACACACACACACACACACCCCTCACTTTTGGAGGACAATTCTCTGGATGAAGACCCCCTTGCCCTGTACTGATTAAGCCTCTGTCAAGATCATGCAGCCACTGAAAAGCACATCAGGACTGAAGACCTAAGTCTTCTGCCTCAGGGTCTATTGCAATCTCCATTAAATCATGCTATTATCCTATATTTTTCTCTAGGTATTTCATAAGTCTCTCCTCCCAAAGGCTCTCAAAGTTCTTTGTGACAGATCACTCCACATTTTTCTTTCGCATCCTGACCACCATTCTAGAACACTGATAGAAATATCATAATGCTTTGGCTTTCTCTACTACTTTAAAGCTTGTAAAGTACTGTATCCCCCTGCGGTGAGGAGGATAGAGCAAGTATTATTATACCCATTGGACAGATGAGAAAACCGAGGCCCTGAGAGGGTTCACAGCAAGCAGGTATCTGAGGAAGGATTCTATTCCACATCCTCTAGCCATTATATTAATTCAGTTCAATTAAACAGGCATTTATCAACTTCCTACTTTGAACCAGGCACTGGTGTTGGCTTTTAAGGATATAAAAACAGAGCTTCTGTTTTACAGCAATACAATAAGTGTTCATAGTAGGTCCTCAAAAATTATTGTTGAATGAAATGGACTTAACTGCCTTCTTTCTCCCACCAGTAGTTACTCTTGTGCAAATCTACTTGGGCTATGTTCACAAAACCAAAGGAGTTACTGATTATGAAAAGGAATCCAGAAGTTCTTCTTATATACCAATCAACTGATGCCAAAGGTATGACTAAAATAACCAATCTCTTGTGGTTAATTCAACTGAAATACTAATTTAAAGGGGGGGGGCAGTTATTTCAATGTTAATTTCCCATTTACCCCCCAGGACACACGGCACTTCTGAATATTGTTGTTATCTGGATCACAGAGGGGAATGTATAGAGAAGGAAAAAATGCAGCATCCAAATGTTCCCAGGCTTAAGATTTGAGTGTAGAGGGTCACCCTAATACCCTACTAATCAGTCCCTGATCCCATGAAAGCTATTGAGCATATATATCTTTATTTTACCCAGTGCACACTTCAAAGACCCGATTCATTGGACTGATTGCCCTGTCTTCCCCACTAAGAACTTTCTTCCTGCAGTACTTATGTGGAGCAGAAGTGGTTAATTTTCTTCCATTTCTGAAGCCTATCTTTTATGCTATTCATGGGCTACCTTCTTAATACCTTTGTACTGTCCCTAGAAAGTATGGATTATCTCACAGATCATTCATAACACCATGAACATATGGAAATTTTGCAGATTATTTTGGATTAGGGTGAGGAGTGGGCAGGGATAAATCAATGAAAAGCATTTTGGATTTGGAGTCAAAGGTCCTAAGCTTGAATCTTAGCTCGACCATTTACTACCTGTTTGAGAAAGTCACTAGGCCTCCATGTGCTCATCTGAAAAATGGGAACAAGATAGCCTCTGACATCTCTTCTAGCTCTTTACCAATGAGCCTCTGATAATAATAGTTCATATTTACTTAGTGCTTACTATGTACCATGTTCTGTGCTAAGAACTTTATTATCTCATTCGAGCCTCACAATCACCCTCTTGTGCTGTAGGTGCTATCATTCTCCCCATTTTACAGATGAGGAAACTGAGGCAAATGGAGGTTAAGTAATTTGCCCAGGGTCACTTGCCCAAGTGTCTGAGACTGGATTTGAAGTCCCATGTTCCTGACTCTCCACTCTATCCACTGTGCCACCCAGCTGCCACTGATACTAAGTCACTTCAGTTCCAGGTATCTCAGTTTCTTCATAGGTAAAATATGAGAATTGGACTCAATGACCTCTAAGATCCCTTCCAGCTTTAAATCTCTTTAAATGTCTTTTCCTAAAAAGACGGTGATAAATGATCCATATAGCCCCTTACAGTTCTCAATTGTATTGTTTGGCTCCCTTTAAGATTCTCCCTGTTTCCTGCTGGTTTTAATGATGCACATTTAAGTTTCTCCCCAGAGAGACTCCAGACTTCATAAACCCTGTCTCCAGGCAAAGCATTTCCATGGAGTAAGGGACAGGGGGATTGGCCCCTCTTCTTCACATTAACTCCATGAAAAATGAAGAGAAATTCCAATGATCTCTGACCCTTTCTCCATGCTCTGGTCTGCCTAGGGGCTATTTCCCATGGAGAACTTAAAAGTCAGCCTACTTTCTCTTCTCTCATATTCCCTTCTCCCGCTCTTGTCCTGACCAACTTTACCTGTGATCATCCAAGGTAGGAAAAGACGAAAGCCTTCCCTAAGCTCTGACGACAAGGGTACCCATCTATGATTACAGACGTTCTGTGACCAGCTATCCAAACGACAGTCACAAGTGAGACTGGACACTCCTTAGAGTCAGATGGAATCAATTACTGGATAAGATTGGAAGGTTAATTTTCCCCAGAATGGGGCATGTTTTTGAGTTCTGCCATCTTCCTCTAGCCAGGGGGTTGCGAAATCATATTGTTCTCTGGCTCTCGAAGAAAGTAACGCAAGGTAGCATTCCCAAAGGAATTGATTTCAAAAAGAAAAATGCCAATAGTTCCCCACCCCCACCTCTAAACTCTGTAAATACTGAATAGGAAACTATTATTCAAGGAATACTGGATAATTTGTCCTTAGGTTACATATATGGATGACATAACATTCATCCAATTCATCTTGTCCTTTTCTTTTTTTCTTCTTTATTTAGGTTAGGAAAGCTCTTTGACTTATATTATTTCATTTGCTCATCCCCAAACCCCTGTGAGGTGGGTGCTAGTAACATCCCTATCTTACAGATGAGGAAATAGGCAAATAGAGGTTAAGTGACTTGTTTAGTCATACAATCCATAAAGTAAGTATCTGAGGCAGACTTTTTGCATTTTTTAGGAATTTATTTTATTTTCAATTCATGGAACCAAACAAACATTTCCATAACACAGTATGATTTAAAAAAAAGATGATTGCACATGAAACTGCAAATCTACCATGTACAACTTGCTATTTCTTTCAAATATACTACTACAGCGTTGTCAGGTAAATTTCTTTTTTTTTCCCCTTTTTTCTCTTCTCCACCCTTGCCCCCCCCCACTTCGAGGGAAATTTATTAATAGTAATTATAAATTTGAATGTGAATGGGATTCTCTTTGTTCTCTTTGTGGTGGCAAAGAACTGGAAATTACAGGGATCCCCATCAATTGAGGACCGTCTGAACAAGTTGTGGTGCATTGTAGTGATGGAATACTACCATGCTGTAACTAATGATGAGTTCAATGATCTGAGGCAGAATTTGAAAGGTCTTCCTGACTCTAACTATACTCCATCCTTATTTTCCAGTTAAGAAAACAGAAATCTGAATATATTTTGTCACACATAAAAAAACCTCTCCTCTTGCTATCAATGCCCAAGGGACAAGCCTTTTGCCATAGAAAGAAGCCCTAATTTATAAATTTGAGTCCCCAGTTTGTCTTAACTGGTGGATTTTCCCGTTGAGCTGCACCTACTCATAAAAATCTAACTGTAAGGTAGCGTTGGGGGACTACTGAAGGTCAAGGTTTCTGGACTGAACTCTATCATAAACGAGTTCTGTGACTGAATGTTTTATCCCTTTTGTGTCTCATTCTCCTTCCTAAACAGAGAAATTAGAGATTCGAGCCAGAGGATTCCTAGGATTCCCTTCTGGCCCTGACATTATACCATTCTGTGAAATATTTTCTAAGAGTGAGAAACAATCTTTATTTTTTTTAATTAATTTATTTATTTTTTGCAGGGGGGAAGGCAGGGCAATTAGGGTTAAGTGAGTTGCCCAAGGTCACACAGCTAGTAAATGTGTAAAGTGTCTGAGGTCAGATTTGAACTCAGGTACTCCTGACTCCAGGGCTGGTGCTCTACTCACTGCACCACTTAGCTGCCCAGAAACAATCTTTATTTTAAAAATGAAACAAAATATTCTAAAATGCTTAGAATACTAAAATACACCACTTTGTGGTGGCAAAGAACTTGGCAATTCCTTGGAACGGATGTCCATCAATTGAGGAATGGCTGAACAAATTGTGGTATGTCATTGTGATGCTATGCTATAAGAAATGATGAGCTTGACGATCTTAGAAAAAGATAGACTTGCACGAAGTAATTAAGAGTGAAATAAGTAGAACCAAGAGAGCATTGTATACAGTAACGGCAATATTGTTTTAGGAACAACTTGGAGTGAATAAGTCATTTTTACTATTATAAGCACCCAAATTAACTACAAAGGACATATGAAGCGAGGCAATATCTGCATCCAGAGAAAGAACAGATAAATAGAAGAATTTATGGAATGATTTTACTTATATATGTATGTGTATACATGTGTATACATATGTATGTATACACATATTTGTGTCTAATGATAACTATCTCCAGAGCAGGGGAAGGAAGAAAAAAAGAAATTTACATGATAACTTTATTATGTATTTAAAAGAAATAGCAAGTTGTACATGATATGAACCATCATCTTTTTTTATTATTATTATACTATGTTGTAGAAATGCTTGTTTTATTCCATAAATCAAAAATAAACAGAAATGGGAAAAATTGAAACCTGTTTTCAGCAAATATCCAGGCCATCATGTAGAATAGCATGAAAGGGAAAAAAAGAAAATCTTTTGAAACAGCAATGATTTCAAGAGGGGAAGAAACCAAGGCACCTCCAACCTTGTGAAAACTGCTCATTCTATTTTCTGAAGATCAATAGGTTATCATGGATAAATCCATCTGTTTGCCTCAGTCTCTACCTCTCAAAAATGGACCTGTACTTTTCCCCTTGTTGTCCTATCTGTGGATAAATAAGGCAATTTTCCCTGACATATGACACTCAGTAAATGAAGAAAGGTTTGATCCCAGATTAAGTTGCTAAAGATGGAATATTCCCTGCCCGGACAACAGTCCCATTCACTTTCTACCTCTGAAAATCTACCTTCACCATGAAAAATATTTCTGAAAATTTCCAAAATTTAAGTCAAGTTGGATAATCACAAAATTTCTGGATCAGAATCATGAGGACCTGGTATTGATTGGCCTTCAAACAAAATACTTAACTTCACAGAAGATACTTCTTATTTATTTTTAATGTACATATAGTTTTTTCGAATTATACCTAAAGATAGTTTCCGACATTCTTTTTTCATAAGGTTCCTTTTAAAAGAGATCCCTGTTGCACACTGAAATGCTAATGTAGTAGATAGGTTTGTTCAGTCATTTTTCAGTCATATCCAAGTTTTCTTGACCCCATTTGGGGTTTTCTTGGCAGAGATACTAGAATAATTTGCCATTTCCTTCTCCCACTCATTTTACAGATGAAGAAACTGAGGCAAACAGGGTTAAGTGACTTGCCCACAGTTGCACAGCTAGTATTTAAGGCTAGATTTGAACTCAGGTTTTCCTGACTCCAGGCCCAGCTCTCTATCCACTGTACCCCCTAGCTGCCCAGTAGGTAGGTAGGAGCAGAAAAAGAGTTGAATAAAATGAAGAAATGTCTAAAACTGACAAATTAGAAAACACTACTTATTATAGATCGGTGATAATGATCTGAACAATGGGCATTTCATAGCACTTTAAGGCTTGCAAAGCACTTCTCAAAAATCTCATTTGACTCTCAATAACCCTGTGAGGCAAGTGCTAAATAAATACACTAGGGCTGTAGCTACCCCTCCCTTATTTTTAGTCTGGTCATGTGATTTCATAAGTGTGGGGAATGTGGACTGAGAAAACTCCCTCTACCAATGCAGATCAGCAACTTCTCTCCCATGTATTGTCTTAGATAATTGCTTGGAGGTACAGAGAGGTTAAGTGACTTTTCTAGAGCCACACAAACAGTAAGTGTCTGAGGTTCAATGCAAAGACAAATTCCTTTGACTCTTATTCAAGCATTCTACCCATTATGCATTGCTGTTGTCACTGTTGTTTAGTCATTTCAGTCACGTCTAACTCTTTGTGACCCCATTTGGAGGTCTTCTTGGCAAAAATAATGGAGCCATTTCATTCTCCGGTTCATTTTACAGATAAGGAAACTGAGGCAAACAGGGTTAAGTGACTCACTCAGCTAGTAAGCATCTGAGGTCAGATTTGAACTTAGGAAGAGGAGACTTCCTGACTCCGGGCCCATTACACCTCACTAACTCCTTAAGTAAGCAAAATGAACCGCCCCCTTGAAATGATTAAATCAGTGGAAAAAATAGCTTGCTTTAGCAACTTTACTTGCAGCATATGTATTCCACAAAAATGAGGTACACCTGTATTTAAGAGATCTTTGGATGTGAAACTATTATTAAATCAAGAAACTTTTCAGCAGCCTAGTATGGGCTGTACTTCCTTTGTTCTAAGTACTGGGAATACAAAGAAAGATAAAAGTCCCTACTCTGAATTTACTCACACTTTAGTGGGGGAGATAATGTACCCAATAGCTAGGCACAAATAAACTAGATACAGGATAAATCAGAAATTATCAATAAAATTATCAATAATTAAGAAAGAACAGAAAAAGATAGGATTTTAGCTGAAAGTTAGTTTTAAAAATCCCGTTTTTCCTGTTTTCCAGTGGCTCACAGTTCCATATTGATAATGACAGCACAAGTTTTAGAAAGTAGTCTTGAATTTCTTGTAAGCCAAAAGTTAAACATGAATATTTAATTTTTTTTAAACCTTCCTTATCCCAAGTATTTTATGAAACTGAACGAAGATAAATGAAGGATTCAGAATACATTAATTTCTGCAGGATCTTGGTTCTCAATGCCTGGTATTTATGTACATTTTTCTGCTTCAACATCCATTTTTCTGGTCATAATTCCAAGGTCCCTTCTCCCAAAGGTAGTCACTGATAAGAGCTTCTTCTCATGTCAAGGTCAAGTGGATACTGGCCCTCCCTATTCCTACGCTTGTACAGACTAGGTACGAGAACAGACCTTGTAAAGGGGGCTTTCTTGTTATTACTATTTTGTGGTCAAAAGGTTGCATACACTGTATTTTTTTTCTGGTGCTAAGGGTGGAAAGCAAAATATTTTGATAATTATTCAGGCCATCAGGTTACATAAGAGGTTCCATGGCTTTCTGCATCCAACTTGAGCAGTTGAAACCACAAATTCTGTTTTTGTAGCCATAAAACATTCACGGCAAAAAAAAAAAGAAAGAAAGAAAGAAAGAAAGAAAAAAAAGGTAGAAAGAAAATAATAAAATCCATTTTCCATTCACTTGAAACTTATAAAATTTAATGTGGTGAAAAATGACAGTTTACTCCCTGTAGGAAAGTGCTCAGAGCCATGTTTCATAGGCTGAATGTGGAGACATTAATACATGTTTGCAGCCGTTGAATTATTCAAGTAATTACATGCTGAAAGAGGATGTCTCAGGGTAAAATGTCTGAGTTACATTGAAAATAAAGTCTATCAGCTGAAAAGAGGTTTCTCCTACAAAGGAACTCTGAAGCTGTCTAGTCACTATTTAAAGGATCTTCCCCTTTAGGGGAAAAAAAGTACATTGTTCCCATCCGATTTGCCAAAAACTTACAGGGCAGTTGTTGAGGCATCTTCTCTTCTTAAAAGGATTCTGCATGTTCTTGCATCAGGCCTGAATATATTTGCTCCTTTCAGCTGGAGCTGAGAACTCCAAGCATAGCACTAACAGATCTTACTGGTCTTACTTAGAGGCAGGAAGGCTGCAATAAAAAAAAGAAAAAAAAACCACCACAAAGCACCATACTCAATTTTACTTCCATTTGGATGTTTTGGCATAAAATAGCTATAGTGAATGACTATTTATAATCAAACTATGTTTACATGTTCAATCATGGTTTAGAACAAACAAACAAATTGTTGAATTCAATCAAGGCGCCTTTTCTGTTGTTTTTATTGTCCTGGAAAATATCAGTTTCATAAGAAAATTACAAAGTAGTATTTGAATGCAAGTCAATAAATATGTTAAACACTCTGTGCCAGACATTATGCTAAGTGTAAAGGATACAAAAACCAAAAATGACATCATCCGTATTCTCAAAAAGTCTATAATCTAATGAGGGTAAGGGCTAAGGGTATGAAATAAATTTTGATATGTATGATATAAGGTAGATTGAGAAAGGTTCAAAGGTGAACTTCAGACCATGTGCTCTAGGAAATTTTGAAAAAAAAAAAGATCATTTTTAGCAGTTCTCCCTCCAGAGCAGCTAAATGGCTTAGTGGATATAGCTCTCTGCCTGTAGTCAGGAAGATCTTAGTTCAAATCCAGCCTCGGACCCCCTCGTTAGCAATGTGACCACAGGAGTGATTTATCCTCTATTTCTTCAGCTGTGAAATGGAAATACTACTAGCACATACATCTTAGGGTTATCATGCGGATCAAGTGAGATATTTGTAAAGTGATCATCACAGTGCCTAGCACATAGTAAATGCTATATAAATGTTTGTTATTGTTAATTTTGCTATCAGGAATAAGGCTTCAGACAAGGCTTCACAAAGGAGATAGAACCTGAGCTGTGCCTTGTAGAAAGATAAGTCATGGCACTGGTCCTAACTGTAACCTAGGTCAGGTGATTAGAACTTTCTGAGCCTCAGTTTCTTCATTTATAAAATGAGGTGGGATAAATGATCTCTAAGATATCTTCTAGCTTGAAGATTTTATGAGACGTGCCAGTACAATATTGAACCAGGAATCTTAATGACAACTAGGGACCAGAAAGTGACTTGGAAAAGAAAATCATTATAGGTGGAACTTCTTGTATGTTGCATGGTGTGCTAACTTGCATCGTTGCATGTGTGTGTATATATGTGTATATACATACACAGCATATATACATATATGTACATACCACATGTATGTATTGTATATACATACATTGATAAATATATGCACATATATGTTGCATTGTGCATATATACAATGCATATTTATTGCACCATTGCTGTATATATGTATATACATATATATGTTGTTTTTGCTGTGTTGTTCATTCATTTCAGTCATGTCCCCATTTGGAAAAGACACTAGGGTGGTTTGTCATTTCCTTCTCCAGCTCATTTTATAGATAAGGAAACTGACACAAACTTGATTTGCCCAGGGTTACACAGGTAGCACATGTCTGAGGTTGTGGATCTTCCTGGCTTCAGGTCCAGGACTCAATCCACTGTCCACTGTACCACTTACCTGTCCAAAGCCTTTTAGCTTAAATCATTTAATTACCTGAGATATAATTTGCAGATTATAGGTAGCTCTAAGATGTCTTAACTTGGTTAAAGGAAATGTGCCAAATCAGATGACCTCTTGAGGCACTATTCCATTCTAAAACCCATTATTCTCAATAAAGTATAGATAAACTCTGATCAGAAATTAAACTATTACTTATTAAAGGCTTAGTAAGTACAAATGTGATCATTTTGAGGATTCTTTGTATCAGGGTCTTTGAAGAGTATGGCAAGTTCCCCAATCACTCATTATTAAACATCACACCCACCTCTTGGCAAAAAAGGTAAGATATATTTATGACATGGTCAACGTGGGAATTTGTTTTGTTTTTACATGAATATTTATCACAAGGGCTTTGTTTTTATTTCTCTTTGAATTGGGAGAGAGAAAGGCAGATTTGAGCTAAATGAAAAAAAATAAGACTTAATTTAAATAAAGAGTTCTTGATTCAACCAAGTAAGATTATAAAACATAGTCTTTGGTTTATAGACATATCTAAGGGAGTACCTCCCCAGAGAGATGATCATGGCCAAGGAGCATTTTGCTTAAAGGACATAGATAATTTCCCAAAGATGATCATTGACTGAAACTCTGGGGTTGGACTCTTGCCAAAGTTGCTGTGTTACTCTGTAATCTGCAAAAATAAGTTGTGAAACTAATGTATTCTTTCTTGGATTTTGAAGGAGAAAAAAACAGAAGAGTACAACTCACCAAATTTTATTCTTTTTTTGGGGGGTGGGACATAGTTGGACAGGGAGTACAAGAAGAGAAGGAATATAGTGATCAGTAACCAGCACTCACTCATTTACAATTTCTTCTGTCTAAAAGATATTGATGATAACTTGAAGCAAAAGGTCACAGCAGAAATAGATATGGACTTGTATGCCACTTGAGATGGACAACATTTGTGTCTTATGTAGAGAAGTTGAATTTCTTAGGCTGTCTTTTAGCCAGTGAAGGGAAATTTCCTGGGCAGTGCCAGCTTTATGTGTTTCCTGATAGAGTATCCCAAATTTGAGGGTCCAAAGATTAGATCTCTAGAGAGAGAAGGAGATTTCCTGATGCAGCATACTCTTTAGAGAAAGGAGAGGATAATCATAAAGTTTCCCATAGGGACCTACTTGGAACACAGACCTAGTAGGTTAGCCTGGAAATGCAATGGGAAGAGGATTGCTAATTCAGCAACTCCATCCAAAACTTACTGTTTACCTTCTAGGAGGAGCCTAAAGTACATGATGATACTATGAGTCTTGGGGAAACTATGTAGGGCGCTGTGAAAGAAAAACTCACCAGAATGTCAAAGAGCTATCTGATTAAAACAAAACAAAACAAAACAGCAACTTCAGTTCCTTTCCAGGGTTAGGGAAGGTATGAATCGATTTCATATGTGTACTTGTCTTCCCCTTGTTTATTGGTTCCTGTGATACATTTGCACCTTCTGTATTTTTTGGGGGGTAAAATAAAAGCAGCCCTATACTCTAGATACATGTGTTACCTTGATCGTGCATACAAGAGCAGGGAGATTCTTTTATGGAAACCCATAAATGAATTGTTCCCTGAAAATATAAGGAACTTTTCCTGAAGCAATGCCAGGTAGAAATAGAAAACCAAAGAAAAAGAAATGAACTCTTTTAGTTCAGTCTCCAGGATCATACAGAATCCTTGGGATAGGGGCAACCTGAGCTTTATGTTACAACTGCACAAGCCCTAACGTTTAAGTTATGATTATGTGAAGGTAAATGTTGGGAAATAGTAAATCAATACATAGACTTTGAGTTACCCAGCATAGGAATACAGAATAGGCAAAAGTCAGAAAAATGTGGGATCAAGTCATACCTCTGACATACTACTATAGTTATATAACTATGGAGAAGTCATTTAACCTTTCCATCCCCCAAGCAATCTGCAAAATAAAGACTATCTTCTAAAAAAATTCAATCAGCCTACGTTTGGAGGGATGACCCCTACATACAGAATTGCTAATCCTTTATTAGGAGGAGTTTCCATTCATGGAATTCTATATAATGACACCACAAGTCCAAGTCAAAAACAAACCACAAACGTAGAGGCAAATAATTTGTCAAAACCTGCATTTTTGTAATGTTCTCTTCTGACCAAATTAAATAGTTTTTAATGATGATAGCTATAAATTGTGCTATACATACATTGCCACTGAACTAAATTCAAATCCTCCTTATCTTTATCACACTGGAGGTCACATATGCAAATATTTGAATCCAAAGCAATCAATGCAATCTGGAAATGCTTTTCTTATCAGACATAATTTCTGAGAAACTCATCAATGAGGCACCTGATATATGAAAATAAGATTCAAGATGTTTACTGTAGCCAATGCATGGTATTCCATTTTGTTCGGATTTGGGATTTCATTGGTGTGGATAGCTTCCAAGAATGAAAAAGTACCTATACTAATGTAATTTAGCAGTCATAATTTTTAATATCAGAAGAGATACCTTTTAGTACTGAGAAGTTAAGGGAGTCAGAGACAAGACATAAACCAGATTTGCCTGACTCCAAAATTAGCTCTCTACCAACTGGACCATGACACCTTTCATGCCACACCCAGACTAAGACATAAGAAAGAGATAGTTATGGGATATTATAATGTCTTTGAGAATGAGCTTAATTATGTAATTTGGGGAGAGAGTCTCTTCTGTGTGTGTGTTTTTTTTTTCACAGAGCAATAAAGAATTCTTCTTATCTTCTAAAAATACAAGCTGAAGAAATATGTTAGAAATTTCCCAATAGTCAGCCACAAAAACATAGACTATTACCAACTAAAAACCAACATTATTCCCCCTGCGTGTGAGAATTTGACACTTCTGGGCACCAGTAGCATTTTTAAAAATCTTTTTTCTTAGTTTCATATAAATGAAATTTTTCCACTCAAGAAGTAAAAAAGAAAGTAATCTTTGAAATACTAGCTAATGGACAAATATGAAAAACCGGTATGATCCTTGAATGTGAAACGGAGACAGGCTGTACTAGGCTACGTCGTTAACAATCTGAAAATTGGTCAGTTTCAAAGCCACAGTATTTATGTTTCATTTTGTGTCCCGAGAGTACATTAGCAAAACACTGACGAGGTGTGTGCCCACTTTTTTTTATACTTAATGTGGTTTGTACTTGGTCTTTTGGGCTGAGTCTACACATGCAACGAAAAGTGAAGAATTGAAGCTCCTACCTGGATAAATACAATTTAACAAGAAAGAAAGAAACACTTTTACTGTGATTATGTAGCTATTTTAAGTGAAGGGGATTTGACACCTAGGTTTTCCTGATAATTGGGTTTGAGAAGTACAGACACTGGAGATTTGCCTTCCCAAAGAACCTTGCTTAAATCATATCCTGAACAAATTGGATCTAAATGATAAGATATCAAAGATTCTCTTCTAGTGAATTTCCATTAACTTTCTAATTCCAAGATTCAAGAAAGTATAAGTTGAGTATCACCTGGCATCTTCGAACATAAAAATGGAACAGAAAAAGACTAATGAACAAAATCAAACAGTGCTTTTGGCCACCATTCCCCCACAACACCTCACTAAGGGGAATCTACACCATGGGGCAGAATTAAAGCCTCATAATCTTCACCCCACAGTTTCAGAGGTCATTCCCACAAGTGATGTGATAGTGGAAAGAATACATGGCTTAAAGTTGCCTGAATTGGAATTAAGTTCCAGCTTTTCTGCTTATAGGGCATCTAGGTGGTAGACAGAGCACTAAACTTAGAATCAAGAACACTCATCTTCGTGAATGCAAATCTAGCTTTGGACATTTACTAGCTGTGTGATCCTGGGCAAGTCACTAAACCCTGTGCCTCTGCCTGTAAAATGAGCTGGAGAAGGCAATGACAAACCATTCTAGTATCTCTACCAAGAAAACCTCAATTGGGGTCATGAAGAGTCAGACACAATCAAAAAATGACTTAACAACAACAGCTTCTGCTTATAGCTGTGTGACCATGGAAAGGTCATTCAAACACTCTGAGCCTCTATTATCTTATTTAAAAGGCACTAACATATTTTGTCACATGGCAAGTCCTACTTAATGTGAGTTATAATATTTTTTCTATGGCTAAATCTTTACCTGTAACAACAATGCTACTTGCCACTACTGTTGCTGTCTAAAACCAATAACACCAGCACACAGGCAGGCTACTAGCAAAGATTTTTTGATCTGCTTTTCCAAGGAAAGCGACTTTAAGGGTTTACCATCTCACTTTATTAGACATACATATATCATTCACTTACTTCAGGAGAAAAAGTCAGCACCCTGAACTTCAGAGCAAATACAAACAGAAATTTCAAGCAGAAATTATAAACAGAGCAAAATAACACAAATCAACAGACAAGCTTCTAGCTGTCTGACCAAATCTTTACATACATAGTTACCAGAGAGAGAAGCACCAATATCTGGGTTTTCAAAGTATGGGGGGTACACTCCTTAATGGCTATCCAGAGTCTCCACACCAATACTCTTCCAATTAGTAAGCCCCAAGCAAAATGCTAACCTCAGAGTATATATACCCTTTTTCAAGGTATATATACAGTATGCACTCCATGAGAAAACAGACTGTCTTGAATTTTCTATTAGTATTTATGGTGGAACATAGTAAATATTTTATAAA
>CM053626.1:173514656-173538220 GCA_028646595.1 Phalanger gymnotis
AAAAAAAAAATTACAAAAGGTGTTTGAGAATTTAGATGCCTGGATTGGCCTTATCGCTTTGTTAAAAGTCACTCCTTCAAAAAAAAAGTTTGTGGTTTTTTTTTTCCCCTTGAGACTCTTGACCTTTTATTCTTCAGATGAATTTTGTTATTACTGTATCTAGTTCTATAAAATAACCCTTTGGTAATTCAGTTGGAATGGCTCTAAATATACAAATTAATTTAGGTAACATTTCCATTTTTCTATTTTGTTATATAGTATAACCATAAGGAAATAATATCTTTCCAATTATTTGTGTGTTTTTATTTCAATAAAGAGTATTTTTTTAGTTATAGTCACAAAATTCCTGTGCTTGATTTGGTATGACATTTCATACACTCTTTAGCTATTTTGAAAGGAATTTATTTTTCTTCATGGGTTTCGTTGGCAATATAATTAAAAGCTAATAATTTTGCAATTTTACTTTATATACTATTATTTTACTGGTTATTAACTGTTTTGATTTATATTGTTGCTTTACTAGTTATTAACTGTTTCAATTTTTTTTAGTTAACTCTCTAGAGTTTTCTCTTGCAGGTAAACTATCATGTCATCTGAAAAAAACGAAAATTTTGCATCTCCTTGCTTTTCTACTTATAATTTCTTCTTTTTCCCTTATTTTTCTTGTATCTATACTATTTCACACAGATAGGTGGAGCCACAGATAGAATTCTGTACTCAGAGTAAAGAGACCTGAGTTCAAATCCTGCCTCATACACTTCTGGGTATATTCTGGGCAATTCACATAAGCTGCCTCAGTTTCTTCATCTGCAAAATGAGGAGAATAATAGCACATACCTCCTAGACTTGTGAGTATGAAACAATGTTTATAAAGTGTTTTGCAAACTTTAAAGTACAACATAAATGCCAACTGTTGTTAATATTAGTATTAGCATCTTTAAAATGATATGAAATTAGAGTGGTGACAATGAACATTCTGGCATTACCCCTAATTTGATTGAAAGGTCCTCTGGTCTTTTCCCATTACAAATAATGTTAGTTCTTAGTTTTAGATAGCTCCTATTTATTATATAAAAGAATAATCTATTAATTCCTTTGCTTTTTTATTGTGTTTAACACAGAGTGTCTTACATTGTCAAAAGCTTTTTATTAATCTACTGAAAAAATCATTTTATGTTTATTATTTTTGTTAGTAATGTAATATGTTGATAGTTTTTGTAATATTGAACTATTCACATAGTCCTAGTCTAAATTCAAATTGGCCATACCATTTAATCTTTTCAGTATGTTGTTATAGTTTCTTTACTAATATTTATTCCATTTCTTTGTGTTAATATTCATTAGGAATATTGGTTTATAATTTCTTCTCCCTGCTTTTTCTCTCCCTGTTTTAGGAATCAGGGCCATATTTGTCTCATAGAAGGAACTGGGTAGGATTTATTCTTCCCTATTTTTCGCATATGATTTAATATTCAATTATTGTTATTTGAATGTTTGATAACAAGTATCCATGTAATCCTGAGTTTTATTTTTTTCCCTGCTGGGAGTTCTCTTCAGTCTTGTTCAATTTCTTTTTCTAAGATTATTTTATTTAAACTCTCTATATTTTGTTCCAATAATCTGGATATTTCCTAATTACATAAATATTCATATATTTTCTTAAAGTTATACATGTTTTAGCATGATTGGGCACAACAGTTTCTAATTTCCTTTATTTCCTCTTCATTTTAGTAAATTCTCATTTTTTTATTGGCAATCTGATTTTAATTTCACTTTTTTGTATCAAATTAACTAACAGGTTTTTTTTTCTTATTTTTAAAAGTTAGCTCTTGGTTTGATCAATGTAAAGCTTTTCCCCCCCTTTTCAATGATGTTTTCTTCTTTGATTTTCAGAATCCTTTTTTGGGGCAGCTAGGGGGCACAGTATACCATTAAGGCAGAATTCATGACTTCAAAGATAACCATTAATATACCCGAGTGGTCCAGAATCGCAGGATATAAGGAATTCTCTAAGTAGAAGGCAGAGGAGTTAAAGCATTTATTGAAACTCAAAAGTAGCAGACCCATGGACGAGTGTCCCCAATTCAACATCCTGGCAAGAACCTTCCAAAACCAGTATGCCCATCTCACAATAGTGACCAGGAGGCCACATAAAAACATTATGGCAGTAAGCCAAGCCATACTGGTGCTTTCCCCTCCCCCAATGCCAGGGGCCTCCAGCACCGAGACCACCCACTGGCCACAAGCCCCTGTTCAACACTCTCTGGTCTCCACGAGGGTCAGTCCTGCTTTTTTGTAGCACCTGCTTCTGCCGCAACCTCCAAGCTGTGTTCCAGCTAGCTGACTTCTTCCTCTCTTCTTCAGCTCTTAATTGCTCTTACCAACTGCCTCTTAGCTCTGCTCCAACAGTTCAGCAAGCTCCTCCCACCACAGGCTTCATGTCATCATGTGGACCAGAACTCAGGAGCCTACTATTAGCTCCAGCCCTAGCCACTCCCCCCAGGACCCTGAGAGCTCTGCCCCCAAAGCACAGTGAATGGACAGGAAAGATTTTCCCATTCACTGATTGCCTTTACACACAATGAGTGGCATCAGCCTTGGAGTCAGGAGGACCTGAGTTCAAATCCAGTCTCAGAAACTTGACACTTACTAGCTGTATGATCTTGGGCAAGTCACTTAACCCTAATTGCCCCGCCTTCCTCTATCCATAAAACAAACAAAAAAGAATTCCTCTTTTTTGTTCTTAGTGGGGTATTGTCATTGTTATTTGTTTTATTGCTTTTATTGTTTTATTTTTTTTTAATTGTACTTCCAATTCACTGATCTGTTGATATTTTTTGTTTTGTTTTGTTTTTTCTTCTTATAAATAATGAGAGATGTGGGATTTCACCTCTGGACTACTTTGGCTGCATCCAAAGTTTTGCTATATTTTTTCATTATTAGAATTTCCTTTAATGAAATTATCTATTATTCCTAAAAATTTATTCTGATGTTCACATATTCTTTAGGGCTAAATTATTTTATTCCTACTTAAGTAGAAATACTTAAGTTTTAATACTCTCTTCAAATTCTCTTTACTGAAGATAATTTTTTAGTATGTTGGAGTCAGTAATGGATGTCTTTAATGTCTCTGTCTTCATTTGGTAATGATGTTTTTAGGCCCTAGAATCTCATCAACTTTAGCAAAAGTATTATACACAGTTAAAATTATGTATATTGCATTCAGTAATCCCCAGAGATCTATCATTGTAAATTCTACTGTGTCCTTAACATCTTTCTTCTTTTTGTTTTTATTGTATCGTTAGATTTGACTAGGTCTGGAGAGGTGCACATTGGGGTCCCCAACTTTATAATTTTGCTATACATTTCTCTTTTAACTCAATTAACTTGATCATTAACTACTAACATGCTAAGGTATTCAGTGCATACATATCAAGTATTCATGCTATTTTATTATCTGTGGTGCCTTTAATCATGGTGTAGTTTCCCTGCTTATTTATTTTAACCTTGTCTCTATTTGCCTTTTCTGACATTATGATTGCTACTCATGCTTTCATGTTTTTTTAAAGCCTCCTAAAGCATAACTGAACCTAATTAGGTAGGTGGCACAGTGGATAGAGCACCTGGAATGGAGTGAGGAAGACCTGAGTTAAAATCTAGACTTATACACTTACTAGCTGAGTGACCTTGGGTGATTCCTTAATTTTTGTTTGCATTTCTCCATCTATAAAATGGGGATCTTAATAGCATGTACCTCCCAGGGTTGTTGGATCAAATGAGCTAATAATTATAAAAACACTGGCACATAGAAGCACTATAGAAATGGGGTCGTTATCATTCTCAGCACCACTATTGTTACTTCAGCCCCTCGTTTTTAACTATATAAGAATCAGATTAAATTTGACTCTTTGCAACCCGCACCCATTGTTACAGTGTTAAGTCTCTTACTGAGCCCAAGATTCTTTTGACACCTACAAAATTTCGAAGATTCATATTGAGCATTCTAAGTCATTAAAAATCCCTAGATATTTTTCGAACTAACGGTGCCTTCTCCATCCTGTACCTGTGACACCGATTTTTTTTTATCTCAGTAAAAGTGCTTACATTTAACCCTACTGAATTCTTAGATTAAGTCCTATGTTTTTACTTATCAAGATTTTTTTTTGAATTTTCATTCTGGGAATCATCTGCATAGAGATGATAATTAAAAAGCAAGATAGAGGAAGAAGAGAAGAGGATCCAGGACATAACCCTGAGGCACACTCAAGGTTAGTGGGTGTGACCTGGATAATGATCCAGTAAAAGAAATTGATAAGAAGTTGTAAGACTGATAGAAAGAGAACCAGATAAACTAGAGAGGATGTAAAATCCAGGAAGAGAGTGTGATTTACTGTGTCAAAGGCTACAGAGAGATCAAAAAGGATGAGGGCATTTTTAGTAACTTTTAAAAAATTTATTTTTATATGGTGTATATATATACATACATATGTATGTATAAAAATATACCCATTCATACATATGTAATTAAATATCTCTCAATTACATGTAAAAACTAACATTTAAAAATATGTTTCAAATTCTCTTTCTTCCCTCCTGTCCCTCCTCTATCCCTTGAGAGAGCAAGCTGTATGATATTGATTATACGTGTGAAGTCATGCAAAATATTTCCCTCTTAGCTCTGCTTTAAAAGAAAATGCACAGGCAAAATAAAGGAAAACTGTATGTTTCAATCTGCACTCAGAATTCATCAGTTCTCCTTTGAGGTTGATAGCAATTTTCATCACTTGTTCTTTGGAATTGTCCTGGATCATTGTCTTGATAAAAGTAGCTAAGTCTCTCATAGTTGATCATCTTTACAATATCACCACTACTGTGTGTCATGTTCTTCTGGTTCTGCTCACTGCACTTTGCACCAGTTCATATAAGTCTTGCAAGGTTTTTCTGAAACCAGAGAAGTATGAAGATTCAAAAAGGCCCTAGATTTGGAAAAGAATAGATGATTGGTGACATTAGGGAGAGCAGGTTCAATTGAACAAAGAGAAGAGAGCCATATCTGCTTCTTGTTCTCTGCAAATTTGATGAGCATACCATTTATGATTTTATTCAAGGCATTTATAAAAATGTTAAACAGTACAGGGCCAAATCCTGAAGGACTCCCCTAAAGACCTCCTGTCAAGTTAACATTAAACCCTTCACTCCTCTGAGTCCAGCCATTCAGCCAGTTTTGAATCTATCAAATTGTATAATCTAGATTTCTTCCTTTTCTACACAAGAATAATATGAGGTATTTAATCAAAACCTTTGCTAGTATCCAAATAAATATGTTCAGCATTCTCTTCATCTATTAATTAAAAAAGAAGAAGAAATATCATTAGCCTGGTATAATCTGTTCCTGATGAAACCATGGTGACTTTGTAAACATTCATTTAATGATTTGTTCTAGAATTCTACCAGGAATTGAAGTAAAACTCATTGTGCTATAGTTTGCAATTCTCTCATTAAAAAAAAATCAGGAAAACATTTTCCCTACTCCAATTTGTATTAGCCTCCCTATTTTCCATCTTTTAGTATACTATTAATTAATATGTAATTGAATATACTATAATATTATTAATGGTGACCCAGCCACCATTTGTGCTGGTTGGTTAGTATTCAGTCATTCTTCTGGGACAAGTTATTTGAATTCATTAGCAGCACCTAGGTATTCCTCACTTCTCTTGGGTAACAGCTCCCTATTAACCAATTTGTTCTGCCATCCCTAGGGCAAAGGTCAATCTCCAGTAGCAAGAACAGAAGGAAACAAATCGAACACTTTTGCCTTTTCTCTGCTATTTTTATTACTGTCCTATCCATCTTCAAGCAGTGCTGCCATCATTTCTTTGTTCTTCATGTTTCTCCAAATATGAGAAAATTGGACTAGATTTCACCAATGATTCTTTTCACCCCTAAAGCATATACTCTTATATCTCTGATGCCTAAGGTAGGGGTGGGGGTGGAATAAAGACAGTAAAAAATTAGTTTCCTCACTGGTCATTTGGTGATATTAACACAGATATGAAATATTAGAAATATTAGATTTAAAAAAGGATATTCTTAGGTGGCTTCAGTTTATTCCTTTTTGTAGTTATGGTATTTGGAGAAAATATTTCTATTGACTATTTCTTTCTCCTTATCAGAGACACCCTAAGTAGATAAAAAAGAACCAGAAACAGAAAAATAGTTATTTTTTTCATGGCATTTCCTCTTCCCAGATTAGTTTTTATCCTCATAAAGAAATATTTTAACAAATCTTTTAAAATAACCTCTTATTGATATGGTAATATGGTGAAATAATCAGAATGAGGATCATATACCCAGTTTTTACAATAAAAATCAAAAAAGAAATCATTAAAAAGATGCCTAATTCTGAATAATTAATTGCAAAACCAATAATGGTCCGGAAGAACAGACAATGAAATCAATTCCCTCTTATCCGATGAAGTAGGGAGCTCCTAGGGCAAAAAGCTGCACATATAGTTAGATGTAATCACTAAACAAAGATAAATAACACCTATGAAATGAAACCATTCCTAATTTTAAAAAAAAATTATCAAATTACTTCCCTCTGTGGGATTCAGTTTCTTTATCTTATAAAATAAAAGGGGTTAAATTAGATGAAACCTCTTGCAGCTCTAATTTTATAATCCTCTATCTTCCAACTGATGTCAAATGCCTATAAATATGTCTTCTAAAGGTGTGATACATGTTATCAGTCACTTAAAAGCTTATACTCTCTAAGGAAGATGATGAGGGTGTTGGCACAGGAATGGGGCATAAGACTACCTAATGAAGAGAGCTCTTATTTGTTTGATGGGGCATCCATGTTGCTAAGCACTGCCTAGCCCCACCTGAAGAAATGTTAGCAGCAGCTCTGCAGCTGAAAAGAAAATGAGAAGAATAGGGGCTGTCTGTGTGTTCATCACCTAGATACCATTGCTAGACCTCGGCAGAGTGTGATTATTGGGAGCAAAAGAACATGGCTAGTGTTACACATTAGGGCTTTGGATATGGTAATGACCAAGCTCCAGTGGCCAAACAACAGCTCTCCAGACTCTCTGTAAGCCCAAAGCTGCTCCTCCTTCCCACTCCCTTGCTGCTCTTTTACTCTTACCCTCCTAATTGGCAGATATCCGATCCCTAATGCCATTTCATATTCAGGGCTCATGAGGCCACTGGAGACTGACTGATATGTGTGGGAAAGTGGTAGCCATGTTGGCTGCACCTGTTGTGGGGGTACCCTTTCCCCCTCCCTTTTTGCCACTGCCATTGTGTGCCACCTTATTCTGTTTCAGTAAAAGCAAAATGGGAGTTGAGTAGCCTGCATTCAACATGCCCACATACTAAAACAAAAAAAAGCCCTAATACTTCCTTGTACCCTTTTTCCTCTGACAGCCTGTCCAGTGACCCAGTTCAATAGAAAATGTAGCAATTCTATCTCCCTCCACAACAGTGGCATGCCAGTCACCAACTTGTACCAACAGATTTGCTCCCAGTACATAAGGACTTGGATGGTCCATTGAACATGACCACTGTGCCCCAGAGACACACAGAGAAACACACAGAAAACTGAAAACAGAACTCCTTTTATTTGGCAACCCCAAATAGATAGCATGCATTATTTTTTTTGTGTGTGTGAAAGTAAATAGATTTCAGATTGAAGGCACCAGGGACTTTTAACTTCCAAACAAAAAAGACTGCAGACTAATAAACTTTCACAGAAACCTCTGCAGCAAATAGTCTGAAATCTAATAATGCTACACCATGGTTCAGAGTCAGAAAGGTGAGGCTCATATTTAAAGCCAAAGTAAAAGAGAAAAAAAAAATAATAATTAAATAACCCACACTGTCTTGGACTTGCTCCACAGGAATGGAAAAGAATCAAATTCTGAAAGTTTGATGGCACAATTGTTTGGTTGGTGTCTGTTACCATGTGGATACGAATATATTAGAGTATAACCGCTAAACAGTGCTAGTAATATATCATAAGACCTGGAAATGGAAAAGACCCATTAAATCATCAATTACTACCCTTGCCAACAGCAGATGCAGTTCCCAGAGTCTCTGCCTCAACGCACCCCTTGGGATAGACTCCAAAGGCACAGTCATTCTAACCGATCCATAAGAGTTGTCCATCTACAGTATTTCACTGCTATTATGAAATGAAACCTGGCCCTCTACTGTGGGAGTTCACTGATGACCAGTCATCGGTCTTGAAGGAACTACTGGAAGCCATCTTACCCATTTCTCTGGCTCTGGGCTTGCAGGGCTTAAGTGGAACAAAACTGGAGAATGAACTGTCTAACCTTTACTTAAACAAAAAATACCAGAGCTGGGTATTCCACAGCTCCTTCCTTGGCAATACATTCTCAGGACCTAGAAAGTACAGCTTTATGTCTAGACTAAATCCCTACTCCTACTATTTAAAAACTCATTCTTAGCAAAATGAGAAAAAGACTCAGCACCACCCATGCACTATTGCGTCTTATTAGTGAATATTCACTGAAAGAAAAAATGGATTGTTTCAAGTTATGCCTATTTGAAGAAACAGTGGGAGCCAAGAGTTTAATATAATCATCTTGGAATAATAGCAATAAGTCACTGAGGTTTAATATTAGTATTACATGAAATAGTAGAGAATTATATTGCCTTAAGTGACATATTTTTATTCTTTTGTGTTGAAGACAATTTTCAACTTAAAAATCTGTTTCCTATGTCATAAGCTTTATTTCATTTGGGATTTAAAAAAAAATGTCAACCAAGGGAAAAGGTTAAAATGGGCTTTTGGTGAAAAAGGCTTTTTAAAGTATTTCTTATCTATCTCAAGAAATCTTTCATTAAACATGATAGCATGATAGATTTGGACTGGAAGAGATCTTAGAGATCATCTAACTTAATTCCTCTGCTTTACAGGTGAGGAAACTGAGGCCTAGAGAAGTTGTGATGTGATGAAAGTTGTATTGCTAAGTGGCAGGGCTGAAATTTGAACCCATACCATCTGACTTTATGGCACTCTTTCCTCACTGAGTTATATTTCTGTTTTAACCAAATGGCAACTGAAATAGTATGGAGCTTATCTAAGTCCAGAAGGTGGTTGGTTCCCCCTTACCAGAAATCTTCAAGGAAAAGATGGATGACTTTTTCACAGTTGCACTGTGGTACAAAGTCTTTTCTGTGTATTGGTTGGATTAGATGGTCAGTTACTGGGTTCAAACCCCACGATCTCTCAATTAGTAGTTATACATGAGTCTCCGAAGTCCCTTTCAGCTTTAGATCTACAATCCCTCATTTTACAGATGGCAAAATTGAGACACAGAGAGATCAAGTGATTTGTACTTGTCATACAGGAAGTAACTGAGCTGATATAAGAATTTGAGATCTTTTGACTTCAAATCCAAAACTTTTCCCACTATAAATAACATGCTGCTTTCTGGCCTTTCTTAATTTTTTTCTGAATTTGTGGATTCATTAATGGTAAAATAGGCACTATCTGACCAACATGTTCTCTCATAGGTAAGAAGCTTTTGATTAATGCTGAAGATGGCTGGTGAGAGTCACCGTTTTGAATAGCAGAATAGGAATGGTGGGATTTCTGGAAATCACATTTTTTAAAGTTAAGCTTCATATGAAAAAGTAGATGATTAGGGCATATTGCAGTATATACTATTGTTTTACCTCTGATCTTGTTCTCCCTATTAAACGTGGCTTCAAGGGGGAATAAAAACCACCATCTCCTTTGAAGTCAGCAAGGAGCTTAACTTGACTTGTTTCCTTTCTTCCTGACAGAGAACTTCTTCCTGGCAAAGAGTGGAAAAGTGGCATCTCTCTATCTTTGACATAGAGAGGACTGACAAATAGATAACAAATATCTTAATGGTAGGGATCTTTTAACAGTAGTAAAAGATGGGGAAAACAAATAAACAAAATAAATGGATGGATGATGGATGGATGGATGGATGAATAAATGAATAAATAGAACTAGTAGACAGACAGACAGACAGACAGAGATAGATAGATAGATAGATAGATAGATAGATAGATAGATAGATACCAAACATGCATATAAGTATTATACAATTTATAAGACAGAAATGAATGGGTTTTTTTTGTCTCTATTCCCAGCATCTGATGCAAGACTTTGCACTTGAGGGCCCTCAATAGATGTTCTTCAAATTAAATTTTACAAAGCAGTACTTCCAAATATATGATTTTATTCTACATAGGTTAGGCAGTTATTAATTCCCCATATTTTACAGATAGGGAAAATGAGGCTCAGATATCTTGATGATTTGTCTAAGCTACAAAATGATAGAGGTCAAGTTCAAATCCAGGCCTTCCTATTGTTGTTCACCCTTAATTATTGAAGAGGACTAATGACATCATAGATAATGGGTAATGACTTGCATGTGACTTGGATTTAAGTAAAGCAGTTGAGTAAAGCTGGCAGGCCTCATTCTCTTTTCTAGCATCACAGAAGTCCTATGGAAGAACAAAAGTCAAGACAACTGGCTATGGCCCAGGATGCAGTAGGCAACCTTGGCATCTTCAATATCTGACCAAGCTCTATATACTCCACAGTGCTTGCTTCAGCCACCTTCTTTGCCGTTGAAATAAGTCATTCTCATTCATCCATTTCACCAGGAAGTATTTACATGCTTGGGATATACATCCCCCTAACACACATGGGTTTGAAGCCAGTTGACTACCCTCAACCTGGTTTAGCCCATCTGTGGAGGCAGTTCTATTGGACATGCTACGACTTCTTGGAGCCACAGGTCTTGCTACTACAGTCCTGATTATGGAATTGACATTATTATGTAATGAATGAGAATGTCACTTTGTTCCCAATGCCCGCCCGACCTTGTCACATTGGTGTAAATTTGAATTCTGTGACTCCAGGAAAAATGTTGCGTAATTCTTTCACCTCATTCCACTGTCCCCAGAAAGGCTGTTTCCCTGCATCTTGTCCCAAGCTCCCTAAACTGTACAGGATCTACTTGTTAGAACAATGTCCATGACATGCATTCCTTGTGGTATGACATACAGCTGCACAAAACAGATTGTCCCCAAAGTCTTAGTGTGCTTTCAATCCAGTAAAGCCAATTTAGCGAAACTATTATAGAACGATTTTCAAATGAGATAATATTTGTAAAAAAGCACTTAGCTCAGTGCCTGCCACTTAGTAGGTGCTATACAAATGCTTATTCTTTTCCCTCTTCCCTTCCCCATGCCCTCATTAAAGCTTAAAACTGCACCAAGACTTTGGACATCAGGTATATAAATATTCCTTTTCCAATACCCCTCTACATTTACCAGCCTGGGGTTAAGAACTCTAACAGACTAGTAAAACAAACAAAGCACAAGAAGGAAGATGCATAGTTCGAAAATTGGAGACAGGCTTAAAATGATACCCTTTTGTACTGATGCTGGTTGGTAAAGAAGGCAAAATCAAGTCTTCAGACTGAATCTGCCTGTCTCTTTTTTAAAGGCTCTGACAGACACTGAAGGCACCACGCTAATCCTTGATCCCCATCTAATCATCACTCTGCAATTTTAACATGTGGTCACTGGGATGGTTGAGCCAGCCAAGGGAAGAACCAATTGTCCTTTGTCAGAAGGCTTTTCATTTGTAATAGTAATGGTGTTGATAGTAGTTAAATGTGCCTAAGGCACAGCTGGGGAAGTCTCTGAGCCATCTGTGCTGGGCTAAAGGAAGTTTCAGTAGAAGAAGTAAGAACAGAAAAGAATTGCATGCCTTCAGCTTTCAATAAAAGTTAATTCCTTAATCTAATCCTAGGCTTTAACACTGGTGAAATTATTAATAATACTTTATCACCGTTAAACAAGATACCTCAACTATACTAAATTCTCCTTTTTTTCTCCCATAACATTAAACTAAATATTGAACTTTCAAGATTCTGAAACCTTTTGTCTAATAGTAATAATTCCAATTTTATTATTATCATCATTATTATTATATCGATTTAATTCTTTTCCAGAACACTTGGACTTTATGAGTGAAGTAGTGACAGTTTTTTTTTTCTAAATAAATATGCAAGTTTTAGCTCACTGCAAGAAGAGAATTTATTTCTGTGACTGAGATGATAATGAAAAGCATTTGTATAGGGCTCCAGAGTTTACAAAAATCTTTCCATCTCTAAGGGCAAAGGCAAAAAAAAAAAAAAAAAGAATTTCAAAGAATTGAATTGTACCTTTCCTTATAAAAGAAATAGACACCACCTTCGATTCTTTTCTCCAGATTTCCATGTCAAATAATGATTGATATGTATCCTCTGTTCAGCTCTTTAAAAAACCAGTCATTGCCTGTGGGCCTTCCCATATTCAAAGCACAAGCCCACCCATGGCTAATTAGACATTACATTAATGTCAATTGAATGATTTAAAGCAGCCCCACTCTGGGCCTTCTATCCCTTAGTCCCAGGCACAGTGAGGGGTATGACAATCTCCTCAAACAGGGTTTCCTCAATAGTTTAGTAGATAATTCATAGAGTTCCCCAGCCTGCATACCTGGGACAATACTGTATATGAAAAATCCTCTACAAAAAACATTTCTGTTAAAAAAATAAATAAACAAATGAGGGGTGGGGTTGGAGCAGGAAGAAAGGGTTATATAGATAGAGGGCAATAAAGTCCTTAGGTTCAATTTGCTGACAGAGATAGGATGTTCGTAAAAAAATTTAAGGCTTAACCTAGAGCGTTCTGAGTACATTTAGCTATGAATTTAGATAGCATTTTTCAAAGTACTCTCCCTTCATTTTTTTTTTCCTTTATAAATTTATGAGCCGGGAACACTCAAAGTTGTCTTAATGGATTAAGCAGAGACAAGACTGCAACAAGAAAATTAAAAATGAAATAGTTACAGCTGTTGAAACTGGCATGTGGCAAAGAGAAGACTTTCTCTTCTCATGAAGCAAGGGATATTTTAGGAAGCACAAAACCCTCACAGAAAATATTGCTCACAATGCAGCCTTCTTTGGCGCGAAAACTGAGCTACTTGACAGAGTTAAGTCATTCATTGTTCACAGAGTAAATGAGCTCAACCAATCCAGACTCAGCTGCACCCTTGCCCCAAAATATCCCATTTTCAGAGCAGACTATCATGACTTGGGAATATGGAAGATTGAGGGATAGGGAGGTATGTGTAGCCAGGAGTTCCTTTTAGTCATTTCATTAGAAGATTAAAGGTCTTTTCCATTTGTCATCAGACAACCACACAAAGGGTGTTAGGATTTATTCCAACACTAACATGAAAATCTTTTTAGGTAGGTCAGTGGTTGACACTGGAAAGCAGAGGGTATCCGTTAACAACCTTACAAAGGTTATAACATTAGAAAGGCAATGTGGATAGTTGACCTTGGAGTCTGTCTTCAAGTTTTTCCTCTGTATGACTCATGGTTAAATCACTTGAGGAAGTAGTATTCCAAGCAACAATTACTACAGATGAATTGATAATCAGTGGGAGAAAAAAATTCCTATCGACCTATGAAACCAGAGATATGATGAAAAAAATATTCACCATGATATGTGGGTCTAAAGAAAAAGTTCAAGCGGGACAATGAAAAAAAAAATTACTTCTGAAATCAGAAGACCTGAGGTTCCAGTTGCCATTTACTATGTTGCTTTAGTTAACCTAAATGGTCCTCAATTTTATTCATCTATATCTATAAAGGGAAGGTGTTGGGTTAGATGACTGGCTTTTAAGGTGCTTTCTATGTCTAAATATCTGTTCCTAAGTCATTTCAGTTTTTGTGAAATGTTGATGAAGGTGTAGTGCCTTAGGGGGTGGGGATAGAAATGTGAGTGGTTGGATATTTAGTGGGAGGAAGGTGGCAGTCTAAACTGATTTCATCTATTTAAGAAATTTCGAGTGTGAATAATCCTCCACCCATGCACATTGTCTATAACTTGGTTTCCTAGGAGCACTAAGAGATTAAGTGACTTACACAGTGTCACATAACCAGCACACATCTGAGAGAGTCCTTGAACCCAGATATGTGTCTTCCCAACTCCAAAGCTAGTTCTTATACATCATACCAAATCTGTATTACTATAGAAGTTTAATGATTGGTTTTTCAGGTAACACCAGATGAATCAAACCTATCCCACTGTTACCCAGCTTCCATATTGTTGTTCAGCCATTTTTCAGTTATGTTCAACCCTTCATGACTCTATTTGGGGTTTTCTTGGCAGAGATGATGAAGCAGTTTGCCATTTCTTCTTCATTTCATTTTACAGATAAAGAAACTGAGGGAAATAGTGAAGTGACTTGCCCAGGATCACACAGCTAGTAAACGTTTGAGGTCAGATTTGAACTTACAAAGATGAGTCTTCCTTGACTCCAGATTCAGTATGTTCTCCATGGTACCATCTAGCTGCCCATCCAACCTCCACAATAACATCTTATGTTTGGATTTTACTTTATCCTTTTAAAATCACACCAACGACCTTTATTTTATTTTATTTGCACAACAATCATGAAATGCAGATAGAGAAAAAGTTGTTATCTTTATTTTAAGGATGAGAAAAATAAAACCCTCCAGCTAAATGATAGACTAAACATCATGCAATGATATCAATGAAAGAGACAGAATCAGACTTTGAGTCTAACACTATTTCCAGTCTCCCAGGCTAGCGTCTTACTTTGCTCCCTAATGGAACTTTGTGTCATATATTTCAGTCACCAAAAGTTCTTTACCCAACACTATTCTAAAAGCAAGGACAACTATCGTGCTTAATCCAAGCAAATGATCATCATACCATCTAGTAGATAATCTGGACTACACAAGAGATAAGTTGAGAGATGCTCTGGACCCCCAAAGGGAACTTCTGGATTTCAATTAAAATCGATAGGTGACAGCTCAGACTTTTCTTCTGCAAAAATAATAATACTGATATTAATAATAATAAAGCTATAAGAGTGTTTCCAGACCATATTCTATCAAAGAAGTAAAGACATATGAACATAATAGACACGAAAAATTTATCACTGTGCATCTTAAAAAAAGTGCGTAGAACAGAAGGATTTTTCTGGAGTCCAAAGTGCATAAAGCCAAAGATTATACTTTGACTCTTTGATCATCTTCTTTTTCCTTTTCTCCCTCAGTGAATTTCAAGAAAAGAACAAAAAAAATGCAGAATTACTTAATATGGAAAGCATGACTTTTGTGACAAATATGGTTAAATCCTGAACAATTCTATCAGCATCACAACTTTTACCTTAACTCAAGTGCTTCCTTAAAGGAATGAGAATTGAGTGGAGTAGGGGTCATGCGAGGCCTAGGGAGAAGGAAGAGGCATAGGAAGAGCTTTCTCCAATTACTAAATCTATGAAATTTAACATTTTGAGCTATAAACCTTTCAATAGCTTGAAATAAATCCTTCACTTTCACATGAGATCTTGGTTTCTGCAGTGGAAGATTTATTCAACTTCCTGCAATTCAGACCAAAAGACATAAATATGAAAGATGTGATAGTGGTACTAGGATATTACCCAGTGGCTCACAGTGGCATTACTAACCTAGCTGTTTTCCAGGAAAGGTAAATAGTCCTCTTCATCTTCCCCTTTACGTTCTAAATGAATTGTTAAAGGGGTTGATTTTCTCTCTGAAATAGATGTGCCCAGCTACTAGTTCTGGGAGGAAGTGACAGTGGACTATTTATTTCTTATTACTTGAGCTGAAACTACAAGAAACCAACACCAGATATCACCAGCCAATCAGTAATCATTTGTTGCTACTCTATGCCAGGCACGTATTAAGTACTTGGGATACAAGGAAAGGCAAAAATAGTCCATACCCTCGAGAAACTAATATTATAGCAATGAAGACAAATATGGAAATAATTTGGTACACATAAGATATCTACATCGTAGATGAAAGATATTCTCATACTATCACATACTGTTTTGTTTACTAAAAATTGTGTCATGCACTAAATTACCCCCTTTGGTATGTTCAGAGCTCAGTTCAAGCATTACCTTCAATATGAGATTTTTCCTGACCCTACAGATTCTGGGAGTCTGCAATAATATTGTCTTGTTTTATGTGTGTTTATACACATATAGGCATATACATATGTATATATATATGTATATATGCATGTATATATGTATATATGTATGCATGTATGTATATTTTCATGTATATGTAAATTTGTTGTATGTGTATATTATATGTATTCATGCAAATATACATATCTATTTGTAATATTTACTTTGTCCATACTATTTCTCCCAATAAAATGTAAACTCTTTAAGGGCACTTATATATTTACAGACAAATGTATATACATTTATATGCAAATGAGTATAAAAAAATTACCTCTGGTATTGACAGGTTTGAACTTGTACTCCCTCGGAGCAGCCATAATTTTCTGAATAATTATATTAATTGCTAATTTTCCTTTGTCTATTGGAAGTTATTGTTTATAGGAGCTTATTTTGTTTTATTGAAGTACTGGCGAATTGTAAATTAACTGTAGAGATTAAATGCTTTTGGAGCACTGAAAATTTTGTATATGTGACCTTGTGGGAAGCCTCATAGGTTTCTTCATATATTATGCACAAGATTACATGGACATATTTGCAGAAATAAGGATGGTGGGATTTTTTTCTTAACATTTGAATTATTAGCCCTAAATATTGTATGACCTAGGAATTTCCCATTAAGGGTGCATACAATTCATTTACTTTAATGCCTTAGCATAAGTGAACCTATTAAGAGTATATACTAAATTATCTTGGAATGCATTTAAAGTTATTTTAAATGCTTTCATTTGTAGCAGTCAGTAAGAAATTCAGTATCTTAATTATTGTTCTAATCTAGTGATAAAAGATATTCTTAAGGACTGGCAAGTTACACCTTAGGTGTTCAGAACAGAAAATGAGAGAGAAGATTATGTAACTACCCAGCTATTCCTTAGTGCAATACAATAAAAGTCAAAAAAATACATAGATATCTATATAATAAATAGATAGATAGATAGATAAATAGATAGATAGACAGACAGATAGATAGATATGTAAATGTCTGTGTGTATGTAAACATACATATGATTGCTTTAGATTTGTCTTTGTATCCCTAGCACCAAGCATAGTGCCTGACACGGTAGGTACCCCTTAAGACCTCACTTGATTGTTTCTTAAGATCAGAGGCTTACAGCTCTAAAGGACTTTAGAGGTCATCAGTATAATGTTTTCATTGTAAAGATGAGGAAATTGAGATCCAAAGAGGTAAAGTGGAACATCTAAGGTCACACAGAACTAATGATAGAGTCAGGACCAGAAGACATGTTTGTCTTCGATGCCCCAACTTGAAGGAATATTAGTGGGAACTAGGTTCCCAAAGTGTTATTTTTTTTCAGCGAGAACAGGGGTTCTTGACTTTGTTGTGGACTCCTTTGCCACTTTGGTAAAGCCTGTGAACCACTTCTCAGGATAAAAAAAGTTAAATGCATAAAATATAGAGAATTACAAAGAAAACTCCACGTGAGCTTTAACAAAATAGACTTGAACAGGAACAAATAGCTTAGAAAAACATTTTTTTTTATTCCATCCTTCCATCCTTAGTTATGCAAGCACTGTTTCCATTTTATAGCTCATAGAAAGCACTAAAATAATTCCTTATGACTGATGTTACTAATTAAATAATTGAAATAAACGTGATCATTATCAACTAATTTAACAACCCACCCAACACAGTGCAACAATACACTCACTAAAGTAGAGGCAAGACATAGGGTTAAAATAGAAGAAAACTTGTTAGTTCTTCATAACAGATTCTCCCAACTGTTGATGAACTGAGGACAACAGAAGAATAATTACCTGCGATTAGGAACTTGACAAGTGATTCTCTCCATTTGATGCCTTCTACCACATGGGCCAAAGAACTGGGCTGAAAAATAAGCATGCAATCTTGCATCTGAATAGAAAACATTTTGAGCATCCTTTTTTTGGGAACAGATGTGGACAACTATTTTTGCCAAGGAAATAGCTTCTTTGGTATACTAAAACACGCCACTGTCAACTTGATTTTCTCTAACTCCTGAAAATGAAGGGAGGCTCTGGATATGGAATAAGTGGATGGGTAATAGTTCAGACTGAAATGTGAAAAAATGGTACTTCAAAAAAGAGTAAGTGTTAGGATGAGGCAAAATGGCAAGCATTTATTTACTTATTAATTGACTTACTATGTTCCAGGCAGTGTGATGTGTTAGGCATAAAAATTCAAGCAAAAAGAAAGAAAATCACTGACTTCAAGGAGCTTATATTCTAATGAGAGAAGGCAAAGCACAAAAGGCTATTGCAAGCTGAGGGGCAGGGATGTGTAGAGATGAGCAGATGGATGGGTCTGCAAAATGGCATGGTATTGAAGTCCAGAAAGTCAGAAGCAGAATTGGAGGAAATGATGGATAGCAACCCACTCCTCCCCCCTCCCCCCTCCCCCCTCCCCCCACCTGCAAAATGGAGGCCCATGATGGAATTCACCAATAAGAAAAAGGAGCTGGCTTGGAAAAGGAACAAACAGTCCAGAGTGAGAAGGCCTCAGTCACTGATGGAAGTTCCACTATGAGAAGGCTGTTAAGACATGGAATTGAAGTTTGCATGAAGAAACTAGAGGATAATTTAATGGGAAATCTTATCTATTATATACCTATAAATGAGCAATCTTTGGTCAGATACAAAAGTAAACAATTCAGAAGTTAGCATGCCAACTATTCTCACACATATAATTATAACTCTAGAAGGCAATTTAAAAATAATTTCACAGATAAGAAAAATAAGGCCCAGAGGACTGAAATTTGTCTCCAAAACTATGTAATCGCTTAGTAGACTAGCCAGAACTAGAATTCTGGTGGATTGACTATTAATCCATCTTCTTTGCACTATATCTACTTTAATTTTAAATTTGTTGCTGTTCCTGTTCAGTTGTATCCAACACTTTGTGACCCCATTTGAGGTTTTCTTGGCAAAGGTATTGGACTGGTTTGCCATTTCCTTCTCCAGCTCATTTTATAGATGAGGAAACTGAGGCAAACGGGGCTAAGTGACTTGCCCAGGGTCACACAGCTAGTAAGTGTCTGAGGCTGGATTTGATCTCAAACCTTTCTGACTATAGGCCTGCTGCTCTATATACTTTGCTACCTAGTTGTCTCTAATTTTAAATACCTCCAGACATTTCATTCTCAGAGGCAGCTAGATGGTGCCATAGTGAACAGAGCACTGGGTCTGGAGTCAGGAAGACCTAAGTTCAAATTTGACCTCAAACGTTTATTATCTGTGTGATTCTAGGCAGGTCACTTAACCTCTGAGTGCCTCAGTTTCCTCAACTGTAAAATGGGCTGGAGAAGGAAATGTCAAACCACTCCAATATCTTGAACCCCTCAGGGTTCTTGTAAGGATAAAATGAGATAATATTTGCCAAGTGCTTAGCGCAATGCATGACACATAGTAGAAACTGGTTAAATACTCATTTTCTTTCCATTCTCCTTCTCTTTCTATATTGCGTAACAATTTAAGCTGAAGGAGTGACTCTTATGGTTTTTAACAGTCCAATTCTTAAGAAAAATAGAATGATTTCATAATAAGAATCTGTAAGACTGTGCCATGGTTAAATATTGTTAGTCTATCCCTCACCACAGATGTTAGCATGGTTCAGAGTTAGACACAGGATCATGAAGGCATACATATCTATGTAGCTGGAAGAGACCTCAGAGGCTATCTAGCTTGTCCCATTAATTTTTATAGAAGAGAAAATTGAAGCCGTGGGAGATAGAATTATTCACCTAAGATCACACAAATAGTAAGACCAAAAGTGGGATATTTTTATCAGCTAAATTTCTTTGGACAGAATTTAATATGAAAAATATTATAGAAAAATCTTGTGGGTTGTGGATTGTAAGGCTATACAAAATTTGTAGCTATCACCTTTCTTCATTAGTTGTTTTGTGTTTTTTTTCCTTTAAGCAATAAACATTGCATTCATTTTTGGACAAAATATTTAAAAAGAAACATTACAAATTGAATCATTTTACTACAAAAAGAGCAGGTCTTACATTCTGCAAAAATGTAAGTGAAGCCATACCACTCATTTAATTATTTGTGCCATCCTAATTAATTTGTGGCAGGCAAATCTCAGAATGAAACAATGGCTCAGGAATGAGCTGTACTGGTCCCAACATAGCCAGGGAATTCAGCACAGCCTCTCCCTCCATCATTCCAAGAGAAAAGAGACAATAGGATGCAGTTGAGCCCTGAGGGAGTTGGCACCCAGGAGAGGCAGAGGGAATGTTGCACCATTCCTCAGAGCAGCATGGAAAATCACAACCTTCAGGTTCATCTGTGAGACAAGGCCCCACAAACTGAAATGGACAGTCTAGGGACTGGGGGGAGAGCACACCCTGGCATTAACCAACCACATCAGGCTTTGAGGACAGGGTAACTTTCCTTTCGGTTAGCCAAAAGTAGTTATGTCCAGAATAGAAATAAAATTCTGCTGTGCTAAATAAATGGGGTGGAGGGAAAGGGATAAAATAGCTATGAAAATGACTTGGGGGACAGGGGATCTAGGCTATGTATAAACCAAAGATATCAATAAAAATCTACTTAGAATAAATAATTTTAAGTTGAGAAAAACCCTGGTCAGTCCTTCCTTATCTTTATTTGGGTAAAGAAGGGCTGACCAAAATTTTACTAATATTTATTAAGTGCTTATTTTATACAAGGCACAGCAGAGGGCTTGTACCTCTGTACAAGATGAGATCAAAACATTCCTTGCCCTCAAGGAGTTTAAATTCCATTATGGGAATAGCACATGACCCTTGTGACCCCATCCCCAACATCAATAAATGAAATACAATTGCATTGTATTGAAGGGACACTGAAGGCAGCAAAGCAGAAATCAAAGTCCTCTAGGAATGGACTAAAGGATCTTCAGATTATGAATCATTAGAGATTGGCTAGTTCAATGCTCTCATTTTACAAATTAAGAAACCAAGGCACAAAGAGGTTGTAGAATTCTTAAGGTCACGCAGGTTGTAAGTTTCCGAGCCAGTTTGATTTCAGATCCATTGTTCTTGCAGCATCAATACACTCCCATCAATTAGTCATGATACTTGAGAAACCATTTCCCTACTTTCAGTTACAACTGCCTCATCGATAAAATGGCAAGTTGAAGTAGGAGATGCCTAACAAACTTTCTAACTCAAGAGAAACCTTCCTGCTCCCTGTAAGTGGGTTTTTGTTTGTTGGTTTTTTTCATTTTCTCAAATATTTCCAGAGTTGTCTGATCTCTTCTTTGCTCCTTTTAATGTCTAGACTATATTGCATTTACCTAGTTTGACCGTAATAATTCTGTAGTAAGATGCAAGCTCCTTGAGGAAAGAGACTTACATCGCCATTTCAGGGCAGCAAGGTGGCATAGCGGATAGAGTGCCAGACCTAGAGTCAGGAAGACTCACCTTCCTAAGTCCACATTGGGCCTCAAACACTTACTGGCTGTGTGACCTTAGGCAACTCACCTAACCCTGCTTGCCTCAGTTTCCTCCTCTGTAAAATGAGCTAGAGAAGAAAATGACAAACCACTCTAGTATTTTTGCCAAGAAAACGCCAAACAGGGTCGTAAAGAGTCGGACATGACTGAAATGACTCAACAAGACAATAACAACCCTCAATACTTCCTCTGGAGGCCTGTACACAATGGCCACTTAAGAAATGTTTGCTAAATTATATTGAAGTAACAGTGTATAGTCCTATTGCACATCTGGCCACGTCATTCTTCTATTCACTACACTCTAGTGGTTCCCTCTTACCTCTAGGGTTTAATACAAGACTTCTCTGTTTGGTATTTAAAGACTTTCATAACCTGGTCCCAATTTACCTTTCTAGCCTGATTATACTTTACTGCCCTTCCTGAATTCTATGGTTCAATCACACTGGCCTTCTTGCTGTTCCTCATTAATTATATTCCATTTTCTATCTCCGTGTTCCTTGATAGGTTAGCAGTTGCCACACAAAGTCAGAAGTTCCCTCCAGAAACTCGACAAGGGGAAAGGGAGAGAGAACCCTCCTGATTTTCAGTTTGCTTTGGATCTCACATCCCAGCTACCACATGAGTAAGGCCAAGACTCTTAGTTCAGAGTTCTAACGTCTACATGGAGCTATTATATATTGTTTATTGATTGATTCTAAGCTAAGGGTGGTTGCATGAAGTACTCTGGCATGTGTGCCTGCTTTCATGGGGAACCAAATCCATTGTTTAAGGTTCTGTGAGTGGTAATCTCTAAAATATAGCAAGATCAAAAGGAAGTGGGGTTAGTCATTGGGTAGAGACTCAAAATTAATTTTGATATAGTAAACAGTTTGGCAGACTAGGCAAGGAACAAAACTCATTTTCGATGAGTTCAATTCATTTTTTCTTTTTTTTTTTTCAATTCAACAAATATTTATTGTTTCTTGGTCCATTACTGGGTGCAAGTGAAGAGACAGAGGCCTGAAGTAAGAAATAATACTGCCATTCCAGTTTCCATGTGCCAAGCTTGATGTAATCCAAGAGTCTTAACTCCTGCTTTCTTTTTTTAAAACTTCATTTCATTCTGAAAGAAATGATACAAGCACTTCTATAACAGCAGAATAGGAAAAAATGATTATACATGAAATTGCAAACTATAATGTACAACTTGAGTTCATTTCTATACTATTCCCTTCTATTGAGTTCCTTGCCCCTTTATCCTACCAAAAATCTTGCCCCGCCAAATCTCAACCTTGAATTATTCCCGTCAAGCTTCTGCTTTCACTCCCACTCATGTGCTACCGAATGAAGCTGGAGAAAATCATAAAACTGTGCTGGCTGGATCCGCTGCAAATTTATGTTACATAATCTCAGCTGGGCTTTCACTGAGGCAAGGAATCCTTTTATACCTCTCTAATCATTTCACTATCCTACTCACCACAATGTTTTTTCCACACTTTTTCATCCCTCTTCAAGACTCCCATAGCTCTCTCCCAACACTCTCAGCTGAGAATCTCGCTTTACTTTTCTCTGAAAAAATTGAGGCTGTTTGCCTAAAGCTCCCTCTTATCTCCTGATCCCCATCCATGTCACTCAAATATTATTCACCATCTCCTGCTTCACCCTTTTCCAAGAAGAGTTAGCCCTTTTTTTGGCCAAGACAAACCCCTTCACATGAACAAGTGATTCTGTTAGATTCTGTCTTCTCTACCCAATTGCTCCCTCTCTGGCATTAATCTTCAATCTCTCTCTCTCTGCTTTCAGCCTACAGACAGAATCATGTCTCCTATCCCCAGAAAACCCTCCCTGTATCCATCCCTCCTAGCTAGCCATTATCCTAAATCTCTTCTCCCTTTCACATCTAAATCCCTTGAGAAGGTTGTCTATAATTCATGCCACCACTTCCTTTCTTCCTCTTAAAACCCTGCAGTATGACTTCTGGTCTCATCATTCCCCTGAAACTATTCTCTCCAGAGTTACTAATGATCTTTTTTTTTTTTT
>CM053626.1:173538720-173574495 GCA_028646595.1 Phalanger gymnotis
GCTGGGGGCTGGGAGGTCCGTGTGGGACAGACCTTACCCAGAGACCATCCAGGCTGTCCTGGGCTGGGGCCCTGCTTCCCTCTGCCACTTTGTGGGTTCTGCAGCTCTAGAATTGGTTCAGAGCCATTGTTTTATAGGTTTTTGGAGGAACTTGGTGGGGAGCTCACGCCAGTCACTGCTTCCCAGCCGCCATCTTGGCCCTAATGATCTCTTAATTGCTAAATGCAATGGCCTTTTCTCAGTCCTCATTCTTCTTTACCTCTCTGCAGCCTTGGACACGGTTGATCACCCTCTTCTCCTGGATCCTCTCTTCCTTCTAGATTTTCATAGCACTGATCTCTCTGATTCTTGTACTTGACAGTCCACTCCCTCTCATTCTACTTAGCTGATATTCATCCAAGTCATTCCTGTTAACAGCAGATATCCTTCAAGGCTCTTTCCCAGGCACCCTTCTCTTCCTTTTCAGTACTTTTTTTTTTAATTTGGTGATCCCATCAGCTCCCATGGATTCAATTATCATCTCTTTGCAGATGGTTCTCAGATCTATTGGCAGCTAGATGATGCATTAGAGTGCACACCTATCCTAGAATCAGCAAAGTCCTAGAATCAGACGCTTATTAGCTGTATGATTTGGGACAAATCACATAATCCCTGGTTGCCTCAGTTTCCTTATCTGTCAAATGGGAATAATAATAGCACCTATCTCCAAGGATCAAATGAGATAATAATTGTAAAACATTTAGTAATTGCTATATAAATATTAGCTGTTATTATTAGCGGTAACCTCTCTCTTGACCCTCAGGCTCACATCTCTAACTGCCTATTGTGTGTCCCATGAACATCAAGGCACCCAAAATATTCAGTTAAACCCATTGTCTCTCCCTAAAAACCTTCTCCTCTTTCTACCTACTCTATTCCTATTGAGGGCATCACCACCCTCCCAATCATTCTACCTCAGTGTCACTCTCCATGCCTCACTCTCTCTTACCGCCCTGTATCCAATCCATTGAGATGGTTCTGTTGATTTTGCCTTTGTAACATCTCTCATACATGCCCCCTTCTCTACTCTCACACTGCCCCACCTCTGGAATGGGAATTCTTCACTTCACACCAAGCAGTAATACTTGTTTTTGCCTCTTTGTTAGTCTCCCAGCCTCTAGTCTCTCCCAATTCTCCAATCATTTGTCAAACTGATCTACCTTCAGTGGAGATCTTGACCACATCATCCCCTATATAATAAACTATAGTGGCTCCCTATTGCTTCCAATATTCAATATTAAATCCTTTGGCTTTGAAAGCCTTTCATAATATGGCCCCTAATCTGCCTTTCCACTCTTCTGACTCTGTGATCATGTGATAGTGGGATACTTGCTATTTCTCATACTCAGTCCTCCATCACTTAACTCCAGGCATTTTTACTTTTTGTCCTCCCTATTTAGAACTTCCTCCTCTCTGCCTTCCCTAGCTTCTATCAACTCTCAGTTAAAGCCCCACCTTCTGCAAGAAGCCTTCCCTAATTCCTCTGAATTCTAGTGTCTTGTCTCTGTTGATTATCTCCAGCTTATCTTCTATAAAACATGTTTGTACGTCTTTTTTTGCATGTTATCTTCCCCATTAGACTGTGACCTCTTTGAGACCAGGAGCTGGCTTTTTTCTTCCCTTTTCTTCGTGTCCCCAGTCCTTAGAACATTGTCTGGCTCATACTAGGCATTAAAAATGTTTGTTGACTGACTGGCTGATTGTTATGATATTATATATGCCCTTTTGAACAGATTTCTTTGGGAAGTCAAGTAACCTGGTGTAGCTAGGTTATTAGCATGTGGTTGCATCATTAATTTCTTACATTAAAGATTTTCTCTTTTAATTGAGTTTCAGTAGACTAAATATCCATTGCAGGATCACTTTATAATTATTCAACTCTAATATATTGGAAGCCATTTTGGAAATCAGATATTTCATTTTAGGATCCAGGATGTACACTGTCAGTTGAATACAAAGAATAGTGGATGTAGCTATGTGGCTTTGGGTAAATCATTTCATTTTCTTGAGTCTTAATCCTCCTTACAAAAGTAAAGCCAGAACTGAATAATAAGAAAGATGTTAATTGCTCATGGATGGACTATCCCAGTACAATAAAAATGATAATACTATCTAAATTAATTTCCAAATGTAGTGGTAGTACTTATAGCTGAGTTGGATTTTTTAATATATATACACATATATGTATATTATTAGCCTATAGATAGTGTTATTGTCACAGCTAGCAAGCTTTACTTTGTGAGTCACAGTTGTTGTTTTTGATTAATTACTATGGATATGAATGTACAGCATGTAATTAAAGATGTTGTCACTATAGTATCCTTCCAGATTAAGCTCAGTATAGAGCCATGTCTATTTCATGTGTTGTTAATTGCATTTGTTTTATTTCAGTTTCAACAGTACCATAGGTTGGTTACCCGGGGTGTAGAAAAATCCCTCTTGGTGTTTCAAAATACTAATGTTTGTGTTTATACTGTAATTATAGTTCTTGAATTTACCCCATCTGATCTTTGCAAGGGACTGCAAAGAGTTTTGGCCCAGGGGAGAAATGTAACCCAAGTGCCAAAGTCCATTGGTATGGCATTCTCTCTTCATTGTTAGAGACAATATGAGGGGTGTGGTGTAGTTGGTGACAGCAAGAGAGAAGAAAGATCTGGTCTCTTTAGTCTTGCCAAGATCTTTAGTTGCTTCAGTATCTTCTGGCTGCAAGTTTCTAGGGAGAAGATACAGCACCTCAACAATTGTCAGGTAGCTGAATTTTGGGAAGAAACTGACATGTAGAACTTCAATCATCTCCCCATACTCAGCTTGCTACAGTAGGGACTTCAGGGAAATTTGCCCTTGGGTGAAATTTGGGTATCCCTCTTTACTGAGCTCAGCTACCTCCCTCCCAAAGAGAGATATCCTCTCTCTCTCTCTCTCTTTCTTTCTCTCTCCCTCCACACACACACACACATACACACATACATGTATATATACATATTATGTATAGTCTTGTGTTCATAGTTCTCTGATTTCTGTTTTGCTATTGACTTGGATAGATGGGTTTCTTATTTTTTTTTTCTCCACTATGATTTCACATGGGTATTTCCTCATTCTCCTCCCCGACCCCTGCCTCTAATTTTTCTGTCTTCCTTTTAGGTGCTAACTACCCCATTAGACTGTAAGCTCCTTGAGGGCAGAGACTCTTTCCTTTGCTTTTATTTGTATTTCTAGCTATTAGCCCAGTGCCTAATACATAATACATGCATACTAAATGCTTGTTCACTTGACTACAATTTCTATCAATTTACAGAGACTGGATATGAAGAAATTGAAGGGTTTAATATGGAGGAGACCTTGAGTTCTTAAAATCCATGAAATTAGAGCACAAGCTCTGCCAAGTACCATCAAGCTTTAAAAGATTTAGGTATAGAACTGAAGAAAAACTGGACACACAATATGTATATGTATACGTATATGTATATGTGTATGTGTATGTGTATGTATATGTGTCTGTCTGTCTCTCTTTCTGTGTGTGTGTGTGTGTGTCTGTGTGTGTGTGTTTGTGTGTATGTGGCTTTACGGTCAATGGAGTCTATTTAGGATGATCAGTCCTCTCTGCCTGTTACTAGTACATGTTTTTTATTCATTCTAATGCCAAATTCTAGTACAATCAATGTGCGTGCTTTGATAATTCCTCATAAATTATGAAAATTACAGCACCTCTCTCAATAAATCAGCTCTGAGCCCTCACCTCTCCAAATCAAGGTCTATGTCCCTATGATTATTTATTAAATAAGCTATAGAAATCTCTTTTCTCATATAAATTCTCATTTATCTCTCTCTATGTATATATATATATATAAGAACATACATATCAGAGAATATATATAATATCATAACATTGTCTTAGGCTTGTCTAAACATCAATGTTACAAGTTATATACTTTGCTAACAGTATAATAAGGAGGAGGGGGAGAGAAAGAAAGAGAGGCAGGGAGGATAAAGGACAGGAGAGAGAAGACAGAGAGATGAGAGAAAGAGAGAGAGAGAGAGAGAGAGAGAGAGAGAGAGAGAGAGAGAGAGAGAGAGAGAGAGAGAGAGGGAGAGAGAGAGAGAGAGAGAAAACAGAGTGACAAAGACAGAGAGACAGAGTGACAGAGATAGAAGGAGAGAGACAGATAGATGGAGACAGAGACAGAGAGAGCTATAATTTAATTTGTATCAGGAGCATAGGTATCTTAGTAAGGAAACTTCTTATACCAATATAAACCAGCAACTTCTCTGTAACTTAGAGTCTTATAGAGCTGTGTGGGGTTATTGAGAAGTTTTATGACTAACCCAAGGTCGTACAGGCAGTATGTGTCAGAAAACAGGATTTGAAGCAAAGTCATCCTAATTGCTTTCTGTCTATTATGTCACTCTGACTCATCCCATCAGAGAATCATAGAAATTGAGAATTGGAAGGGACTTCAACGATTACCTGGTCCAGTCCATAATTGAAAGGAATCCCCACTGTAACACAGAGGACAAGTACTCATCTCCCTTCTCCCTATAGATCTGAAGTGAGTGAGAATCTGCACCTTCTCTTCATTCCACAATTGGACAGCTCTAAAAATTAAGATTATTTCCTGTTATCAAGCCTAAATTCACCTTGTCTCCACTTTCAACCGCTGCTCCCTGATTCTGTCCTCTGGAGACAAAAAGAATAAACCAAATCTTCCTCTACAAAGCATCTTTACAAAAGCTTGAAAACATTTATCATCTTCTCTCTCCTCAACTCTCCCCAAGCTAAAAATCCCCACTTTTTCTAATCGATCCTTATATGACATAGACTCAAATGCCCTCTTTTGGATACTCTGGTTTCTCCATATCCTTTTTAAACTACCCCAAACTAAACACAATACTCTGATGAATGCAGCATACCATGGGACAATTATATCCTTATTCCTAAAAGTTGAAATCTCTTAAATATTTCATTAGATTTACTTTAACTGCCACATTACATTGCTAACTCATATTGAGCTTGTAGATAAGCTTTTGTCTAACCATATCTCCCTACATTACACTTGTGAAACTGACTTTTTGTACCTCAATATAAAACTTTACATTTATCCCTACTAAACTTCATCTTAACCAATTATTTTGGATTCTGATTATATATATGTATATGCATATGTACATATATGTATGTATGTATGTATGTATGTTTGTATATTTGTGGTTTTATTTATTTAATCCTTTCGAGGCATATGTATGTTGAAAGACAGCATAGCAAAGTAGAAATAGAGTTGATCTTGGACTTAGAAAGACCTGGGTTCAAGATTCTGCTTCTGATATATTGTCTACATATACTGTCTGTGTGACTGGCCAAGTTCCAGGCAACACTCTTAGAATCTAAATTTCAAAGCTTGTGTCTTTATGTATTAGTTGCATACTCATACCTGTGGATGGACTATGTATGTCTATGTATATATGTCTATATGTGGACATATATGTAATATAAACTCTTCCTGTGGTTGGAAAGATCAGTGCCACTATGCAAACTCCCACAACACCCTCATCTCAATTTCTATTCCATTTCCCACAATGCCAGTTTTTGTAGGTCAATTATATTCAAAGTGAACGACCCATTAAGGGGATTCATTATAACTAAAGAAACTGTAGAGACTCCTGTGAATCCCTCTCATGGAACTGGACCTATAGTGGATTTAATAAAATCAATCTGTGTACACATTTGTGTGTGTTTGTACATGAATATCTGAATAAGCTACACAACAAAGTGCTGTATAATTTCTAGAGCTCTTTTCCAATTTTAAAGGGGGAAACACCAATGATATCTCTTTCTCCTATCAATCACACCAAACACTACCATTTTCTGCTCTCTCCTCTTGTAAGTTACTCACATTTGGACAAGTATAACTAGACTCAGAATCTCGAAATGGAAAAGTAGAGAGAAAACAATGAAAAATGACTGTTTATAAAACCTTCAACACATTAGTAGATGGAGGAAAGCCCAACTTTCCACAAGGTCCAGAACAGATGAAAAGGGCAAAAAACACATGGAAAATATGGAGACTTTGGAAGAAGTAATAAAAATATAAATAAAACAAATACAATAAATTGGGAATGCAGTTTGCTGGTAATGATTTGTTTTCATAGTAACTGAGAACTCTCCCCCCCCAACCCCAATTTATGGTAAGTCTCACATTTATGAAGAGGGTAAGCTAATGGAATTAGGGGACTAATTGAGGCTGGAGGTTATTCATACAGCTGCTTTTTATAGTTGGGGCCTGGGTTCAAATCCCACCTTGACCCTAGTGGAAACATCATTTAGAGTGATGATTAACTCACTCAAAAAATGTTTTGAGGCTGATTGAATTCAGTTGAGTCAGTTGAATTGTCAATTGAGTCAATGATAAGGTCCTGTTCAAGAGACTTAACACATGAACTTTCAAATAATAATATTGGCATTCTGATGCTGTCCATCAGGGAAAGACTGGTGGTAAGGGACAAAAAAAAGAGGAATGAAGGCAATACATAATCTGTCCACAAAGGAGAGAGCTTCAATTTCTGAGACAGGGAGTCCTGTGCCTTTCCTTAATCATACCTCAATTCATCTTCCTTCTAACCTTTAAAAATCATCTTAAAATCTAGGGACCATTAAGAACCCTGACCAAATGAAAAGATTATGAACTATTGAAAGGAACCATATCTATCTCTACCCAATACTGAATGAAAATAAAAGGGCTTACTTTGAAGCAAAAGGAATTTATCTTAGATTAGTGTGTAATATCTATTTCAAAAGTCTCTTCTAAGGACTCTATAGAAACTTCCAGTTTCTTTTTATGAGCATAGAAGCTAAAAATAAGTAACATGGAAGCTTGAATTCCATGAGAAGTAGACATGCTAAATAAGAAATAAATAAGTATGAGGACCATGAATCAAGCCTCATAATGGGAATAAGCTAGAAGCTTTCTCAATAAATGATAAAGTTAATGATGCCCAGTGTTCCCTCTATTATTTATTTAGTTCTAGAAATGCTAGTAATAGCAACGAGGCAAGAGAAAGAAATAAAAGGAGTAAAGATAGGAAAGGCAAAGATAAAACTATTTGTATATTCTGATGACATAATAGTAGACTTTTAAACTCCTAGGAATCAGCCAAGGTACTAATTGAGATAATAGCTCTAGAAAAAATTTCAAACTACAAAATACACCCAGAAAAATCAATTTTATTTCTCTATAATAACAAAATCCAAGAGAAAATAATAGAAAAGGCAGTCCCATTCAAGATAATTACAAAACACATAAGATATTTGGAGATGAGTCTACTAAAGGACAGAAAACACTTGCATAGGTTCAATTACAAAGTTCTCTTTAAAGAAATAAAGAATAAAATAGAAAGCTAGAAGAATTGTCAGTGCTTATGACTTGGATGTGCCAAAAAACCGATAATACAATCAAAGTTAATTTACATTGTAATGCTACATCAAACTATCAAGCGGGTACTTTACACAAATTGACGAAGTAATAAGAATTCCTTTGGAGATACAAAAGATCAAGAACAGTGAGAGAAATTTTTCAAAAGTACATTTGGTCTGCTTATTGTCCTTCATAATTTGAGATTGCTGTTGTTTGTCTTTCCTTCCCAAAGAGGACCAGGATATCAAGATGATGCCACGACTTACAAACAAATGGATTTAAGTAAGGGAGGACCATACGAGATCAGCCCCACTTTCTTCTCCAGAGCCATTTGGGTCCAGTGGCAAGATATAGGTCAGGACTACTGGAGATGGCCCCTGGAAGGTGGTCCCAAAGGAAGTATTATAGAATCTCCAAGTTGGAAGACAGTTCAACTCTAACTTATGCTAAATAAAAATCCCCTTTAAAATATCATTAACAGGTGAAATATCCTCTCTTGCCCACACTTGAGGAAAAGGAAAAAGCCAGACTTTGAAGGGCCAAATCAAACCATGTATATTTCATCCTAGAAACAATAGAGAGCCACTAAAGACATGTGAGAAATGGAATGACATGGTCAGACCTATACTTTAAAAGATTATAATGGCAGATATCTGGAGATATTAATTAATTGGCTGAGGAAAATCTAGTAATAGGAAAACAGAGGTTTTTGGTGGTGTTTTTTAGAAAATGTAAAATAATCCAGACTAGAGGTGATGAGAGTCTAAAATTAAGGTGGTACCCATGAGAGAGGATGAGGGAGAGGAATGTGTCAAGGACAAATCCAAAGCTGGGAACCTGTAGAACTATAGGCCATTGTTTCAGATAAAATAAGGAATTTGATGGAGGGATGATTTGAGAAGGTGAGAGATTACGTCTCATTTTGGACATTATGCATTTGAAATGTCTACAGGGCTACCAGATGGAGATAACTAGGAACCAATTTGGTGATACAGGACTCGATTTAGGAATGAAACTTTGAGGTTCGTTCAATCTATATTTATCGTTCAATCAATACTTTGGTTGTTGATGTCTACAGCCATCAAGCACTCTCCTTGCTTCCTCAATTAACTAGTCCAGTGCCTGGATCACAGTCCTTCTATCCACCTTGATTCCTACTCTCATACTAGGAGACTTCAGGATATTTACTGATACTCCTTCAAATACCCCAACCATCTAATTCCTATATTTATTTAATTCTCATGACCACCACTTTACCATAGGTACACATAACTGGTAATATCCTTGATTTGCCACTACTTACTAATTCTTTTATCTGATCAATATCTACTGCCATTCCACTTTTCCCTCTCCTTTGCAACTCCAAACTCTGTTCTTCCTCTTCAGTATTCCTCGGTCCTTTCACCCCTCAGTTCTTTTGTAAGCCATCACTCCTGCATTGGCTTCTTCTTCTACCACTACTTCTGCTTCCCTTCTATATCTTGTCTTCTGGTGAACCAATTCAATTCTATACTGTCTTCTTCTCTTGAGTCTCTTTAAAAATACAACATAGATTAAATACAAATGGAATACATTGTCTGGAGCTGTAGAGCATGAGTCCAAGTGATGTACTGTTTTGAGATTTAGGCTTCTATTACTAGAAGTCTAGAAGCAATGACCTAATTTAATCAGTGGATGTCATAAGCTTTCATGGGATGGGGAAAATATTGTGCTAAAACTGAGTGAAAATATATACCAGAGAAAGGGACTGAATAAAGGCATCTGGAGATATAGTCAAGAAAAAATTGCATATGCAATGGTTCCTTTGTATAAGTAATCAAATGATTGTAATATGTCTGTTCCATTTATCAGTTTCCTTTTCTGCCATTGTTTTCATCGTCCTAAATTCAAGGTTAATCTTCATTTTGGATGGAGTGTGGTGAACATAAAATCTTTCATTAGGAGTTGGTATAATTGTGTGGCCCTGTTCAAGAGAGAAGAAAAGTAGTGCTTATACCTTATGCAACAACAAGAGATAATTTAAAAAAAATTAATTACACTGGTTTTTAGGAAACTAGTGTAGAGATTTCATCATGATCATCATGATTATAGGCATGGAGATATTTTGATAGGTTTCCTGTAGACTTTCAGTAAATCCCAGCTAGAAGTTCTATTTCCTTTGGAATTCATAGCCTGGAAGCTCTGTTTTATGAAAGGTCAGTTTCAAAGATTTGCACGGAGATTGACTGGGGATAAATACTCTCTGTGCTACTGACACCCATTCTAGTATAGATCTGAAATTTTCCTCTCTACACCAATTTAGAAATACAAAGGCATCAATAAGTAAGGCACCAATTGAAGAAAGTCTTGGGGTCAATTTTGAACTCAAGTCATACAAGGCTAATGATGGCATATAAGGTACATTCCAATTGACACAAATTTTCACAATGATTCACAAAGAGTTTTGCTGGAATAGTCAAGCTAAGAGGTAATTTTCACATATTAGATAGAGAGCTTGCCTCAGAGATAAACCTGGCTCATATCCCTCTGGTGACATATGTTACTTAGGTGGCAATGAACACAACATTTAAACTCTTAGTTCCCCAAGCAACTTTCTTAGGCTCTACGTTAATGAAAACTTTCCAGTCTTCATCTACAGAGAGTTTCTACTCTGATGAAATCACATATCCAAAAAACCCAAAAACATAATAATAAGCATTATTTTGGCAGAGCAAAGACAGAAACACACCTGAGTTCTCCCTAAAATCCCTCAAAACAACTTCAAATAATGTCTGAAAGCAATAAATCCCAAGATCACTAAAGAGTTCTGGAAATAATACCATTACTCTTGAGCAGCCAATATGGTATATAACAAGGACTCACTGAATACTGATTGCTTTCCCTTGGTTTCTAAGAGTTGAAGTCCCCGTTTCTATGGCCTCTTGCAAAGACTGAATTCAAGGCTGCTCCTCTGCTCAAAGAAATGAAGAGATGAACAAAGGAATTAATGAATGAATGACAGGAATGATTTGTGAATGAACCAAATATGTTGGAAAATAAAGAATAGACTTTCCTGAGGATTGTTAGAATTTTCTTTTTTAGGAAGAGCAGAACTCTCCAAAAGAGAAATCCTTTTAGGAAAGTTTTCTCTTCCTTCTCTAATACCTGAAAATAAGAAAAGTATTTTGTTTGGGACAGAAAGTGGGACCCACTAGTTAGTTATTTGTCCTGGAAAAAGTTGGGATGAGCTCCAGATGAATGTCCCAAGATGGCTATCCCCCCCATGGAACTCTGATGAACCTTTCGACCTTCTAAATTCTATCAGTCACTAGTAAAGAATTATGTCTTAATTTTAGCTCCATAGCCTAAGGTAACAAAGGCTGCTTAGCTAGTGAGGTTTCACACCCTCTAATTAAGGGATGGCAGGTGACCTATCTGACCCCTTTTATAGAAAGCATATGGTTAAAGAATTGTTTGGTCACACATGCTACTACTCTGTCTTGGAGATGCCCAGACAATCACCTAAGCATCTCTACCTCTCTGCTTACTCAATCAATACAGATTTAAAAGGCAGAGAGATGCTAGGGCAAGAATTTTTTTTGACTTTTCCAAACCATAAGATGAGGGAGAAGCAGACCCCCACATGTTGATTAAATCTTAATGTCATATTTAATGACATATATTTTAATAACACAAATGCAATAGTAATAATAAAACAAAAACTAAACAAATGGGCAGTCAATGAAGCACATGAAAGTAGAATGGCATAGGAAGTATAACAGAAAATTTGGGACAGAGGTTGAGAAGTTCTAATATATTCCTTTTTGCTTTTTTATATTGTTCCTTATTTAATTCATATATTTTTAAAAATGAAAGCTGTTTTCCCAAAAGGTGGAAATACTTTTAATGTTTGCTTTCTGCCAAAGGTCTTGATTATTCTTAGGAATAAATGTGTCCCTACAAGATGAAGACAAGAACGCAATCTTAGAGGAAGATGAGAAAGCAACTGAATTCATGGAAAATTGACCAACATAATTTGAGGCGTGTGGAGTGGGAGAATAAGTTCTCAAAAAAATAGCTGAAATCTTAATGTATCTGTGAGTTTTGCAAACTTTGGCCAAATGATTGACGAAGATAATTTGAAAATCTCTTCTTTAAGGAATAATGCAAAGAAAAATCAGACCGGTACAACACATGATTCATTCATTTCTTCATGTAGCATGCATCAAACACCAGTTATATGTAGAACATTGGATTATGGTCCTATGGATGCTAAACTGGATCAAAGCTGAAAAAATTCAGTACATTCTCTGTGCATGTCCAAATACCTAAATGTTTGTCATAATATAGATATAAGATCAGTTATATGCTGTTTTTGTAAGGTTCCAAAAGTTTTGTTTTAACTTATTTCCCTGGATATTGATTTTTAATGTTGCAATTATAATTGAAAGAACACAAAGAGGTGTCAGAAATTCTAGGCCCAAGTCTGGGCTATGCCATTTACTAGCTATGGGACCATAGGCAATTGGAATTAACCTTTCTGATTCTCAAGTTTCTGCATTCATAAAATGAGTAAAATAACATTTCTACTACCTTCCCCAGAGCTATAACTCATACACGTTGGGCAATTCTTACTCTTTAGACAAGTTCCCTTTAGCTGGGGTAAGGTGGTGAGGGAGGTATCATGAACGTGTTTTTTTAATGTTGCGAAGTTTTTACAAAAGAAGCGTGTCCCACCCTACCTCACCCTCAGAATATGGTCCCACTTGTTTCCTCAGGAGTTAGGGGGAAAGGAGAGACCCAGGATAGGGATCGTCAGGATGCTGAAATCAAGGATGGCCATGCCAATGGCAGTACAAGCTGGCAGAAGAGAATAAGGTAAAGTGTAGAGATGAAGGTCATGAGGGAGGAAACATGCTTCCTGGGTGCAAAGCCCAGGTCTTCCAACAAGATAAAAACCTCATTGGTCCTTAAAGGTCATTGTGAGTGTGGAGAGATATTTTATGTAAAATATAAACTGGAAGAAAATCCAATAAAGGAGATGGGTCAGTCAAGTAAGAAGAGAAACAGGAAAGCAGTTCCTGGAGAAGCAAAAAGTATCCAGGAGAAGAAAGAGAGAAATATTTTAAAAGGGAGAAAATAAAAGATTAACATATGCATATAATTACATTATTATATTATATCAACATAATCATATATATGTATATATAAATATTTGTTTTTATATCATCTTTAATCTCAATAAATCTCTCCTTCCTCCTAGAAAAGGTTAGGTGGTACAGTGGTTAGAGTACCAGATCTGTAGTTAAGAAGACCCGAGTTCAAATCTAGCCTTAGACACTTACTAGTTATGTGACAATGAGAAAATTATTTAACTTTTCTCTGCCTTAATTTCCTCAACTAAAAATAAGGATAATAATAGATCCTAATGTTTTTGTGAGGATCAATCAAGATTGTATTTGCTAAGTGCCCATCACAGTGTCTGGGATATAACATATGCCTAATAAATACTTATTCCCTTTCCGTCCCCTGGCAAAAGTCATTCTTTAAAATGGAGAACAGAAGAGAAATTGGAAAGGGGGGCAAACCAGTTCACTAAAACTATCCAGCACAACGGCCAAATTCAATATTTTATACATAGTGTTCCATGCACACAGGCACTCACCTCTGAAAAGAAGGGAGAGACATATGTTCCCACACTCCTTTGTGGCTAAGGTCAGGCATTATTACTCAGACAACAATTCTGTCCTTTCCATGTATATTGTTGTAGTCACTAGGGGCAATGAGATGGCGCAGAGGATAAAATGCTGGGTCTGTAGTCAGGAAGACTATCTTTCTGAGTTCAAATTTGACTTCAGACACTTACTGTCTGGGTGACCCTGGGCATGTCGCTTAATCCTATTTGCCCCAGTTTCCTCATCCATAAAATGAACTAGGGAAGGAAATGACAAACCGCATCAGTATCTTTGCCAAGAAAACCCCCGATGAGGTCATGGAGAGTAGGACATGATGAAACAACTGAACAACAGTTGTTCTTCCTGAGTCCTGAGTCTTCCTCACTCTTGGCCCCGTGCTCAATCCAATGCAACACCTAGGTGCCTCATATCTCAAATGTACTTGTTTTTGAATATTGTCTCCCTCATTAAAAGATGAGTCCCTTGAGAGAAGGTAGCACGTTCTGGTCTTTCTTCCTATCCCTAGAACTTAGCACATGTGTCACTTATGAAGCATTTACAAACACTTATTAACTATGGTTTCCCTTTTGTTTGATGGCTAGTATAGAAATATGCAAATTTAATAGCTCTTTTTTGGCATATCCTAATCGCGTAAATGGTAGATTATCAGTAAGTGGAAATGGCACTTGGTCCATTTTATTGAAGATCACCATTATGAAAAGAATGTTGTTGTTGTTCAGTCATCTTAGCCCTGTCTGATTATGACCCTGTTTGGGGTTTTCTTGGCAAAGATACTGGAGTGGTTTGGCATTTTCTTCCTCCAGCCCATTTTACTGAGGAGGAAACTGAAGCAAAAAAGTGACATATCCAGGGTCACACAGCTAGTAAGTATCTGAAGCCAGATTTTTAACTCAGAAAAATGAGTTTTCTTGACTCCAGGCCTGGCACTCTATCTACTGTGCCATGGAGGAGAAAGAAAGAAAAAAAAAAGACAAGATATTACTTGAAAGGAGCAATCAGAAACCCCAGGTCCAAGGCTGATAGTAGTTATGTTATCATCAACAGCAACAATTTCTACATTGCTCTGTGATCTATCTATCCACTGAAGCCAGAATTTCGGTCATAGATTTATCATCAGGATGATTTGAGAAAGTTCCCTTAGAGCGTTAAATACACTAAGCAGATTACTCAATCTATGGCCAACAAAGTCAATCCAACAAACATTTATTAACTAATTCCTTTTCTGTGTGAGGCTCTGTGCTAGTTGCTGGATTTATAAACACAAAAAGAAACATTCCCTATTTTCAAAGAGCTTCCATTCCAGCATGGTGATAAATCACATAGACAAGTAAGTAAACACAAAGCGTATACAATATAATGCAAAGTAATTTAAGAAGGAGAAAATAATCTAAAATGGAACAGTCTTAATAACTAGAGAGATCAGGAAATGCCTTGTGTAAGAAGTATTAATTGAATTATATTTTCCAATAAATGGGATTCTACAAGGCAAAAGCGAGGGGAAAGGGGAATCCATTCCAGAAATAGTCCAGGGGTGTGATAGACCTGGCCCATTCTGATTCGCAAGAGTTGATTATTAAATTTTCAGCATGAGTATTTACATCTCAGAAATCAGCAAACACTACAAATCAAGACTTTATCATTTTGTTGATTTTTGGACATAAAAAATGATGGAGAAAATATCAATACTGCATATTAAACTTAAATGTGTGTTCTGAGTTTATTTTTCTTTTTTTCAAAGAGCTAGCTTTAAAAATATTTACCAGTATACGTATGCCTAGATACTACATGTGAAGATACAGAGATGGGAGATGACAAGGCAAAAAAAAAGCAAGGCCAGGCAGGGAGGCCCAAATAAGTTAGCTGATATAGAAGTCATTTGGGAAATTTGCCCCCATCCTACCACCCTGAGCCTACTGATTAAAACTAATCTTTGAGGGCCCTTGTCTATCTGTATCAGGAAAAAAAAAACCCAATAACAATAATGTTGGGACTGCTTTGTTTTCCTCTCTTCTTTTTTTTTATTTTTACACAATCATAGGAAAATAAAACACTATAGAAACTTGGCAAGGGGCATGTTAAAAATAGCCAAGTTGGGCATGGAAAAAAATTAGACAATAAAAGACCCTTTCTTGCCAAGTTTTAAGTGAGTATATAATATATACCTTTATTTTGCATTTGTCACTAGCCAACTTGGCCAAAGGGCTTATGGAAAACAGTGAAATAGGATTACTCGATTTCATTTAACCCCCCAAAATCTTCTTATAAGCAATAATTTAATTATGGGGAAGGGTAAGAGTCACAGCTTTAGGGATGTGCCATAACAGAACATGTTTTGTGGACTGTGCTTATACAAGATTCATTTTGAAATCCCAATGAGCTAATCCTACTGTGATTTATTATTTTTATTTATTATGAACCAGGGCCTAACATGGAAATTAACACATGCCAACCAGCTGTCACAAAGGCAACTATATGCTGTGTGTCCACTGTAAAACAAAAAAAATCTTGAAAGTGGTTGGATAAGGATCAGTGATAGTTTCAGTCACCATTACGCGGGCCTACAAATCTTGCTATTTGAGGTGGATTTCCAGTTAGGAGAGGAAGCGTGGTATAGAAGATAATGTTCTGGTGTTGGTGTGAAAAAAGCAAGGTTCCTGTCCCAGCTCTGCTATTTATTCATCAGTGTTGCCTTGAGTTGCTGATTTCTCAGTTTCATCTGGAAAATGGGCATAATATTTATACTTGGTAACTCACAGGGTTAATGTAAGGAAGCTACTATATAGGGTATTTCAAAAGTCCCAGTTTTAAGCTTTAAGACACAAAGATGAGTAGCATTATTAATTCTTCACTTTGATATATCTGAGATTTACCATTTTGAGCATTTAAGAAATGTTCTAAAAATCTTAAACATAAAGGAACAAAATGAGACACAGAATTGCAAAGTTACATCATTTTCACTGATATTTCCTCATCCCTTCAGAAGCCGAACAGGCACCAGGATATTATGAGGACCAGGGGGCAGCAGTCTATTTTTATTGTGAGCCCAAGCAAAGATTGCAGTCTTCTAGGAATGTTAGCATTTTCTGTTGAGATCTTCCTTCTCTCAATATTACAGTAGCAGAGGCACTTCATTAGAAGGAGTCACCATCTATTTTCACATGATTATTTTGATTATGTGAGTAACCCAGATGTGGTTGGAGGAGTCTTCCCACTCTTTGTCTGAGAACCTCAACATACTTCCTTGGGCACCTCTGTTAATGAGGCACCACAAAGTAACAGAGACATACTGTTCTACCCCGGGGAACAGAAAGCTCAAATCCAGTTCCACCACTGACTTGCCATATGTCTTTGGGCAAGTTCCATGATCTCTCTGGGATCTAGTTTCCCCAACTGTAAACTGAGGATAGCCTTCCCTGTCACTCCCAACCTTACAAGATTGTTTCAAGGACAACTTGAAAGTAAGAGCACCATATTGCATGTCATTCGTGGCTTGACAATGACTATCATAATTAATGCTCCCTAAGATTCCTATTCCAAGGCCACACCATGACTCACATTTATCAGAAGGAAAGCCTCATTTTTCTATATCATTACCCTCATGTACGCAAGCAACAAAACCTATAATTATTTTCTTCTCAAATTAGCTCTCCCCTTTATAAATTATTTAAAATTACTCATTTCTCTTCAGGCTGTATTTTACCAATAGAATATAAGATCCCTGAAGGCAAAGATGCTTTTGTTTTTCATCTCTGTATGTATTTCATCTAGCATAGTCTTTGACATATGGTAGTTGAATTGAGTTGAATTTTCTTTCAAGAAAACTGTAGCTTCTTAAACTGTTTTTTCTCAGTTTGGAGGATAGCCAGATTACTGTTTGAAGTCACTTACAACTTAAGGAGTATATGAATTTGTGTATTGTGCACTTCCATATGAGGATGTGCTAGATATCTCTCCAAGGCCCATAAATCCAATCTGTGAGGCAGGGCAAGAACAGGTGTTATGGGATGGCAGGAAAGTAATTTCCCCTCTCTGAGCCTCACACTATCTACTACAGAGAATGGGTTGAGGGAGTCAGTGAGATCATATATGTGAAAGCATTTTGTAAACTGTAAAGCATTTTAGATATGTAAGTTATTATAATTGGGAGATTTTAGCTTAAGAAGCCTTTGGAAAACAAACTTTAAAACATACTGAAAATGGTAAAGGAAGCATGCAGACCTGTAAGCATGAAGATCTTGGAGATTCCCAAGATTTTATGGCAGAGATCAGGCCTTATTTGTAGACATTCTGACCTCAATTAACCTTGCATTGGTTGACACTTCCAAACAAAATTAAACCTTTGACACTTGATTTCTCTCACTCAACATAATTCCTAGCTCTTTTGAAGAGGATAAGAAATCCTCATCGTGCTATAAAGTCTTAATAGTGAAACAAAAGAACCAAGAGGATTTGCTATCTGAAGGAATGAACATAAAGCTTCATCAAATAGTGAATTAACAAAAATAAAGAATAGAAGCTGCTGTGGAAATAGAAAGGAAAAAAATGTCTTATGGTAGGTAACCTTTATAAACAGGAAGCAGAATGGAAAAATACTGGACTTAGAGTCAGAAAACCCACAATTTCTTGCAATATCAGCCATGAACCAGCTACAACTATGAACAAGTCATTTAACCTTTCCATTCTTCATTTACCAAGCTTGACCTCACTCTACCCTTTTCTGTTGAAGGTGTGACCACTATCTTTCTTCACATTTGCATCCCTGGAACCATCCTCAATCCTTCAGTCTCCCTAATCCTGCCCTTTATTGATAAATGATTGACCAATAATTTACTGAATCTCAACAATTGTACACCCACAAGTTCTCACATTCCCTCCCTTCTCTCTATTCACATAGTTAACGTATTTGTTCAGTTCTTCATCACTTTAGACTTGTCTTAAATCTCCTCATTAGTCTTCCTGATTTTAATATTTTTCCTTAATCTAACTTCCACAGAACAGTCACAGTAATATTCCTTATATTGACATAAGAAATTATAAAAACAAAGAATTCAGTGGAGTAATGAAAGATTTTACACGATAGATGCTAAACAAAGTAAGCAGAACCAGGGAAACAATATACATAATGAAAACAAAAATGGAGATAACACCAAAAAAATGAAGCTGAATGTTATGGAATTATAGTGACCAAGTTTGTCTCTAGAGGAGATGTGAGAAAACATATGTCCTTTCCCACTTTGCAAAAGTGAGGAACTATGGGTGATAAAAAACAGAATCTAACAATTAAAAATATGATGCAAAACACGAAATTTCTCCAAACAAAAATAATATTCCTAAAGTTTTTGAACATGTTTTCTTGCTCAAGAATGTTTAGTGACTTAATATTTTCTGTAGTTTAAAAGAGATGCTACTCTGCTTGAAATTTAAAACCCTTCACAATCTGGTTCTTGCTATCTTTCCAGATTCATTGATGTTATTCAGATCTTTTCACAGATATTTATATTCCCACAAAACTGTCCTCCTTACATTTCTCAATTCATTTTACCCATGTGTGCCTTTACACAGGATATCTCTCTTGACTGGAATGCAGTCCTTCCTCAAGTTCAGCTCTGAGAATCTCTGCTTTCCTTCACAGCTGAGCCTAGGTGCCACTTCTTACAGGAACCCTTTCCTGATCTCTTAGTTACAGTGTATTCCTCTCCTTATGTGATCTTATATCTACCTATCTATTTAGACAATTTATCTCCCACTAGAGTCTAAGCTCCTTGAGGGCAGGGATTGATTTTTTTGTCTGTTTTTTGTTTATATGTTTCCAGACCTAACATAGTGCCTAGCTCATACCAGGCACTTGAATGCAAATGAAGAAATTAGACTTAGATGGTTTCTAAGATCCCTCTAGTTTATGTGGGGGGATAGGAATTAGCCCTAGACTAGAAGCAAAGGTGAATATGTTCTTTGGGAATCTGATATGGGGGGGGTAGAGTCAATAAGAAGCTCATTCCTCCATTGAGAAGTGAGACAAACCTAGAGTGATGAATCCCAGGGAAACCAGAATGACAGATAAAAGACCAGGCATAGTATAGGTCACAGGCCTCCAGCCCTTGAAGTCTCAGCTGAATGGTATGTACCTAGCCACTGTTCTAGATTATGTTCCCACAGTCCTTCATTACTGGCTCTCTCAGCCTATGACAACTAACACCCAAATCAACAGCTAGTTTCCCAGACTCCACTGGTCCAACCAGTTAGCTACCAGAGCTGCTGAGCTAAAAGCCCTAGGTTATATAGGGTGGAGGATGGGGAAATGGAAAAAGCACTTCATCCAATTAACTGGTTCTATGTGAAAATTACAGAAAATTGTCTAGGCTTCATTATGCTCTGTTTGCTTATGGGGCTACATGTGTTCATGTGTGTTTAAATTCTCTTCAACAAGACTCAACAAGTTCTAGATATGCAGTCACTTTAATTATTCTTCATTATGCCAAATAATGTGTTAGATGCTCTACTAGAGCACTTGAGAAGCCACATGCACCTGACTGGTTTGGAGTTTGTTGACTCCAGAATCTGCCAGTCCCCTCCAGAATCAAACATAAAGTCCTCTGATTGGCAGCTAAAGCCCTTTACTCCCTAGCCTTTTCCAGTCTTTCCAGTCTTCTCACACTTCACAATCCTCCATCTCCTCTGGGAACCAGTTATGCTGACCTTCTTGTTGTTCCTCACACAAGGATGTTGTTAACTTTCTTCTCTGTGTCTTTTGACTGGTTGTCCACCATTCCTCACTTCCTGAATTCCCTGGCTTTCTTCAACTCCTGCTATATGCAGGACTCCTCCCTTTGCCCCCAATAATAATGACTTTTCTACAAGATTGCCTTCCATTTCATTGTTTGGGTTTTGATGTGTCAGAATGAGTATAAATAGCAATTGTTTCTGTTCTGTGCAGAAACTTCCTCTCTCTTGATTTTTTTGGTGAAGGCAAACTAGGCTGTCTTTTGCCTCAATTCTTACCTACCCTTTAATTACTTGAATGGGGCTGCTTCAAACAAACTGAGACCTGGGAAAGACCTTGGCTTAAAAAGCCAATATCTCCCATTGTATCTGCGGTCATCACCAGTCATCCTGACCCATGTCTCCCCGCTGGACTCTTATGACTGTGGAGGAGAGTGAGGACAATGACTTTGTACAGTTCTCTCTCACTTCAATCCAATTCACTTTCAAGTCAAGATATCACCCTCCTGACTTCATTGGCCCCTGAGGAAGAACACCTTCCATTTGTCTGTAAATATCTCGAACAGGCTTAGTTATCTGCATACTTTCTCCCCCATTAGAATGTGAGCTCCTTGAGGGCATGGGGAGTGTTTTTGCTTTCCTTTGTATCCCCAGTACTTTGTACAGTGCCTGGCATACAGTAAGCACTTAATAAATGTTTGTTGATTGACTGAATGACAGTTATTTATGTAGCAGGACAACTCTTTTCACTAAAATAAGACAGGCCCATGGAAATGTTAAAAAAGGTGAAGTGGTGACAGTTGTTCTGAGACTCAACTGTCTCAATCTCATATTTGGGAATCATAATAAATAATGTTCATATTACTTATATGTAATGTATATAATAATGTAACCTAACTACTCTGTCCCCCATTATCTGAAGGCCAAGTATGTTGTGCTTCATTCCTCTCCTAAAGGCTCTCTGCAAAATATGTTTAAGATGATTGTACATGTATAGCCTATATCAAATTACTTGATGTCTTAGGGAGGGGGAAGGGAGATAGAGATGGAGAAAAATTTAGAACTAAAGGCTCTATGAAATCATAAAGGGCATGGAGGGGTGGTGTCAAGGCTCTCTGCCAATGGCTCCAGCCCCCACTGATGTTGTTCACCTCAAGTGTATTGGTAAGTCCTCTGCATCCCAGTTCCATCTAGCCTCTTAGTAGTCAGATTAGATTTTAAAAAGAAATATTTACTCCAAAAGGTCTAATCAGCAACAGCAGCATCTATGCAACATTTAGTGCTTTAATGTGTGAAAAGTTTTGTATGCATTAGCTCAGTTTATTTCACGACAACTCAGAAAGAGTTACTTTACCTCTTAATTATGAACCGATATCAATAAATGATTCAGTTATCATTTAGGAAGAAACATTTACTGAGGTGTCATAGTAACAACAGTGGGTACAAAACAACCTCAGAAAAGTCTGTAACACTCTCTCCTACCAAGAGAGTAGAGGAAAGTGGGCTCAAGCTTTGAGAATGCAGTTGGCAAAGCTGTGACTTCCAGCTCCTGATTGCTGGAGCTCCTTTTCTTCACTTGATAAAGCATTCATGAAGTTGCTGAATGTAGATTTTTCTTCTGGGCTTCCTGTGGGTTCTTTTATCCCCTCTGTGTTGTAAAAGCTTTATTTTAAAATCTCTTCCAGAATAATTTTTTTAAAGTTTAGCCCATTGGTTAAGAGAAAACAAACTGAATGATTCTTTTAGGATTTCCAGTATGAAAAGGGCTCCCCCTCCCCACCCCATTCCCTGACCCCAGTAAAAGCCCAGTCACCTTTTCTCTTTTTCTTGTTCCTGAAATATGAAGAGATACGATTACAAACAAACAAACAAAAGCTTGGAGAGCTAGGGGAACCTTTTACACTACTCGTCTTTGTTATTGGTGTAACTGATAGCTACAAGTCCTTCCTTGTGTAAAGTGTCCTTGTGGCCATACATCCGTGGGCTTCCCCTTCACTACTACTGCACCACTCAGGGAAAAAGATCCCCACAAGCTCTTTCTCATCCCTCAGAGCAGCCAAAGATTTAGAAGTCTTGGATTCATAAATAGCTCTTCTTTGAGGTAATTGGGTGGGTAGTCAGGGAGAAAGAGAGTCACTGGAAGGGATGATAATGTGAGTGAATAAAGCACTGATAGAACATTTTCTAAAAGAAGAAATGGCTCTGGATTTGACCTTAATCTAGATAAACACAGACAATAATGTTACTGATGAACTCTAAAAAAAGGCTAGTATTTACATTAGCATATTGATGTATGTACATATGTGTGTGTGTGTATTTAAATTTGATGAAAAGTTCAAAATCACAGCCTTGGGAATGCTTACTTGGAAATCAGATATCCCACTCTCCATAGCTTGGTTATGTTGGATGGAAGATCTTAGAAACTGAAGAAGCACAGTAGCAGTACACAAAGAGCAAAGAGTTCAGAAGCAGGATAAGAAAAGAAACCACAATCCAACATTTCTCAAGAGATACCACATGACCATGGAGTCAATTTCTACAGAAGTAATGGAAACATCAAACATCTTGGCAATAAAATCTTGCCTGCTAAGTCTCCATTTTTGTACTTCTTGTTGAGTCTTGATGGCCACTAATGATTACAATATTAGCAATTATGTTTTAGAAGAAAGACAGTTGAGGAAAGGAATATAGCTCTTGATGCTCTTATTTACAGATCTCAAACAGCTGCTCAGACAGGAGCTAATTAAATTCTGTAATGATGACCATGGCTAGGTAAGAACCTAACTAGCTATTCTTCAAGGATGGATATGCCTACCAAAGGAAATAGGAACATAGATGGCAGTTGAGAGGAGAGAATTCCTTGGCTTTTTAAAATTTTAGAACATGGTATTTTTAGCATCACATTTCAAAAAGACATTGGCAAGCTATTGAGTCCAAAGGACAGCATCCAGAAAGTTAAGGGGTTTTGGAATCATGCCAAATCAAGATAGGTTGAGAATATTTAGCCTGGAGAAGAGAAGATTTGGGAGATGAGGGAGCAGTGATAGCTGTCTTCCGGTATTCAAAGGACTGTTGTTTGGAAGAAGAAACAACTATTCATTTTTAACTTGTTTCCAAATGGCCTAATTAGTAGAAATGGGTAGAAGTAACATTGAGACAGTGTTTGCCCAGAAATAAGCAGGCTGGGTGGATCCTAACAATGCAAAAACAAAATGAACTTCCTTAGAAGGAAAAGAGTCACCTATCACTGCAGGACTTCAAATGATGTTGTAGAGGAGATTTCTGTTCAGACATAGACTTAACTAGATGGTGTCTGGGGTTCTTCCCAACTCTCAAATTCAAGTCCTTATATCAAATAAAGACTACTTGCACTTTTTCTATTACATCGTTGAATGCAGATTGAACATTTCCTCATTTTACAGGTAAGGAAACTGAGGTTAAGAAAGATAGCAAGTTAAGATAGCAAGGTTAAAGTATGTCTTCTGACTCCAAATCCGGAGTTATTTCCTGTATGCCACACTAGGTAAGTCATCATCAAGGATCATCATTCAAAGGGGGGCGTAATTCTCCAAAGGGCTGGACCTCTAAACTCCCTTTAAAAATATGAGCAAATATTCATGTTCCAGAAAGCAGGTGGGTTGACTGAAATATTGATTGAAATATCATAAATCTTATGATTATTCCTCCTTACTATACCCTCATTTTCCTATGTACTGAGTTATCACAGGGCTGAATATGAAGTTGCTTTCCTTTTTCTTCCTGAGTCAACAATTCACATTTTTTGCTTAATTTTATTTTTGCTACAACAGTGATGAAGAGATGGGAACTGAAAGAGTTAATCTTATTTTGTGCATGGATTCAAGACAATATGAGAAATTTGCCCATAATACCTTGACGAAATAAGAGATGGAGCTGAATAGGGAAATTCCTACTCCCACTCCTTGGAATTAACCACTGGCCACAATTCCTCCTTAAGTGTTTTGAAAAGTTCTAATAGAGTTTGTCGCACACACACGGAGACACTCCTTTAAATCATTCTGCTGAGGTTAGGGTGTTCTCTTCTCCCCCAAATCCAGAACTTCTTCAGGTTCAGCCAATTACTGAGCCATGGAGCCAAATTCTATTTTTAGTGGCTGCTGCTCCCTTGTTTTGCTAGTTTAGCCCAGACAGGAAACCACCCTGTCTGGAAGGGCTCTGTTAGATCCTAGGAGAGCAATCACACTCAGGTGTGAGAACTTCAAGGCAGCAAAGGGATGTTCCCATTAATTACTGTGCATGACTCGAGAATGGACAAGGGCAAACATTGCTTCTTCAATGGCTATTTAGTTCATACATAGAAAAGGTAGAAAGAAATTGTCCATATCAAAAAGAAATCAGGCCAAGAGCCTCAAAAAGAATACCTTAAGCTCTGCCTCTTTGCCCATTATTCTATGTTTTCCAAGAAATTTACTGCAGAATTTGTAACGTCTTGGTTGAAATCAGATCCTTATGTATAAGGCGAGAGACACAGGGTCAAAAATTTAGAGATGGAAAGGACTTTAGAAATAACGTTGTCTAACTCTCTCATGTTTTACAAATAAAGAAACTAAAGTCAAGAAACATTAAGTGACTTGTGGAAAGGCACACAGGTGACAAATGGCCAAGCTAGAATTAGAACTTAGGTCTATTGATTCCATATCCAACTCTTTGCATTGTATGTCAAACAATGGTACTAATATACCTACCAATGGTATACATGTATAAATTATTTACATGTTACATGTAATTTGTTTAATATATATCTCAATGCATATGTATATGTATGGGTGTATATATGTGTATATGTATTATGGAAAGGAAGGTAAGCACTATAGAATTTTTGAGTAAGCCAAAACTATTTATTGTCCCACACATGTATGTTTACGTATATGTGTTTGCATGTGCGTATGTATAATACATATTTGCATACATGTATATATGTGTGTGTACATATGTGTATACCAATTGTGTCTTCAACATTCCCAGTTTCTCTAGACTTTAGCTTGTCTTGCATATGATGAGCTAATTATGAAGTACAGAACTGGTGGTGTATTAGGCCTGATTAGTGTCCAGGAAAGACTTAAGTGAAGAAAGTGTGAAAGGAAGGAAACTGTTTGTCACTAAACCAGAAGGAAGTATGTTCACTATTACTCATATCCATGTCATGATATTAACATTCATCCCTCAACAAATCCTGGTTGTCCATCTGTCCTTCAGGCATGCTCAGAATGATGAGTTCTTCCCCATTTTCGGCTTTTCCTTTCCTCCAACTCCTGGACTTCCTGACTTTGCTCCCCTCATCCTCTGCCCCAGGGTATGTCTGGGGAAACCGCCATCTCTCCAGTTAGGGTGCTGCCTGAAACAACAACCTGAAACCACATTTCACACAGACTGCCCAAACCCAAGTTATTAAAAAGGCATCACCAAAACTGCAACATGCAAGCCCAGTATCCTTAAGCTCTTCGATTTGCATGGTTTAAGACTGGACTGTTTAATATATTCATCCATGACACATGTGGCAAGGTGAATCACAGAATCTCAGACGTGGGAGGGACCTCAAGGCTCATCATATTTGTCGAAGAATGCTCATCACGATGTCAATGACAATTGGTCCTACATCCACTGCTTAGAGACCTCCAGTGAGAGAGAATCCACGGATATGCATATAAGGCTGTCCGTCTCACTTTTGGACAGCTAGCAAGGTTTGTTAGCAAGTTCTTCCTTACATCAAGCCTAAAGCTTCCTTTCTGCAATTTGCACTCATTGTTACAGTTTCTATCTCTAGAACCTATCAGAACAAATCTAATCCCTCTTCCATTTGATAAATGTTTAAATCTTTAAACAATTTCTCTCCTTAAGTCTTCTCTTTCCCAATCTAAAGAAAGATCCTCACTTCTATCACACAATCTTCATACTGGCATGGTCTTCAACCATGTTAATCATCTACCTCTGAATGTATTCCTTCCTAAATGTAGCATTTTGGAACTGATGATGGCACCCTAGGAGTAGCTTGATAAAGATACAATGTATTAACAATTTATTTCACTTCTTCTGGATACCACATCTCTGAATGCAGCCCAGCATAGGTCTAGATTTCAAGTTGCCAAATTCTTATTTTTGTTGAGTCCTATCAGCCTGTTCATGACCCTATTCGGCATTTTCTTGGAAAAGATACTGAAGTGGTTTGCCATCTCCTCCCCCAGCTCATTTTACAGATGAGTTTACTGAGGCAAACAGGGTTAAGTGACTTGCCGAGGGTCACACAGTTACTAAGTTTCTGAGGTCAGATTTCAACTCAGGAAGGCAAGTTTTCCCGACTCTATGAGTGGTATTCTACCCACTGCACGACCTCCACCGTTGACTTAATTTAACTTGAAGTTCCCTAAAACCTTGAAACAATTTATTTATGAACTATTCTCTAGCCATAGATAAGGAAGGCAAGCCAGCCTAACTGAAGCACCAAGGTACCCTGAGAAAGAGACAGGCGGATTCATTTTTGAGACAAGTAAAACAATCACCTTTACCTTGACCACCATTTCCCGTCAGTCTCTGATGGTGACAACCTGAGACCTGAACCGAAGAACCATGGTGCTTCTGGCCCAGTGCCCTCAACCATTATTCTTGGAAGCAACCTCTGTGGAGATGTAACCTGGCGAATGTTTCTGCAGGTGCTACAGTCACAGCTACTGAAGACCCCAGAAAGAAAGTTCTTGACATCAAAGTCTTTGGTTTTCCCGAATGATTCAGAATAAAGAATTGTTAAGATTTTATCAGCGAAAATGATATTAAAAAAGAAGCATTAACATCTACTCTGCTGCTACACCCAAAAGACCATGGCAGAGAACTACAGCAATATCCGGACAGTTGAAATTCTCCATTACTAGAATATCATGTTTAAGGCCACGTTCGTCCTCTCTGATGCTCATCTGATTCTTCCTTTTATCCAAATGGTCTATATTATGACAGTTAATAACACTTCTGATTTTTTTCTCTGTTGACCTTCACTCAAATGTTTTCCACTATAATTTCCCACTCACGTTTCTGAATTTCTTCAAAAGAGTTCTATTTTTATTGTGTAATGCCATTTTACTGCCCTTAATTAATCTATTCTGTTCCCTTTGAATAAGTTCCTTCCAAAGCCATGTTCATGAGTCATAGGTCCCATCCCACCTCATCCAGTGTTACTGCTATCGCTTCATGGTGCCTGACATGAGGTGAGTTAGTATTACACGGGGAAACAAAAGCGATGTTATCATGCAGATGATGATGGTGGTGGTGATGATGATGATACCAGATTTTGTTAACTTCCTCTTCTCTAGGGAAGTTGATCTCTCCAGATTCTACCATCCCCCAGCCGCCTAGTCATTAAGTACAATTCCCTACTTGACTAGAATGCCTGAGAACCATCTCATTGCACTTTGCATTGGCAAGTAAGAAAATACTTTTGAAAGTCCATGGTAAAGAAAATTGTTGCCATATTCAAATATTACTCAGCATAACTGCTCAACAAATGACAATTCAACAAATATTTATTGAGTGCCTACTCAGTACAATGCACTATAGTAGCTCCTGAAAGGGATACAAAGATTAAAAGGATACATCCCTACCTTCAAGGAGCTTATATTGCAGTGAAGAAGTTTTTAACCTGGAGTCTGAACTATTTAAAAATAATTTAATTACTGTATTTCAAGTAATTGGTTTCCTATGTAATATTATGTTTGTCATTTTATATTTTATTTTAAAATATTCTTCTTAGAAAGGTCCTTTGGCCAAAAAGGCCTATGACTCAAAAAGAGGGTTAAGAACTCATGTTGTAGTTGAAGAAGGGAGCTACAAAGCTGAAAAAGACACCATCCCTAACCTCAAGCAGCTTATAGTTTAGTATAGGGGTTCTTAATCCGGGGTCTATGAATACACACACACACAACATATGCATACATACACATATGCAGTATGTGTATGTATGGGTTCATATGCAGATACATACATACATATATATGTATGCATGCATGTATGTGGGTGTATACTTTTCCACTTGAATTGTTTTAGGAAGATATGGTACTGGACACTGAGGTCCTCTCCTGAGCTGAAATGCCCAGCATTCAAACCCTACTGCAGAGAATACAACTCTATCGTCTTACCACATTGTCTGCTAAATGTATGCTTCCCTAAAAGACTATTTTACAGAGAACTCACACATGGCAAGCACTCACACAGAGGTCAGAAGACAGAATACAAGGACACTTTCAAGGTCTCTTTGAAGAACTTCAATATCAGTTGTAAGACATGGGAGACACTGGCATAGGACCACCCAGCATGGCATGCCCACATCAAAGAAGGTGTTGTGTTCTATGAACATAGCAGAATCATAGGAGCACAAAAGAAATGTGAGATGTGCAAATTTAAAGACACCTCTATCCCAAATGTTCGACTGTTTGTGCCCAACCTGAGGCAGAGCCTTCTGAGCTCATATTGGTCTGATCAGCTGTAGTCAAATACACTGAACCTTGACTCCAACATTGTGGTGTGATTTTGGTCCTTTTTGAGAACAAAGGATCAAAAACAACAACATACACACACATGTACATACATATATGTTTCAATTATGATTTTTCTTTTGTAATCCTATGTATTTCATTATGTAGTATAGATATATATATATATATATAATTGTATATTTTCTGTATATGTTTACAGACTCCAAATTAAATATGAAAATAAACATTAAAATTCAGTCACCAGACTAAATAAATTAAAATTGGTATGTATGTGTGTGTATTTTTATTTAACCATTTCAAAACGATTGCTTTGTAGTCCTTTGTAGTCCTGTGTGTTTTATTTTGTGCCTTTAAAAACTTTATTCTGAAGAGGCCATAAGGCTTCACCAGGCTGCCTATGGGGTTCATGACACAAAATATGATTAAGAACCTCTGTTACAATGGAAGAAAGGGAATAAAAAAGAATGCATTTGAAGAAAGATAGCAGTCAAGCAGGAGTAATTAACAAAGAGCAAGGGGAATAGTTTTCTTTCAGAAACTTGTTTTGGTCCCAGAGTGTCAGCTTAGGCTACCACGCATGTATTCCAAAAACCAATTGTTTAAATTTTTCTACCTCCAGTAAGAATATCCCAGATCTCCTTGTTTGATTCATTGTTTTGTTTTTTTGTTTTTCTTTTAGAGAAAATGTTTTATAAAGCAGGTTGGCAAGTTAAATGATAGAATATTATAGTAATATACGAAATGAAGTATATAAAAAATTCCGAGAAACTTGGTAAGATATAGATGAACTGATTCAGAGTAAAGAAAAACAGAATTAGTTCTTAGGAAAATAATTTGCAAAATGATCAGAATGAAAAATAATAAAAATATTATTAAAAATTATAATAAAATATACCAGAGTTCAGAATACTGCAATGATTAACCTTGATTCAGAATTGGTGATAAAATACGTTTCTCTCCTCTTAATTGCTGGTGGGCTATGAATGCTTCATGTGCTGTTACAGATGATTAATGTGTTTGTTTTGATCAATTTTTCTCTCTTATAAGCAAGGATTCTCTGGTGGGGAGAGGTTGAAATTAAGAGCGACAGTGATATAAAAATCATTAAAACATATTATAAAGAAAATACACAAAAGTTTTTAGATAAAGAAGGCTATGAAAACAATATTTTCTTATTGTGTATATACTTTTGAAATATCCCTGTTTAGTTGATTGCTGGTTGGATTAAAGTACCTAGGCTCAAATCTGAGCTCTGCAACATGCTATAAAAACTTAGGCAAGTATCTAATTATCTAATTTCTTTTTTAAAATTTTATTTGCAAATCTCTTTTTAAATTTATTTTATTCTGAACTTAAAAAATAAAACAAGCACTTCCATAACAAAATAGAATAGAAAAAATTATTTCACATGAAACTACAAATCTATTATGTACAGCTTATATGTGTATATATATATATATGTATGTATGCATGTGTTTAAAAAAGAATAGCAAGCTGTACTTAATAGATTTGCATTATATATGTATATATATATGTGTGTGTGTATGTATCTCAAAGTTATCATGTAACTTTTTTTCTTTGTTTTCTTCCTTACTCCACCCCATCCCAGAGATGGCTACCATTAGACACAAATATTTGTGTATACACATGTATATGTAAAATCATCCTATATATACCTCTATTTGTCAGTTCTTTCTCTGAATGCAAATAGTGTCATCCTCCATAGGTACTTTGTAGTTAATTTGGGTATTTATGATAATCAAAATGACCATCTAATTTCTCTCAGCCTCAGTTTCTTCCTCTACAAAATGGAGTTGAATTAATTATATGACCTCAGTGGTCGCTTCAGCTCTCTGTCTATGGAACTAGGAAACATCTGAATGAATCAACAGAATGAGAACTCAAAAACTGAGAAAACCAAATCTGCCTTGATTCATAACAAGAAGATTAATAGGTCTGAGATGTCTTTTTCAGATAGCCAACCCATCACCAACAAACCAATTCCAAGTGAAAATGCCATCATAGTAGGAAATATTCCAGTTGTGAAGAAAGAAGAGTCTCCAGAGTAAAGGTATTTTGCCAAAAGGAAGGTTGTGCAATCTTTCCTCAAACTTATGTCTACCTAGTACTGTGGGAAGAACACATGACTCTGGAGTCATGAGGATAGGGGTTCAAATCCCACTTCAGATGCTTATTATCTATATGACGTTAGACAAGTCATTTTCCTTCCCATGCTTATTTTTTCCTTATCTTTAAAATGAAGGGGATGTACTAGATGAGCTTTGGGGTCTATCTAGATTCATGACATCTTCACCTGAGATGCTAATTTTTGTGCGCTGTTACCTAGAAGGAGGGGGATAAACTGAATGACCTCTGTTGGCTGCTTTCTTTCCAAGGAGTCCAGAAAATTCATTTCTCAGTGGTATTTACATTATTTTTGTAGAAGTATAGGTTTTAAAATGAGTTTGCAAAAATTCCTTGTAAAACAAAACAATAGATGAGCTTGTAGTGATGGACCTGGAGTTAGGAAAACCTGGATTCAAATACTATTTCCTAAACCTATTGGTTGTGTTACCATGACCTGTCACTTAAGCTCTCTGACCTTCTGCTTTTTCATTTGTAAAAAGGGGTATGGGTACTAATAATATCTATCATATTTACCTCCAAGGGTTGTTGTGAGGCTCAAGCGACAGTCTAAAGTGTTTTGCAGACTTCAGGTCAGTTGTTATTAATATTTTTAATTCATTATCTCCAAATTTCATTCAACCTTACTCTAAAAGTTGGGATTCTGGGACATAAAGATCAACTCTGAGCTTCATAAAGCTTTAGAAAGTTTGAAATTAATATTGTGCTATATTGGAGCCTATCCCTTGAAGTAGCACATGGTAAGTGTTTACTATATTCTTCCTTCTCTCCTTCCTCCTTTCTTTCCTTCCTTTCCTTTCTTCCTTCCTTTTTTCATTCTTCCTTCGCTCCTTTCTTCTTTCATTCCTTTATTCTTCTGTTCTCTTTTTCTCCTTCCTTCCTACTTCTTTCCTTCCTTCATAGTATGGTAGAAAGAGCAATGGATTCTGAGCCACAGGGCCTTGATTTGGGTCCCTGCCCTGGCAAGCCATGGGACTTTGAATAAGCCATTCCATTTCACTAAATTTGTTTGCTCATCTGTAAGATGAGAATCATAAAAATTATAGTACCTTCTTCTTAGGACTGTTATGAAGAATGAATTGTGTAAGCCTCAAAGAATGATAAAAATATAACTCAGTAGTTATTATAGCTTTAAATTCAAACTGCTTAGAAGCTTAAATCAATGCAAGTCTTGGTTTTCTAGCCAGCATTAGGTGCTAAAGTACTACGTGCTCTATGTCATTACCTTCACCACCCACACCACCACCCACCGCCTAGTCCAAGATGTAGTTTAGTTGCTCGGAAACATTCCTATGGAACTATTCCCTGGCCTAAGCAGACAGGCAACAAGGACTCTCCTCCCCATCCTGCACTGCACACACACACACACACACACACACACACACACACGCACGCCTGTGCACACACATATACACATGCACATGCACACACACACACACACACACACACACACACACACACACACAGAATCACAGTGTGGTCCTTAGGTCAGACTGATGGAAGCTTACCAAATCCAAGGTTTTCTGATGCTTTCCATCTTCTTGGGAGGTGTTACCTTTTCTTCCTATCAGTCAATCAACAAGTATTTTGAAGAACCCACAATGGTTCTGTGTACAAAGGTGCTATGTGCTAGGTGCAGAATGTTCAGCCTGTCATTTACCAAAAGCCTGAAGAGGTCATACTGCTTGCCTTCTTGGATGGGGACAGGAAAGGCAGGAACATAGATGCTATTTAAGGTAAAGAAGTTCTTTCTCTAGTCAAATCAAAGATGAAGCAAGAGAAGGAAGTCTCAGCCTCTTTGCCTTCAATCTGACAGGTTCTCAAGTCAACTGCATTTGACATTTACCAAAAGATATCAAGGCACTAACCTCAAAAGATATTCAATGCCAGGAAAAAGTGGGAGATTGGGGGAGAGAGAGAGAGAGAGAGAAAGAGAGAGAGAGAGAGGGAGGGAGGGAGGGAGAGAGAGGCATAGACACAGGCAGAAAGAGACAGAATAAGAGAGAAGGAAGGGAGATAAACAAAACAACTGCAATCCTATTCTAATTAAAACTCTGAAACTCTGCCAGTCTACACCAAGCATGCTGTTGTTGTTTTTCAAGACTTCATTTCATTAAGACCAGGAGTTGGGCAAGTTTTCCTCCTGATTACCAGGCCAATATGCTCCTCTGTTATTGCTACCACATTGAAGTTGGGGAAAAAACACATATCTGGCATCATCACCCCAGACAAATTTACATTTCATTGTGAATGATTATGTTTGCTCACCTTTGCTCAGCCCTGATCTCTTCCAGCCAAATAAACTTTTTTTTTAATTCAGACAGAGGAAAAAGAAATAAAGGGGAGTGTGTACGTGTGTGTGTGTGTGTGTGTGTGTGTGTGTGTGTGTGTGAAAATATGCTTCGACTTAAAGGATCCCCCATAGATACTTTAGAAATAGGTTTATCTGTTACACATGATAGTTTTACATTTAAATTATACCTTAATTCATCCATTGCTAAAGCTGTAAAGGGAGGAAAAGTTGCCTAAAGATACATGTGCTAGATCTCTGGTATAAGTATTATTTCCTGTTCGGGGAATAGCATTGAGCACTATAAAGCAGAATTCTCTAAAAGTTATGTTTGTCTTAGACACCACATAAGGAGATATAGATATCAAAGGTACCTTATAAAATGGGTAGAATGCAAGCTTCTTCATGTTAGGTAATGTTGGTATATACACACACACACACACACATACATATACATATATATGCATATATATACATACATATATACATATACACGCATATACATATACACATATATACATATACAGAAGTACATACACACATATGTATTTATGTACATATATATGTATTTTTTTCTTCAACATGGGAGACAGGGATTTAGCCTTGGAGTCAGGATTAACTGGATTCAAGACCTGCCTATGACATAAGAGTTATATTAGCATAGGCAAGTTACTCAGCCTCTAGATCCTCCAAGCAAATATCTAAGATTCTAAATTACAGAAGAATTGTGTCAGGAAGAGGAGTTTCTACACTAGATTCTCTTCTGGATATGAAATCACAAGGCTTTTTCCCCTTCCATTCCCCATAAAAATGAGAGAGCTAATATAGATTACTTGGATTCTTTCCAGCTTCAAAATTCTATTTATGTTGTGAAAAGCTCTGTGAAAAGATGAACTGATACAGTGAGAAGTTTCTATGATAGGGCTCTCGAAAGAACACTTCAAAGTTATAGCAAAAGGAAATAAACATCCATTACTGCACAGATATATATGTACATTCCAAATAACCTGGAAAATGTTATAATTAGTTTGAAGGTTGTAGTAATAGGCAGACAAATGAGAAAGGTAGGGAGGAAGAAAACAAAGACAGAGACAGAGAGAATCAAGAGAGAAAAATGGAAAGAAATGTTTACATGTTTCTATTTTCATTGTTTTTGTTTTGTTTTGTTTTTGGAAGAGGATTGAAGGACAAACAGTCAAGTTAATTCTATTAAGCCTTTGAGGGCCATCTCCAGTAATCTTTATCTCTATCTTGCCACTGGATCCAGATGGTTCCCAAGGAGAAAGTGAGGCTGGTGACCTTGCACGGCCCTCCCTCACTTAAACCCAATTCACTTGCAAGTCATGACATCACCATCCTGATGTCATGGTCCTCTTTGAGAATGAAGGACAAACAACAAAAATTATGCCTCTAATGTTTCTTACATTTTGAGATCTAATATTCTATAATTGTATACTCCTACCTTGATGCTTTCTTGTGCCATTCTAATAAGAAATTGCCGAATGAATTAACTAATTTGAGAAATTCTATGAACGACAAAACATTTCATAAGTGGTTTTGAATGTTGTGTCCTCCATCCTTCACAAACAACAAACAACTACTGAGAGAAATAACTCCATTTATCACACACACACACCCCAAAAAGTGATGAAATTCCACCAATCGTAGTCTAATAATTCCCTAGGCTATCCCCTCCATAGTCACATTGTAATATACATAACTTTATTCAGTCCCAGAAAGTCACTCACGGGATTTACCACAATTCATTGCCAAGATCTAACCCACATTGATTAGTCACTAACTTCATCTCAAGATGGAGAAGCCACTCTTGATTTCAAAGTTTAGATCTTCAGCTCAACTTGAATTAACCCCAAACATTTTTTAAGTTTCTCCTATTTCTAAGGAGACTGAAAAAATAAAATAGATTTCTAGCTGTCATAAGAGAGAAGGCTAGAACAAATAAGCCTTGAAGAGGTTTAGTGGGTGACTTTTTTTTAATGTATTAACTAACCAAATATTAGCCAATCTTTCCCACGCTCTGGTTGCTGACATGCATGATAATAGAACCATTAACTCCAGATGAATGAGTCTGTCATATTTATTCACAAAGCCATTAGGCGAGATATTTGGGAGGGCAGAAGGATCTTCTATGCTACTGATAAAATCACATCACAAAAGCCTTGCTCAAAGATACTCAAATGGTCCCACAGGTTAGTATTATCCAAACTATGTGTCACGTATGAGGTATGTGTGTGTGTCTGTGTATGTGTGTGTTTAAGTTCATATTCTGTTCTGGATTTAAATCTCCACTGAAAACGCAGAAAAGAATAATTTATTAATTTTTCAATGGTTACACGCCCAGGCAAAAGCTCCATAAAAATTATTTGTGCAAGAGTGGTTTCAGTGGCCGGAGGGAGGAAATAGGATAACAATAATCATAGCTTTAAGGTTTGCAAAGCACTTTATAAACATTATCTTATTTGAGCTTCTCAAATACTCTGAGAGGCCTATGCTCATGTTATGCCCATTTTACAGATAAAGAAATTTAAGCTGACTCAGGGAAGTTTTAATGTACCCACAGCTAGTAAATGTCTAAAGAAAGACTTGAAACCACATCTTCCTGATTCCTAGTTGAGTGTTCTATTTAACATGAGACATATGTGCCTTTGGCCTATGCCAAAGCAGTCCATGGATCTCCAAATACAAAGAATCTGGCTACATATATATGGTCTCTTGCCAGGCGTGGAAGGTGACTTAACCTTAATCACAACCAATGCATGATAGATATATCAGCAGGCAATGAAAAGCAGCTGACCAAAAGGCCCTGGAGCTGGAGATACACACTCTGAGTGCCTAGTAAAATCTCCACTAGCCCACATCCTGTTTTCTTTCAGGCTCTGGATAAATCTACATAGCTGGATTGTCTCTGGAAGTCCCTTCCAGATCTGGCTCTCTGTGCTGCCGGAGGAATTTGGTTTCCCCAG
>CM053626.1:173574995-173596701 GCA_028646595.1 Phalanger gymnotis
AGTTAAATAAATAAAGCGTTAAGTACAGAAGGGTCGGCACAAGCACAGATCTACCCATTTGCTCACACAACACTTTGTAGCTCTCTTGTTCTTCTTTCCCATGTCTTCTGCATGATAATTAGTTGCATATGTGCCACATCACACTGTAAAGGATAAGTTTCTTCAGGACAGGAACCATGAGTCATCCCTCTCTGTATTATCCTCATTAATGCTTAATAAATGTTTATGGAATTGACTGATACTGAGCTAAATTTAAGGATAGACATTGGCTCAGAATTTTTAATCCATTCTAAACCTGTGAACTTGCTAGAATATGGGAAGCTTTTACCTTTTCTCTCCCGTTTCCTTTGCCCATCTATAAGTAATAACTAGGCTAGTTGGCTTCTGGATTTTGAGGAGCGGGAACACACTCATGTCCAATTCTAATCAAGCTACAGTTTATAAATAAGCCTACAAACCACGAAGACACACAATAACACAGAGAAAGATACAAAAAGATATATACTTCTGCCTCACTGACAACCTTGGGTGCCAATATTGAAATGTTGTGATAAATGGAGTTGCATTTATAACGCAAGCCCAGAAATACAATATAATTCAATACAGCCAGCAATTATTAAGTGCCTTCTATGTCTGGGACATCATACTAGGTGGTTAGAATATAAAGAAGAAAACAAAAGCACCCCTCACCAAGATTTTAGTGGAGTTAGGAGAGAGAACAGCTATAACATAGAAACTGATAATTATACATGGGCTCTGCCAATTAAGGGCTTCATAAAAGCTTTCCTGTAGGAAGCAGCGCATGAGCTGAGCCTGGACTGAATTTAGGAATTCTAAGAGCAGATGGAGTGTATTTCAGGCTTGGGGGTCAACCTGTGCAAAGTCACAGAGGCAAAAGATAAAATATCAAGTTTAAGAAAGAGCAAGCTAGCTCCAATGTAGTGTGGGAAGGTAAGGGAAATGACTCTGCAAAGGTTAGCTGGGTTGTATTTTATCCTAGAAGGAACTACTGAAGTTTCCTGAGCAGAGAGAACTGAAGACCAATTGGAGTGGGCCACAGGATTTTGGGTGTATTTGGTTTATTCAGATGTAAACCAAGAGAAATAAGGCTTCTTATGGGAGAGGGGGAGAGATAAGCATTTATTAAGTGTCTACTATGTGCCAGGCACTATGCTAAATTCTTTACAACTATTATCTAATTTGATTCTCACAACTCTGTAAGATAGATATTATTGTTATTATTAATTATTATTTATCCTCATTTGACAACTGAGGAAACTGAGAAAGAGGTTAAGCAACTTGCTCAGGGTTACATAGCTAGTAAATGTCTGAGGTCAGATTTGAGCTCAGGTCTTCATAACTCCAGATCCAGTATTCTATTTACTCTTTCACCTGGTTGTCTATGCACCATTGTAGTCGGCAGACCCCAGTCACCTTTAATACAACAAGCGTTGGAGTAGCTAGGTGGCAGCTAGGTGATGCAGTGGACAGAGCACCAACCCTGGAGTCAGGAGGACTCGAGTTCAAATCTGGCCTCAGACACTTATTAGCTTTGCAACCGGGGCAAGTCACTTGACCCCAATTGCCTCCCCCCACCAAAAAATACAATAAACAATAATTGATTGGATAGGAATGTATTTAGGGTTTAGCAGAATTCCTTTGGCATCAGGATTTAGGCTCATAGATTCACCCATTGTTTTAACTATCTCCATCTGCCTGCGTATTCTCTTCCCTCTGAAGAAAATGACCTTGTCTAACCAGCCTACATCAATACCATGAACCCTGGACCACTTTTCATTTTCTATTTTACATCATAATTACTTACATGTGTGTCACGTCTCCCTCTAAGATTGGAAGTTCCTTTAGGGTAGGGACAATGAGTCATCTCTTAACCACAATGTACATGCATGTGGGCAGACATGGATACACACACACACAGTCACACCACCACCACCATTCTCTCTTTGCTCTTCACAGTGGTTATTATCATTATGTTTCATCACTCCTGTCTTGAAAAGTTGGTTAAGAGGTATCAGAAAACCCAGGATGTCACTGACGTCAACAAGATGCATTAGTTGGGAAATAGGGCATGAAGCCAGCTGAAGGATGTTAGCTATAACATCTCAAAGTACATACATATCTATATTCAATATGAATTTTTTTCTACAATAATTTTTAAAACTGACATTTACGCAGCACTTTATAGTAACAACGTGGTTTCACATACAATATTTCCTTCCATATACACAGAATCAAACATGGAAGGATCTTCTAGTCGAACCCACACCTGAACAGGAGATTCCCTCTACAAGCCTCACTAAGTGGTCACCCAGCCTCTGTACCTGAAGTTTTACATTAATGTAAGACAGTTTTTTTATAGTTCTAATTATGAGAATTTTTTTTCTTTTGCCTATTGAACTAAACGCTGTTCGTGTTTCCACCTATCACTCCTAGTTCTGACTTCTAGAGCCAAATAGCACAAACCTAATTCCTCTTCCTCAGGATGCACAACAAACATTTAAAGACAGTTATTATCTTTCTATTCCCACCCCCTAACAACGACAATAACCCAGATTAAATATTTCCAATCTGTGTAAAGCATGGTTTCAATTCCCCCTCAAAATCCCAGTCACCTTTCTCTAAATATGTAAGATCATAGATTTAAAAATGAAAGCTTATGTAGGGAAAGGCCAATCCTCTCATTTTACAAATGAGGAAACAATGGATGAACTAGGTTAGGTGACTTGCCTAAGGTCACACGGATGGTAAATAGCATAGTCAGGATGTGAACCTAAGTCCTCTAATTCTAAATCTAATATTCTTTCGACTACACCAGTTTGTAAGTGCCCTTCCTAACAACGTATTGAGGAGAACTTAACATTAATCCTAGTGTAGTCTGGCCAGAGCAAAATATAGTGAAGCTGGCACTTTGTTTTGAATACCATGCTTCTATTCATGCTGATTAATATTCTTAAGGTAGCCAGGTGGCACAGTGGATAGAGTTCCTGGAGTCAAGAAAACTCGTCTGCCTGAGTTCCAATCTGACCTCAGATATTTGCTAGCTTTGTGACTCTTGGCAAGTCATTTCACCTTGTTTGCCTATTTCTTCATCTGTAAAATGAAACTGGAGAAGGAAATGGTGAACCACTTCAGTATCTTTGTCAAGTAAACCCCAAATGGGGTTGTGTAATGACAAACAAAGTGGGACTTTCCGCTGTTTTTTCTTTAGGAATGCTTCTCAGCACTAAGGCAATCAATTGCCTTTGATTGAGTCTTGCTTTTGCTTCAATCAAGTCTTTGATTGAATCAAGAGTCTTTGATGACCTGCTTAAGTCACAAGAAAGCCTAAGTCACATGAATCTGAATCACATGGCCGTGAAGCCTTCTGACCCTGAAGAAGTATATATATACTCTTAGGTTAGCATTTTGCATCAGCGCTCACTCATTGGAAGAGTGTTCCTGTGATTTTGCCAGACGAGATTCTGGGTAGCCTTTAAGGAGCCCTCTGGCTTTGAAAACCCTAATGTTCACTTTGGGAGGGGGAGCCAAGATGGCAGTGTGAAAACAGGGACTGGTTTGAGCTCTCCCCCAAATCCCTCCAAACACCTGTAAAAAATGACTCTAAACAAATTCTAAAGCTACAGAACCTATGAAATGAGAGAGTGAAACAAGTCTCCAGCCCAAGATGGCCTGGATGGTCACTGGGAAGGGTTTATCACACCATGTTGGGAGCAGAGTGCAGCCCAGAATGGGCAGCTTCAGGACAGATCAGGCCAGAGTAGACCAGGCAGAGTAGGCCTCAGGGCCCTGAATCACTGAACTGTGGCAGGTACTATACTTCTCAGCCCATAAATGCCAAAGACAACATAGCAGGTCAGTAGGAAAACTCCTGGACCTGGGTGAGAGAGGGGCAGCAGCTGAAAAAGCAGCAGTGACTGCTTCCAGAGCTCCAGGCCAACAGACGGTAGGGGGAATCAAGTGGCTGATCAGAGCAGGAGTGCAGTTATCTCTTTGCTGGCACTGAAGCAAAGTTCTCTTGCTTTGCCCTGCCCTGGGTTGCAGTCCTGGTTGGCAATCCTTAGGGGAGGAGGAGCACTGGAGTGGCAGAGGTTTTGGTGCCTGTGGAGAGAGAGTCCTATTGGTAATTATATAGCACAAAGGAGTGCTCGCACTCACAGACCAGAGCACAGGCCAGGAGAGGAGTATCGTACCATCTCAGAATAGAAGTAGCTATGAAAACAGCAGTGCAAAACTCCTGAAGCTTGGGACAGAGCACTCTCTAGTCTGAAAGCAGTCATACCCTGACAAAGAGCTCAAAAGTCAAGTAATTAGCTGGGAAAATGAGGAGACAGTGGAAAAGGACTCAGACTACAGAATCTTACTTTGGTGACAAAGAAGATCAAAACATATAGCTAGAAGAAGTCAACAAAGTCAAAGACCCTAAATCAAAAATCTCCAAGAAAAATATAAATTGCTTTCAGGCCATGGAAGAGCTCAAAAAATATTCAGAAAATCAAATAAGAGAAGTAAAGGAATAATTGGGAAGAGAAATGAGAGTGATGCAAGAAAATCATGAAAAACAAGTCAACAACTTGCTAAAGGAGAACCAAAAAATACTGAAGAAAATAACATCTTAAAAAACAGACAAACTCGAATGGGAAAAGAGGGGCAAATAGCCAATGAGGAGAAGAATGCCTTGAAAGGCAGAATTAGTCAAGTGGAAAACAAGGTCCAAAAGAACACTGAAGGAAATAATGCCTTAAAAATAGAATGGAGCAAGTGGAAGCTAGTGACTTTATAAGAAATCAAGTATTATAAAACATACAATCTCAGTTAAAAATTGTTTTTACATGCAACTGGGAAATAAGATATACAGGCCATGGAGTATAGAAATCTATCTTGCCCTAACAAGAAAGTAAAGGGATAAGGGGGGAGAGTGGGGTGATAGAAGGGATGGCAGAAGAGGCAAAGGGGCAATCGGGATAATGCCATATTGGGGTGGGGTGGGAGGTTAGAGATGGGGAGAAAATTTCTAACTCAAAATCTTGTAATCTTCTGGAGATTAATGTTGAAAACTAAAAATAAATTTGAAAACAAAAGAAAAAACAAAACCCAGATGTTGGTGCTTCTCTCTCTGGTAACCATGTATGTATTGCTATGGTCAGACAGAAGGTTGTCTGTTGATTTGTGTTATTTTCTCTGTTTGTAATTTCTATTTGTATTTGCTCTGAAGTTCAGGGTGCTGACTTTTTCCCCTGAACTAAGTGAATGATATATGTATGTTTAATTAAACTGAGACTGTAGACCCCTTAAAATTGCTTTCCTCTGAAAAGCAGATCAAAGAGCCTGTGCTAGCAGCCCTCCTGTGTGCTGGTGTTGTTGGTCTTATACCTCCACAGCAGCTGCAAATAACACTGTTGTTACAGGTCTCAAAGAGTCAGACATGACTGAACAACAACAAGATCTTTAAGATCACATTAGGGTTTTTAGTTGTCATGTCCCCTCTTCATATTGATCGTTCAATCTAGTAAAAACTCCTAGTATTTTTTCACATTGAATGATATTTAATTATCTTTTTTCCACTGTTTTCTTCTCTTCAGACACACACACATGCACGCATACATATATATGTATGTGTGTATATATATATATATACACATACCAAGATTTTTTGTTGGTTTTTTTTTCAGTCATTTCAGTCATGTCCAACTCTTTGTGACCCTATTTGTTTTTGTTGTTGTTGTTGTTTTTTATTTTGTTTTGTTTTGGGTTTTTTTTTGCCAAAGATACGGGAGTGGTTTGTCATTTTCTTCTCTTGCTTATTTTACAAATGAGGAAACTGAGGCAAACAAGATTAAATGACTTTCCCAGGGTCATACAACTAGGAAGTACCTGAGGCAGTATTTGAACTCAGGTCTTCCTGATTCCAGGCCTGGTGCCCTATACACTATTCCACCTAGCTGCCCTTCTCTCTCTTTCTGCCTCTGTCTCCTGTCCCTGTTTATCTCTGTCTCTCTGTCTCTCTTTGTCTCTCTCACTCTCTCATTCTCACTCTCTGTATGTATATATATACATATATGTGTATATGTGTGTGTATACACACACATACATTTTTCCTTCGCATGTATGTATATGCTTAGGACAGAAACTCTGTAGTTGCCCATTTTGGATTTTAGCTTTGTATCCAGACACTCAACCAGTTTACCTAAACAAATGCCCATGATGCCCATATTTCTCCATTTTCACCAGAAGAAAATTGCTTATGTTTATTAGCTATGTGCCAAGCCCCATGTTATTTGCACTATGCCAAGCTGTTGCCCATATATTTTGAATAAAGAATAGGGATGAAGGCATTTAAAAAAAGTCTTGAATCTGAAAGATCTAATTTCTAAATAAAGCATAGTCATATACTAAATATACCATCTTCTCCATATTTCTCCTTGATTACTTAAACATTGTTTTGTGACTTCTATTTTCTCCAAAGACTATTCCTATATTGATTCCATGGGTTCTTAGAGTAGCCATGGACCTCAGAGGCCATAAGGTATGTCTAATATCCAAGCAAATAAACACAGAGCAATGTGTTCATTCACTGCACTAAATCCATTTACTATAATTCTCTCCCTCCCTGAGAGTTGATTGACTTCTGTTCCCACAGTTTCTTCTCGGGATTGGATATTCACTAGAATCCTGTATTAGAGCTTGGAGTATATTTGTCTAAAGTAATACGAACCACAGACAAAATGTGCTATTCCCTGCCATGAAACCCCATCAATCTGTTAAAAATAATCAATCTTAGGAAGTAAAAAGTCTGGGGAAAAGTTGAATTTGGGTCAATGCCAAGGATTAACAAGGGGTTAAAAGCAGGGCTGCATTTTTAAAATTAACTTAGAATCAATTTTATTGGGAAATATTCTGGCTGATCACTCTTGTGTCTTAAAATGCTTTTGTCTGAAGACTGCTATCCATGCTAAAGGATTGCAGATGCAGAAAGTAATGTTAGTAAGTGAGCATGGGGAGAAAAACATTGAACTTTTAGAAGTAGATTTTTAACTCGATGCTTTACTCGCTACGAGACCTTGGACACTGCATAATCCTCTGTCCCATTGATCTAGCCCCACAAGGCACAGCTAGGAGCAATCAGTGAAATATATCACAATATCCTCTCTCTGGGCCTCACCAGTGGGGATAATAATATCTCTGCTGGTTGGAACATAAGAGGCCATGTGACAACATAGATAGAAAACTCACTTCAGAAGCAAGAAGACCTAGATCCAAGGTCCTCTACTGACATATGTTGGCTATTGAATATTGGGTAAGTCACTTGGCCTCTCAGTGCTCTACCAATCCTTCGAAACCAGGGTTCTTAACCTTTTCCTGTATTATGGTTCCCTTTGGAAATCTGAAGAAGCTGATGGAACTTTTCTTAGAATAATGTTTGAAAATACATAAAATAAAATACATAAAATTACAAAGGAAAGTAATTGTATTGAAATGCAATCATCAAAATATTATCTTAAAAACCACAAATACCTAGTTCGTGGACCTCAGGTTAAGAACCCATGCTAAGACTAAGTTGGAGAGAAGATGCTCACCTACATTGGTAGAAGGAATTTCCTCATCCAGAAATTTTCTATACTAATGAAATCACAGGCCAAGTCCTTGTCCTCTACATTAACCATATGGTAAATGTGAAATCAAATGATTTGTAAACTTTAACAAGTTATACAAATAAAAGTCTAATACCCCATTACATCTTTAATCTCATTGAAATAAGTATTCTCTCTAACCAATACACACTTAAATCCATCCATTCCTAGTCATGTTGTGTGACCCTTGGCCATGCCCCCCATCAGTTGGCCATAGGGGGTCTAGCTGATATGCCAAAGGTGTTGCTTTTATCTTGACATCACAAATATAACCAATCGAGGGCCTAGGCAGTTGGCTGTCCCTTGCTCTTGCTATATGGCTAATCCATTCTCCTTTTCACTGATTCATTTCTCTGGTGACATCTTTAACTCTGCCTCTCATTCGTAATTCCTTTTAGTAATATGTTACGGCTTGCCGATGACCACCATGTTCCTTTCCATCATCCTTTGGGTGATCCCCAATTCTGCTTCTTCAGAAAATAAATTGTTCTGGTTACTATTACCAATTAGCTTACAGAGTTGTTGTGAGGACCAAATGAGATAATTAATGTGAAGTATTTTTCAGTTGTGAATGGCTGTATAAATATGACACTGCTTTATGTCATTGTGATTACTATTTCAGCAAGCACATAAAATGAGAACTTTCTTAATAGTTACTCATCAGTCAGGTCCATGAACTGTGTGACTTCTGTGGTTGGTTAGCCACAGACTGGGGCTAAGGCAATCCAATGGTTCAGTTGGCATTCTTCTGTTTCATGGCATATGCCTAATGTTGGCTAGTTTTCTCATACATATATCGCTAAGGGCCCGAGGCTAAAAGGTATAAAGGATTTGTTGCAATGTAACTCCCTTAGCTCCCCCCACCCTGTCCCATGACAGGTAACAGGGTATAAAGGACACTAAATTTGGACTCAGGAAAATGTGGGTACAAATTCAGCCTCAGAAACTTACTAGCTGGGTAACACTGATTACTTAACCTCTCTATGCCATTATTCAAATTTGACGGCGTCTAAGGTCCCCTCTCACTCTAGCTCTATAATCCTACCTCTACTTAAAGCTCCAACTATGGTGAGGCAACTAGGGTGTTGTCCCAGCATGACAAATTTACAAGATCTAAATTTAGGGGCCACTAATAGTCTTTCAGCAGTGAGATGCAATAGAACTTAGTGCCTAGTGAACAAAAATGATTAGCTAAAAGATCCAAAGCCTGTCACAAAGGCATGATAGAGTAGCGATAGGCAACTTCAATCATCCAGAATCCGCTAGAGTTCTTTCTGTCAAAATCAAAACAGCTAACAACCTCTTGACTTGCCTTAGTGATAATTTTATCCTTCTAAAGGTAGAGCCAACTTGAAATGGAAATGATTTTCGGGATCTGATAACTGGTTGTTGAGGTAAAAATTATGTGGTTCTTGGCATGGGGTGACCACACCCTATTCGCCCTATTGGAATTTCTGGTAGAAAAAGGAAGAAATCTGTTTACAGACTCAAATGCCTCTTAGCTTTTAGGAAAGTGAATTTTAAGGAACTCAGGCGGAATCTCATGCCATAGGGGAAGTCAGCCAAAAACAGATGGAAAATATTGAAGAATGAAATTCTAAAATTCAGGGATATTATGCAAGTGAGGAAGAAAATGGGATTTGTACAGAGAAAATAATGTTGATGCACAACCAATTTTTGTGAAAAAAAAAACAAAACAAAACATAAAAGGTAAATTGGGTCATATAACAGAGGATAAGTCTAAGAATATGGCTGAGTCAAGGCTGTTGAAGAATGTCAGGGACAACCCAAAGGAAATTCTGGACCAGATTATTTAAAAAGATCATTCGTGAATATTTAGAAAGGAAAGCAGTGAATATACAAAGCTCACATGGCTTCATCAAAAAAAAATCATGTCAGACTAAACACATTTCTTTTTTACAACAGGATTACAAAACTAGCAGAGGAACAAATGCCGTGAATATAGTTTACCTGGATTTTAGCTAAACTGTTCTAAAGTATCTCATGCTATTCTAGTAGAGAAGATTGAGCTTTGTAAACTAGATGATAATATAATTGGATGGATTAAGGACTGGTTGGATGGTCAGTCTCAAAGAGTGGTTGTTAGTGGTTCAAAGTAAACTTGGTACAAGATCTCCAATGGAGCACCCTAGAGATGTGTGCTTGTTTAACACTGATACAAAAATGAATTGGAGAAAGACAATGTTCATCAAATACACAGATGGCCTGTAGCTGTGATGAACAATAATTCATTGGATGACTGAATGAGTAGCCAAAATAATCACAACAGGTGGCAACATGGGGCTGAACTTAATGATGAAATTCACTAGGGATAAATGTAAAGTCTTAGAGTTTTATACCAAAATCAGCTTCACGGGCATAGATAAGGAGATATGTAGTTGACCTCTTAAAAAGATGTAGGGGTGTGGTAATAGACTACAAGCTCTATAATGAGTCAACAGGGTGATGCAGCAGCCAAAATAGCTGATATGATCTTATGATGCATTCAGAGAGGCAGGGCATCCAGAAATTGAGAAGTGATGGTTCCACTATATTTTACCTTCACCAGATTTGGATCTGCTAGGATTTAACAAGGGCATTGATAAGCTGGAAAGTTTCCATGGGAAATCAACAAAAATGGCAAGTGGCCTTAAGTTCTTGATATATGAGGATCTGCTCAAAATAATTGGGCATGTAGAAAAGTACTTGGTGGTGACTAAAGGGGGCAAAAAGGGATGGAGCACATGATAGCTTTGTTCAAATATATGAATGGCTATCATGGGGAACAAGATTCAGAATTATTCTTTATGGTCTTAGAATCCTGTGATTTCTCCAGCATCTTTCATCCTCTCTCCCTTCCAAAGATGGTATCCCACCTACCTCTCCAAATGAGGGCACACTCTGCACCTCTTGCCCTAGTCATAGTGTGTGCATATCTTGCCTGCAGATGCAAATTTTCCCAGTAAAAATAATATTAATAATAATAACTAATATGTATATAGTATTTTAAGATTTGTAATGCACACTGCAAATATTATTTTATTCTCACAACAACCCGTGGAGGCAGATGTCATTATCATTATTATCCTCTTTTTTTACAAATGAATAAACTGAGGCAGCCAAAGGCTGACCAGGGTTCATACATCTAGTAAATGTCTAAGGTCAAATTTGAATTCAGGTCTTTCTGATTTCAGGTTTAGCATTTTATCACTACATTTATTGAAAAAGAAAGTCAAAACACACTTCCTATAAAGAGTACAACAATAGCTTTATCTTTAAGAAGCACGGCACATTGCTAATACTAGTGCAAGGACACTAAATGATATTTTACCCCAGAACAGATGCTTGCCTTTCTAGAATCTTGCCAACCCCCCACCCTCCCCATCCTCCCCACCATATCCACCCCCTATCAGGTAAGAGCAGATCAATCCAGGGTCATTGGCCAAAGATTTTGCTTTCTAATGAGAGGCATATGTGATCCAAAAAAAGAGCCAGCTTCAGGTAGAGAGACCTGGCAAAGGGAAAAAGATTAAAAACAACTGGAAGCAAGAAGTCACATGTAATATTCCTATATCTTTCTTAACATATCCATCCATCTTTTTTTGTACTCTACATGTGGCTTTTAGCCCAGTCTCTGCTCTTCCTCAGTGACCCTACAATTCAATATTGATGCCTTTATGCTTTATTTATGAATCGTTAGTAGGAAAGAGAGCAAGGAAGAAGTAAACATATAATGTTCTTTCTTTTCCTGTTTTTTAGCCTCTTTAATAATTTTGCAGAACTTCCACTGAAATCGATAGCACAAGATTCTTTCATCATTATCTAAAGATAGTAGGCGGAGAAAAAGATAGAGAATCTAGCTTTTCATAACTTCTGTGATTTATATACATATGTATGCGTATGTAACTGTATAGGTATATACATATATTTGAATATACATATGTGCATATAGATGCATTTGTTTAAGTGCATGTATCTATATGTATTCGTAGAGTGATACAGATACATGTATAAATTTACATATCTGTATAGGTACACGTATACATCAATGTGTAATTCTATTCTATTCCGCTTTTCTTGTTTTTTGCATTGTTTTCATTCAAACTGACTAAATTTTTAGGTGTCTTGATTAAGAAAATATTTGTCTTCATAGTCCGAGACAGAAGGTAGATAAACTTAATTCAGTTCAATTGAACAATTATTAATAAAGAACCTACTGTGTTCTAGGTTCCTTGCAGTGCCTGCCCCTACTGTGCAGAAAAGAGAATTAAAAAAAGTCCTTAGCCTCAAGGAGTTTACATTGGGAGTGGAGGTGAGCAACAACATGTACATAGATAAGTAAATGCAAAATATATACAAAATAAATAAACAGTAATTTGGGGAGTGAAAAAGAATATTCCTTTTAAGAAGGATCAAGAATACCCTCAGATGTTCATATAGGAGGTCATATTTGAGGTGGGTCCTAGAGGTAGATTCCCATAAGTGAAGGTTGGAAAGGGGAAATATTATAGGCAAAGAAGTGGGAGGGGTGAAGGAAAGGAGGTAGGATGATATAAGTAGCTCAGTTTTAAGTAGGTCTGTGAGGTAGGGAAATGTAAAATAAGCCCAAAAACAGAGTTTTAGTCAAATTGCTTAACTCTAAGGCTCAGGAGGCTACTTACCCATAAGGTAGCTGGGCATCGTACAAGTCCTTCAGGGAGGGAATGAATTACTATACATTGTGAGTCACACATTCTAAAGTAGGGGAGGGAGGAGGGTGCCCTGACTGAGGGCCCACTAAACCATGACTAATGTGGTTTACACTCAAGTATCTATCTGGTTTGTAGTTTCGGAGATCTTTCAGTAGAGAGATAGAAAGATAGATGGATAGATAGATAGATAGATAGATAGATAGATAGATAGATAGATAGGGATATTTGTTGTTTGTCCTTCGCTTTTGAAGAGGACTAATGACATCATGGGTGATATCTCGACTTGTACGTGAAATTAGATTTAAGGGGGGCAAAGTTGCACAAAGTCATCAGCCTCACTCTCTCTTCCATAGTCATTGAAGTCCAGTGGCAGGACAAAAGTCAAGGCAACTGGTGGTGTCCAGGGTATGGTGGATGGCCTTGGCATCATTAATGTCTAACCAAGCACTAAGCACTCCACAGTTCTTGCTTAAATTGCCTTCCTAGTTATTGAAATGAATTGTTCTTATCTGCCTATTCTGCCAAGAAAAGTCTTCCCATGCTTGTGGTAGATAACCCCTAACTCACTGACACATTTGGGGCCTGTTGTTTACACTCAACCTGGTTTAGCCTAGCTGCCAATATGGTTTACTGGGTTGTGGCCACTGCACCTGCATGTGGCCACATGATGAGAGATACCAAATGAGAGATACAGATAGACACCAAAAGTGGATGAGCAGCCCCGAAAAGGACTTGGTAAGTCAATACACCAGAGGTGTTAGTCCTCCTAAATGCCACATACATTATAACACACATGTATATATACACGTGTGTATGTATATGCCTGTGTATATACATAAACACATACATATATCTGTATCTATCTACATACACACATACATACATGTGTGTGTATTTGCTTCCTGGAATTTTATAATAGCAAATGCCTCTCCTCATTGCAATATCCCCAAAAGTATTTGTCTCAGCTTTCATATAAATAATTTCAAGAGAAAAATCCACAAGTACCTCCAATAAGGCCTTCAATCTTCTATCGGAAAGAACATCTCAAGTCTATCATTCTGGCCGGGAAAGTTAGAACTAATTACAATCTCACATATTGTACCTATGTAAGTTTTAAAAGAAAAATTATATTGATACCTCTTGTTCTTACATCACCTACATTTTTTAATATCCCTCTACCTACCCTTTCTGAAGTTAACAAAAACTAAGAGAAAAAATAGGTCAGCAAAACTAAACAACGCAGTTTTAAAAAATGATGACATTATAGGAAGTACATAGCTCTTCTTTGAGGGCAAACTCAATCATTATTGCTTCATGCCATTGTTTCAATTTGTTTCTTTTTTTTGGTTCATGTATTTGAAGTTGTGTAAATTATTTGTCCTGTTTCTGCTTACTTCACTTTGCATTAGTTCATAAGTCTTCCCACATTTCTCTATATTCATCAAAGTCATTTCTTCTTATAGTACAACAATATTATTTTACATTCATGTACCACAATTGTTTAGTCATTTCTGAATTGATGGGCATTTGCTTTGTTTTGTAAAATAGTTAGACCCAGAAGAGCTCCACGGATAGTATATTAGTATTCCTGATTTTCCACAACCCTTCTGATATTGACTCTTTACATCTTTAATCATTTTGCTTTTTGCTGGATGTGAGGTGAAACTTCAAAGTTGTACTTTGTATTTTTCTTATTAGTAATGAATTAAGGTATAGTTTGTAATTCTTATTTTGAGAACTATTTGTTCACATTCTTTGACTCTCCCCTCCTTAACTATGGGAGAAATTAATAGAGTTTTAAGTGATGATTGCTTTCTTTTGCTTTCACTAGTGAAATTCTCTGAGTTCTCCCTTTTTTTGCCTTATTCATAATTTCATAGACTTGTCCATTTGGGAGCCCAGATGTGCCACAGCATCTGTGATCACAGATAAGATACTTCACATTACACATGTTAGCTAATCTTGAGTAAAATGGAAAATGTTTCAATCTCATACCCTCGTTTTCCTCAACCAATTGTATCTCTAAAGATCCCAAAGTATCTTCTGCAAGCAGAAGTAACAGCTGACACCTTGTTCTCAGCCAGTCTTCATACTAGAACCCTGGAAAAGGAGGGATCATCTCTAATGCATGTCAAAGTTTGAACTTTTACTTTAAAAATGGAAAACTTTGGGGAAATAAAAGGTATCTTTAAAGGGGCTGTCATACCGTCAGCCTAATTGCATGTATTTTGAAGGATCATAGTGTTCCTCTTCTGTCTTCAGTTGTGAAAAATATTTGCTAATGAATCTCCTTTGGATATATAAATCATGTTTGGGAGCCTTCTCTGCTTCTTCTCTCTAGTAAGAATGCTGGGTTAACATATAATCTCTCATTTGGAGAGAATCCTGCCAGAAAATACAGGAATTTAAATAAGTAGGAGAATTGATCCTCACTTTAAATCCATACAGAAAGGCTTCATTTGCTGCAGCGAGTCACTCTAATCTAACCTCCCCTTTTCCCATCTCCCCATAAAATTTGCCACCCTGTTCTATTTCCTGTTAGAAACCTGGAGAACCTAGGTTACAGTTTACAATTGTAAAACCACAGTTATAATTATCTGGTTAGATTTGCTCGAGCGGTGGAATAATCATCTCTTTGCAGGTCCTTGGGTATTTTGATGTGTTTGTCTCAAAATGGAGCTGATGAATCCACATAGTATATGATACTCTCTCTAAATTCTCCCACTTTTCAACAAAGCCATTAGAGTCATTTTAAAAGCACAAAATAAAGTACAATTAGCTCAGAATTCTGACATTTCTGCTCTGTATTCACACCATCCACGCTTTATCCTCCTTTTACTACACTTTAGCTCATGATTTTCTTTTTCCTATAAGATTTGGGGAATTAAGCTGAAATGCCAGCCTGGATACTAAGGTGAAATTCTCAATTTCCTGCAATGGGTCACTCATTGCTAGCTCCAATATGACTAAATAATTTGTGGTTAATCTAAAATTCAGTGATCTTCAGAACATGATCTCGAATCTAAAAGGCTCTCAACCCGACATCATAGCTCTTTCAGGAAGAAAACAAAAATGCTCTTGGCTGCTTTGGAATCTAGCTCACAAGAATGTAGATGACAAGAAAAATATTTTCAGGTCAAAATCATGCCAGGTTTCAGTAGTGGGAAATGTTATAGTTGACTTTTTCAGTCAACAAGGAGTCAGTCATCAAGAATTTATGGAGCACCCACTAGATGCCTAGCTGAGAATGAGTCAGTTGAAATCTATAGTAAAGATGAGACATGCTCCCTGGCCTCAGGGAGTTGCGGTGACATGGGGTGCCCTTTCTTTCTTTTGTTTTCTCTGACACTTCTGTATATTTGCTTTCACTAAATCTTGGTCTCATTCCTGACCTAGAAATTCACTATTCTGCAGGAATGACTTTGGGGCTTTGACAAGCAGGCAGATAAGAGATACAGATTAGACCAAGGAATTCATTGGTATAGGAAACTATATTTGTCAATGCAGGTTGGTGCTTTCTCTGTGACTTATATTCTTAGAGAGTTGCTTAGACAAGTGAGAGGTGACTAAAGTTGCATTCTCTCTTTCTCTCTCTCTCTTCTCTTCCTTCATAAATAAACACGTATATGTGTATATATGTATACTACATACACATATGTATATATGTATACATATATAGAGAGGGCAGCTAGGTGGTACAGTGGATAGAGCGCTGGGCCTGGAGTCAGGAGAGATTCATCTTCCAGAGTTCATATCTGGCCTCAGACATTTATGAGCTGTGTGACCCTGGACAAGTCACATAACCCTCTTTGTTTCAGTTTCCTCATCTGTAAAATGAGCTGGAGAAGGAGATGGTAGCTAGCATCTTTTCTAAGAAAACCCCAAATGGGGTCATGACGAGTTGGATACGATTGAAAAGTGACTGAACAACAACAAAATACATATATACAAACTTGTATGGATGTGTATATAGGTATATGTACTGATGCATATATATGTACATACATGCATGTGTACATATATACATATATCTCACGATAGATTTTGAGACATTCTAGATTGTAAGTAGAAACTTACTATAAGAAATAAATATTATTATATTATATATAACTTACTATAAGAAATATAAACCAACTTTGAGAAAATCTTGTTTCTCCCCCCTCCTACAGTGAAAGTTCAATTGCACTATAAGAAGTTTTTTTTCTTCACATACTTTATATATCTTGGTATCTTGGTAACTGAGAAGTGTGATATATAGGAGAACTTTTTTCTTAACTCTGGCTGTAGGAGGGAGAAGATAAGATTTTTACCAAGTCTGTTTTGACTTCCTATAAAAACTCATAGTCCTATGGTTTCAAATTCAGTATTGTGTGTGTGTATGTGTGTGTGTGTGTGTATGTGTGTGTGTGTGTGTATGTGTGTGGAGACAGTGTGAGAGAGAGAGAGAGAGAGAGAGAGAGAGAGAGAGAGAGAGAGAGAGAGATACTGACTGTTACTTTTGGCAAATCTAATAGCCTCTCAGGGTTCGTTTACTCTTTAAGATTATAATTTGCAAAGAAAGTACTGATCAACACAGGTAGAGGACATTTCTTATATCAGTGCAAGTAAAAATTCATTCCCTATCCCTAGAGTAGTCATATTCTAGAGTGACTACTCATTGAGTAATTATAGCAATAAATTAAATGTTGGAATGAGGAAGAGAGAAAGGTAACTCCCTAGTTTGAAGTCCAGGGGAGTTACAGGGAGTGATAGGTCTCAAATTGTCTCTGGGATATTCAGATGTCCAGTACAAAGCCAGAAACATGGGACTAGACTTTAAGGGACAGATGGTACTAGAGAAAGAGTTATGGGAGTCTTTCACAGAGTTGTGCTAAATGAAGTTATGGATGGGAAGCAGTTGATGAGATATTTAAGAAACAAAGTACAGTGAAACAAAAGGAGAGAACTGAGGAAAAAGCCTTGGAAAATATATTTGCTTAGGTGGGAGGAAGAAGGACTAGCAAAGGAGACAGAGCAAACAGGTAGGAGGAATCAGTAAAGCCAAGGAAGGAAAGGATACCTAGAAGGAGGGATGGTGATTAGTATCAAATGCTACAGAATTGGCCAAAGAGAATTACTTGCATATTCATGAATGAAAATAGTGGTTCCAGGAGAATAGTAGAAAAAGAACTCAGATTTCTGGGTGGGGGGAAATGAGAGAGGATAGTAAGAAATTAGAGACATCAAATGCAGTCTAATCTTTCAAGAAATGCTACAGTGAAAAGGAGAGATATAAGACAATAGCTTGAGGGTGTAGGCAAGGTACTTCAGGGATTTTTTTAAGGTTATAAAATATCTGAACATTTTTAAGAAGGGATAGATGCTCAATGGGATGCAATTTCAGCAATTGCAAACAGAAATCATTATATTATGTACATTACTATGTTATGTCAAATATTAATACACACACTCAGAAGGCAATGGAGAAACATTTGATTGTTGAGACTAGGCTGCAGCATATTACATAGAAGGAATTAGGAAGGAGAAGCCAAGTAAATAGTGTTATCAAAGAAATTTTTGAATAAGATTACATGGTCTAGCCATGTGGCAATAAAAAATAATAAATAATTAATAAACAGTCCCTGGACTCCAGTTCTCCATTTTTTTCTTGCTGGTATCATGAAAAAGGTATGAAAGCCCACAGCATTTGGAGTTCCTCCCTCATGGTGAATTTATAGGAGAATCCCAAGATTCTCATGGTATGGGCAGAAACGGAAAGTTTTCACATTCATCATTAGAGGGAATAATCAGTTGGATGAAACTGCAGATGCATTTGAGTATTTGAGTAATTATAGTGTATGGTCAAATCCATAATTCTCATAGTTTCACATTCAGAATAAGAAAATCCCAATCTGAAAAATTTCTATGATCTAAGGGAATGAGTGGTATGATTAGGAAAGTAAAGCATGAGGATCAGTGTCCTAGAGTCATATAAATGCACTAAGGTTCTGAAAGGAATATCAAGGAGCTTGGCATAGGGTCAGTTCACATTAGACTCCCCCAGGAAAGTAAAAATATCTTTAAGATATGCTGAACATACAGTTCCCATTTCTATCAGACAGGCCTAAGCAACTCACAACAGTGAGGCTAGCAAAGTCCAGATCTTGTGTCCTACTTCCCCCAGAAAATGCTTTCAAACTAGTAGTTACAAAGTAATCCTCTGTTAGAAGCCTTCTTCCCATTCCATGTGGTCTATTAAGGAAATAATATGATTATATATTTAGAGCTGTAATAATAATGATAATAATGACCACAATAATTTATATAGTGCTTACTATGTGCCACGCACTTTAAAATAATTAACTCATTTGATCCTTACAACAACTGTGGGAGATTGGTGCTATTATTATCCCTGTTTTACAAAAGATAAAACTGAGGTAGGCAGAGGTTTAGTGACTTGCCCAAGCATACAGAACTATTAAGTCTCTAAGGTAAGATTGGAACTCAAGTCTTCCCAATTCCAAGCCCAATGCACTATCCACTGCACCACCTAGTTGGAAGGAACTTAGAGGGTATTGATTCCAAATACTTCATGTGACAGACAAGGTTATATAGAAATCTGGTAGGAATTCTTGAGCTCTTGTTCTCTTGAGAACTCTGAAATTCATATGGAAAGTCCATTCTCAGGAATACTAGCCTTTGACCTCTGCTTAGAAAAGAAAACAGAAAGACAGAAAATAACCAGAAATGAGGCTTTGGAAAATAGAAAAAAATTTACCAAGTGCTTCTCCAGTCAATTCCATTCTCTGCTGAGGAAGGGGAAGATAGGGACAAAATTCCCTCCTCCTCCTTGAGACAGAACTGAATTTTTTAAAAGAATAGGAAAAGGAAAAAAGGGGGGGCTAAGCACTTTTATACCTTCGTAGACAGGGAAAAGTAACTCTTACAACCCAAGTCCATCTCCCATGACTCAGTCACCAATTATTTTGGAGGGAGCTAAAAACACTGGGAACGAATCAGAGTTCTCTGTGCCCTAGCAAGGAACTAGGGTACACTTGCACCTACTAGAGTAGGGGAATTACCTTTCTGATAAAAGTCAACATTCTAGAATCATTTCAAGTTGATCAAAGACTCATCGAATTGATAAAGGACTCTTCTAATCAATATCTCCTCTTCTTTATATTTAATTTGATAATGGCAGTTAATAGGAAAGTAGCATTTGCCTATAGAAATCTACTTGTTAAGCAAATTGGCTGAGATCTATCTGTTTAGTAAATTAAAGGATAATTCAATGCATTAGTAATTCGTGACTTTATTACTATTGGTGCTCCCTTTACTGATGCATATCACAAACTACATCTTACCTCTCCCTGGCTTTGCCTTGATATGTGTTCCTCATGAATTTCAGTGTCCAAAAAACAATTTACCAATCAGTGGTCAAATTTCTGGGGATGAGCCTTTTAAGCACAGGTAGACTGGTTCTCATTTATGAGATATATGGTATCTCCATTGGCATTCAAAACCTGTCTAATGTGGTAGGACCTTCTAGAAGTTGTACTTTACAGAGTCCACAGTCATGCTCATGAACATTGTATGATCAAGGTAAAACTGGCAGATGGAATTGAAGGATATCTGTCAGTCTGGTGGACAAGTAATCAATAAGTATTCCTTTATTTTTCTCCATCATATCACCAAGAACCTCTGGAATGGTAATGTAAATTTGAAGATCTTCCCCATCCATTAATAGGCCCATGTGACCTGCATACATCACAGGAAACCTAAATCACATGTGGTAGGAGGAGCTCACTGAAGGAGAAGAACAGGAAAGAGTAGAGCAGAAGATGCTCAGAGCAGTTAGAGATAAGAGAGAGCAAGGAGGTATCTAGCTGTGCTGGGAGTGTGTTTGTGGGAAGGCTCCAGTGGGGGGAAAGGATGACGGGGCTCCATGCTGTGGTATTGTGTTTTAAGTTCCTTGCTGTTATGATAAAGTGCACTTATTGGTTTTGGGAGTTGGTTGCTGCTTGAATGGGTTGGACTTATTGGTTCTGGGACTTATTGGTTCTGGGACTTGGTTCTTTGGTGTCTGAATAAATGTTTTGCTTCTACTTTCTATATGGAAAATCTCATATTTTGTGATACAGAACTACATAAGCATATTCACAAATGTCATCGATGTTGTGATTATTGCCTTGCTGATATAACCTCGTCATCAGAAACCTCTTCATCCTGCAAAATAACATTAGCCTTGGTACCCACACCTTATTGGTACCCTCAGTAACCTTTGATCCTCTTATTGGAAGGTGGAGTGGAGAGCTCTCCCAAATCTCTACTTAAGGAAGGAACCTGAGCTAGCCATCTTTTCATTTCCTACCCAACTGCACTCCTTTGGACTTTTCAATCATACCCCCAGAGAACCTTCATCTACTCTACTTTTTAGCTCCTTTTTGTGTACTATTTTCTCCCATTAGATTGCAAGCTCATTGAAGGAAAGACCAAATTTCTTTTTTTTTTGTTTTTGTATCCCTGTCCCCTAGCATAGGGTTTAGCACAAAGTAGGTGCTTACTCAGCACAAAGTAGGCTGATTATTAAGCACTTACTATGTTTCAGATAGTGTGGTAAGGAATGGAGATAAAAAAGAGAGGAACAACATGGTCTCAGCCCACAAAGAGTTCATATTCTAATGAGGGGGACAATAAGAAAATAATTCTGTAAAAGCAAAATAAATACGGTATAAATGGAGAGTAATGTAAGAGGGAAGGCACAAAGTGGGGGCTGGGGGAGAAGAGACAAGGAAAGACCAAGTGCAAAAGCTAAAATTTGAGCTGAGGTTGGAAGAAGGATAGAGATGTCCAGAGGTGGAAGTAAAGATTGAAAGGAATAATTTTGGGCTTTTTTTTAAATTTTTTTTAATTTAACATATTTAAGTTTTAGCATTGATTTTCACAAGAGTTTGAATTACAAATTTTCTCCCCATTTCTACCCTCCCCCCACTCCAAGATGGTGTATATTCTGATTGCCATGTTCCCCAGTCAGCCCTCGCTTCTGTCACCCCACTCCCCTCCCATCCCCTTTTGCTTTCCTTTCTTGTAGGGCAAGATAAATTTCTACACCCCATTGCCTGTGTATCTTATTTTCTAGTTGCATGCAATATTTTTTTTGTTTTTGAACATCTGTTTTTAAAACTTTGAGTTCCAAATTCTCTTGCCTCTTCCCTTCCCACCCACCCTCCATAAGAAGTCAAGCAATTCAACATAGGCCACATGCGTATCATTATGTATAACCCTTCCACAATACTCATGTTGTGAAAGACTAACTATAATTTGCACGTTCCTAACCTATCCCCCTTTATTGAATTTTCTCCCTTGACCCTGTCCCCTTTCGAAAGT
>CM053626.1:173597201-173628921 GCA_028646595.1 Phalanger gymnotis
CAGCTAAATCACAGAATTGCATAGAGGGAAGTATCCTGTAAAGAAGACTGGAAAGAAGTTGCCAGTCAGTGAAGAGATTTAAAATCCAAACAGAGGATTTTATATATGATTCCAGAGAATCTTGAAAGCTATTGGTCTTTTTATTGAATTGGAGTAGAATAACATGATCAGACCAACACTTTAGAAACATCACTTGGGCAGCTGAGTGGAAGATAGATTTGAGTGGAATGAAATTTCAAAGAAGGTGACAAATTAGAAGGCTATTGAAATAGTGCAGGTATGAAGTGCTGCAGGCCTGAACCAGGATGGAGGCTTTTGGAGTGTAAACATCTATAGAAAAGAGATGTTGTTAAGGTAAAACTGACAAAAGTTGGTAACAGATTGGCTATGTAGGTCGAAATTGCAATCAAAGGTGATGACTTCTACGGTAATAAGAAGGTTAGGAAGATGAAAGGGTTTGGAATGAAAGATAATGAGTTTTGTTTTGGACATGTTAAGTTCGAGAGGCTTATGGAAGATCTATTTTGAAATTTGCAAAAGGCAGTTTGCAATGTAGGACAACTTCGGGAGAGAGATTCAGATTTCATATATAGACATGGGAATCAAACCTTTACATAAATGCAGAGAACAGAGTGATCAATAGAATGGGTTGAACCAATCAAGGGTTCTACAAGGTGTGTCCAGGAGGTGGTAGACATGAACTGGGGTAGAGGAAAGCAATGGGCATTCTAAGTGGGTGGAATAATGTATGGAAAGACATGGACATGGGAAAGAGCAAGGTGTGCTTTGTGCATAATGAGTGGATTGGCTCCACTGTCCACTTTGCTTTGGCTTTGGCGGTTATACCAATGTGCACTTAGAATGAAATTTAAAGTGTAGGAAACAGAAAGTGTTTTGTCCCCTTCGAAGAGTATCCTATTTTCCACTCTAGTCCTATTTTGCATGCCTCAGTCCTGACTCGGCCATCCCTCTTTCAATAGGTGCTTATGTTCTCGCCAGGAAAGGGCAGCCCTTGCTAAATGTTATGGTTTGGAATGATCCTTCACAAGGATGGAAAACTGAGTTAATTCAATTAAGGCCCAGGGTCCTGGGATTTGAACAAGCTACAGTCTCAATTTTATGAGAGGATGAAAAGTTAATTATTTGCCCAGCTTGAGTGAAGCCTACTTTGAAAATCCCTTTGCAAGAGAGTAATTTCCACTGTGACTTCCCTGTTAAAAATCAAGGAAGGTTTAACCAGGGTCACAGAGAGAATCTTTGGGTTTGGATGTTCAAATGTGGCCCTGCTGCCCTAGTGCTTCCTTTACCCCTACCCCACCCCTGGATTACAAGGTTTTATAACATAACTTGGGGGCTCCAAATTAACTTAAGGCTAAGACTATTCACAGAGACTAGTTTGATGAAAATTTTTAACTTGGATTCAAGCAATCAAGCATTTATTTTGTTATTATTATGATTATTTTGCCTACATCATGCCAAATAATCCATTTGACTGGATTTTTTCCTTTTTTGACTGATTTCTTTGGCTTAACAGGATAAGTCGGGCAGAAAGCAACAGCGAGATCCTGGCTCCAAAGGCAGACCCAAGGCAAGCAGGAAAACCAGGTCTCATTTGTATCAGCCATGACGCAGGAGTTCCCCTCTAAAAAGGACTTTAGCTCTGTGATCAAACAGACCCTGATTCATCCCAGGCAGCCTGACTCAGGTTTCTTTCTCTCTGGCTTGTTACACCCATCCCAGTGTAAAACAGGGGGGAACTTTTAAAACAAAGTGTATATATAACTTATGCCTAGAATATCCCCAAATGTAAGTAATAAGGTCCCTTCTACAAAAAGATCCAATGTACAATTACTGCAGCAGGTATAGAGCAATAATATTTCCTCTATTACACAAGCCAAACAAGATGCAAAGGACCCAAAGGTGTGTACAACAAATAAAACATAAAACCTCTGAAATATTCCAAGACACTCATCATGCTCTCTCCAGAAAGCAAAGACAATTTTGTGGGGCCACTGATCAAATATTACACATTTGCTTTTATTTCAGACCTAAGCCATCTAACAAGTTAAAAATCTTTTGCCTATTTAGGTCCTAGCTTTGGGTTTCTTTAGTCTTTCTTGTCTACAGAGAAACATTCTGTTTCAAAACCTCCCAAAGGACAGACAACACCCAAATCAGGTACAAGGGAACTCTTAGGTTCACAAGGTTGGAAATATTTATTATTCATTGCTGATAATCACTAGTCTATGTTCAGAAAAGGAAATGAAAGACAAAAAGAGAAGGCAACCCACACCCAGAAAAGGTTGCCGTGTGCTCATAGCCACCATTGCCACTGGAGAAGGGGAGATAAATCCCATCCCCCATAATTTTTGGCAGTCCAAAGGAGAAGATTAGATTTCCTGAAATGTGCTATCAAATATGAAAAAAAAATTTGCACGCCATCTTTTCAGAATTCATTTTTTAAGTGTCCAGATAAAATAAAAGCAGAGAACAAAGTGAAAATTGAGAAAAAATCCATTGATCACTTCCTGAGAGAAACTCCAAATTAAAAACACTCAAGAATGACATAGCTCAGATAAGAGCTTCCATGTTAAAAGAAAAATACCGCAAGCAGCCAGAAATTAAAAGAGCCACAGTCAAAATCATGCAAGAATTAGCAGCAATTCCATAATAGGCGATACAATAATGGAATATGATATTTCAAAAAGGAAAAGAAGACTTAAAAACAAAAACAACTTCCCCAGAAAATGGAATTTCATGGGGGGGGGGACGAATGAACATTTAATAGACTAAAAGCTATTCAAACATTTCTGGGAAAAATCCAGAGTTAAATATAAGTCCATATGCAAACAGTAGTCAAAAGTAGAAAGATAAAAACATCTGAGCAATCAGAAGGACCTAAATAATGATGAAAGAAAAGATACAAGCTATCCTTCAGGATCCTGATGTTTTCAAGATTTACAGAGTGATTTAAATTACACACAGTGTCTGATTTTGACAGTGTTCTATTATGCTGATTTCGAGATAGAAAAGGAGATGAAAAACAAATATACTAGGGAAGAAGTGAAGAAGAAGGAGAAAGAACTTAGAATTTCACATAAATACAGTGCATGAGAAGTAGAGTGTATAAATATGAAGGGAAAGATGAGGGATGAAGCAATTCATGACAATTTCATTTCTATCTGAACCAGATAATGTTCAGATATCATGATGTTGATAATAAAGGCTAACTAAAAAGAAGAAATATAAGAAAAAGAAATCAGGGTATGGATTTGGTGAAGACATAGAGCAATAGACATTATGACAAAAACCCAGAGTTTCCAGGTCATAGAAAAGATATTGTAAGAAGTCACAAGGAAAGAATTCAAGTACCAGAAAATAGAGTCAAGATAATGCACGACTTACCAGCCACCACTAAAAAGAGCAGAAAGTTTGGAATATGATGTTAGGGAAGGCAAAGGATATGAGCTTAAGCCATGACTAACTCCCCAAAACTGAATACAATCCCAAGAGGGAAAAGATGGATCTTCAATGAAATAGATGACTTCCAAGCAATTCTAATAAAAAACTAGAGCTGAGTAAAACTTCAATGTTTGAACACAGGATGTTTAAACATATGGAGAGATAATATATGTGTTCCCTCTGAACCCAATCATTGTCAGGAATCATAGAGGATAGAAGCCTGGAAAGGGGTTCTGTTATACCTTGATCTCAAAAGAAGAAATAAGAATGGAGGAGGAATACACTGGGTCGGGGGGGAGGGGAGAAAGAGAGGTTAGGGGAAATTATTTCACACAATCAGAATATACAAATAGAATTTTATACCAACAAGGAGGAAGGAGTACAGGAGCAGGCAACAACTGCATGTTATTCTCATCTGAACTGGTCAAAAGAGGGAAAAATACACACCAACACACAGCTGGATACAGAAATATATTTAACTCAATAGGAAAACAAAAGGAAAAGGGAAGAAGGGAGAGAGGTGGATTACGGAAGCAGTTAGATGGCAGAGTGGATAAAGCATCAGGTCCAGAGACAGGAAGACTCAAGTTCAAATCCAGGCTCAGACACTTACTAGCTGTGTGACCCTGCAGAAGTCACTTAGCCCTGTTTGCCTCAGTTTCTTCATTTGTGAAATGAGCTAGAGAAGGAAATGGCAAACCACTCCAGTATCTTTGCCAAGAAAACCCTAAATGGGGTGACAAAGAGTCGGACATGACTGAAATAACAAAAACAATAATAGATTAAGGAAAGAATTAATTGTAAGCAAAACAAACTTACTGAGAATGTACAGAAATATTTATAGCAATTCTTTTTGCAGTAGCAAAGAATTGGATACTAAAAAGGTGCTCATAAATCAGAGATCACCTGAACAAGCTATGGTATTTGTATATGATGAAATATTATTGTACGGCAAGAAATGATAAAGGAAATGGTTTCAGAGATACTTGGGAAGACTAGTATGAGTTGATGCAGAGTGAAATGAGAAGGATTAGGAGAACAATTTATATGTTAACCACAATATCATAAAGATGCGCAACTTTGAAACACTTAGGACCTCTGATTAGCGCAATGACCAATCATGATTCCAGAAGATTGTGATAAAACATGCTACTCACCTCCAAAGGGACACAGGTAAAAGATTCAGAGTGCAAATTGAAACATATATTTGGAAGACATAATGCTGGAATTTTTTTTTCTGAGTATTCATGTTTGTTACAAGGTTTTATTTTTCTTAATCTCCTGATTTTGAGGGATGGAGAGGGAACAGACAAAGGGGAGAGGGAGAAGATGAATTTTCATTTATTTAAAAATAGAATGTTTGATAAAAAATACAAAAATCAATAATTTTCTCACATTGGGTTAAATTCACAAATTATGTTAACATGTTTATGTGTTAATGATTATCAATACATTTTGTTTAAATTATTTTATGGGAAAATATTTTATTATTTCCTTTGTTTTCCTCTTTATTGTAACTGCATTTGTTTGTTAGACATGAAATCTTCTATTTTTCATTTTGAGGGAGAGATTTGGTGGGATACGGGGAGGTGGTGACAATACAAAAAAAAAAGAAGAAAAGAAAAGATTGGTTAAAGATCTCCAAGAAGTGACACCTGAGCTGTGCTCTGATAGTAGCTCAGGATTCTAGGAGGCAAGGGTGAAGAGGGACAGCATTCTAGGCTGGAGGGACAATCTACGCAGAGACTTGGAGGAAGGAAAAGGAACATATTCTAGAGAGAAGCATGTAGGCCAGCTTGCTTGGAATATAGACATGAAGAAGAGTAATCAGATTTAAAATTCTGAAAGGAAGGTTTGAGACACATGATGAAGGATTTAGCCTAAAGGAAATAAAGAGCTGAAGTTTCTTGAAGAGAGGGATAGCATGGTCAGTTTTATGCTTTAGGATTTATCAATTTTGTATTTATGTGAAAGACAGATTAGAAAGATGAAGGTTTGAACTTGATCCTAGAGGAAAGTCTTTCTCTATCAAAATGCAAATATTTTACCCAGGAGAGAACACACAATAATAGGGCTCATGAGTTTATGATATCATCTCATACTGGAGGGAACTATGGGTCTCATCTAAATCACTCCCTCTCATTTACAGATAAAGAAACTAAGTCCAAGGAACAAGTGTCTTGCCAAAGTTTATATAGACCTGGGAGTGGCAGGGCTGTGATTGGAACACAGATCTTTTCACTTGCAATCCAGAGGTCTTTCCTATATATCACACTGGATCTCGTATTAACTGGGAATAGGATACAGAGAAAATTTGGAGGATGGGATACTCCAAGAAAGGAAGACTCAGGTAAATATCAGGGAAGAGCTTGAGGTTTAGAAATGTGGGCACTGGGATGTAGATTAGTGGATACTAAGGATGGTGAGAAAGGGGTAACTAGGAGGCTCAGTGGATAGAGTGCTGGGCCTAGAGTCAGGAAGGCTCATCTTTGTGAGCTCAAATCTGGCCTCAGACACTTAATAATTATGTGACCTTGGATAAGTCACTTAAATTTGTTTGCCTCGGTCTCCTCATCTGTAAAATGAGCTGGAGAAGGAAATGGAAAACCTCTGATATCTTCACCAAGAAAACCCCAAATGGGGTCACAGAGTCAGATGCAACTGAAAAATGACTAAACAACAGCAAAGGATGGGGAGAAGGGGAAGAGACAAAAAGAAGGGGAAATTAGGAAAATGGGTAAAGAATATTATATATATATACATATGTATATAATTTATATATTATAGTACAGAATATATGTAATATATTATACATATCATATAATATGCATTATATATTATTTATAGACTACATTATTTTATTTATTTGTTTTGATGGGGTCCTGGACCCATGATTTCAGTGATATGGGGACACATACAGCTATGGATAGAAAGCCAAGTGCACACAAGAAGACGTGAATTCAAATACTGCCTTTGACATATCCTAGCTGTGTGCTCCTGGGTAGGTCACATAAACTCTCTCTAAAACTATAAATTATAGACAAGGAGGTGATCCACATCAGTGGAGGTTGTTTTCTCATTGAGAAGTCCATTCACCCAATATCATGGGGGTATGGATAAGGACTATGATTTCCCAATATATGGCATTCCTAGATGAGAAAACTCCTCCTACCAATGCAGCTAAGCATTTTTCTCCCTGAAAATTAGTCTTACAGAATTTCATAGTACACTGAAAGGGTCACACAGCCAGCCACCATGTGTCACTGGCAGGTATAATGGTTTGAAGATCTTCCCCATCCATTAACGGGCCCATGTGACCTGCTTATCTCACAAGAAGCCTAAGTCACATGTGATGAGATTAGTTTGCTGAACAGGTAGAGCAGGAAATGCTCAGAGCAGTTAGAAATGGTGGGAGGAGAGGATGCTGGCAAGGAGTCAGCTAGGATTTGTGAGTGTTTGTGGGAAGGCCCCAGCAGGGCGGAGGCTATGGAATGGAGTGGCTCTCTGCTGTGATAATACCTATTAACTTCTATGCTGCTTGGATGGATTGGACTTACGTTTTCTGGTGTCTGAATAAATGTTTTGCTTCTGTCTTCTGTATGAAAAGTCTGTTATATGTTGTAATATAGAACCAAGTCAGCATACTCATAGCAATAGCAACTGTTGTGAACATTGCCTTGGTGATACAGCAGGACAAAGTAGCAACATGATACAGCCTCAGAGCAAAGAAGACATGGATTTCTATTATAAATACTTAAAGTCAGGATGTATTTGTGGTGTTTAAGGAGGGCTAGCACCTCTGGCGCGAGGACTACTGAGCACTGTGAAGGGCTGCTCATCTACCTTTGGGGTCCACCTTTCTTTCACCCAGTCCTCACCTTTGGCTCCAAGAAGCTGTAGCACATGCAGCACAGCCATATCCCAGTAAATCATCTCTGCAGACAGGCTAAATCAGGGTTACGGTAACCAATCCATTGGTGTTAGGGGGCTGTCTACCCCAAGCAGATGAAGACTTTCCTCAGCAGAATAGGTGGATGAGACCAATTTGTTCCAATGACCATGAAGGCAGATGAAGTGGATGCTTTAGAGCACCTAGAGTCAGACATTTGGTCAGACATCGAAGAGACCAAGGTCATCCACTGCATTCTGGGCCATCACCAATCATCTTGATTTTTGTCTTGCCACTGGACTTTGATGATTCAGGAAGAGAGAGCGAGCCTGACAACTTCGTACAACTCTGCCTCACTAAAATCCAATTCATGAACAAGTCAAGACCTTCTCCCTTTGAGCTCATTCAATCTCTTAGAAAACTAAGGACAAGGAACAACAACAGCGACTTAAAGTCAGGGAAAGGGCAAAACCAAAATTACATTAAAATGATAATGCAGAAAAAGAAATACCATGCTCAGTGAATCAATTAGTGAATAAATGTTTATTAAGTGTTTTCAGTATCCAGGCACTTCAGTAGTCACCTGGGCATACAAAGAAAGGCAAACAAGGAGCTCATAGTCTAATGGAGGAGACAATATGCAAACAACTATGTACAAACAAGTTACGGATGGGACAAACTGAAGAAAATTAACAGAGAAAAAGCACCAGAATTAAAGGCAATCAGGAAAGTCTCCCAGTAGAAGGTGACATTTTAGCTGGGCTTGAAGAAGCTAGGATGAGCAGGTGAGGAAAGAAACCATTATAGGCATGGGGGGCACTGAGTGAAAACATCCAGATTTGGGAGAGGCAGTGTCTTATTCAAGGAACTGTAGGAAGCCAGTGTCATTGAAGGGGGTTGGGATGTTCTTTTGTAGAGTTTTTTTCACAATAGGTACAGTGGATAGAGGCAGCTAGGTGGTGCAGTGGATAGATTGTCAGGCCTGAAGTCAGGAAAAGTTCAAATCTGATATCAGACACTTACTAACTATGTGACTATGGGCTAGTCACTGTTTGCCTCAATTTCCTCATCTGTAAAATGAGCTGGAGAAAGGAATGGCAAAACCACTCCAGTATCTTTTCCAAGAAAACTCCAAATGGGGTCAGGAAGAGTCAAATACAACTATAAAACAACTGAACAGCAACAGCAGTGGATATAACTTTGACTTAGATTTAGGAAGACCCTACTGAGTTCAAATCCCACCTCAGACACTATGTGTGTGATTCTGGACAAATTCATCTCTCTACCTCTCAGTTACCTTATCTGTAAAATGTGGGAGTTAGACTCAGTGACCTCTAAGGTCTCTCCCAGCTTTAAATTTATGACTTCGTGATCCAGTACTCTGACCACAGGCTAGGACTAATTTCACCAAGGAGTGTGGAAGGGGTGGGGGAGGGTGGATTTCACCAAAGATCTCCCAAAATACAAACACACTGAATATAATAGAAAAAGAGTGTTTTGCAAAAAAAAATCATAATCATAAAAATAAAAAAATATAAATGTGTGAATAGTCCTAAGGGACCTAGGGGAAAAGGAGATGAAAGACAAAGAATTAGCTAACCTAGATGTATGAGAGTCTGGGAAAAGAAAGAGGTGGAGAGTACATGATGAAAGCCCCAAACATAGTGCAGGTGGAAAAGATATTTATTTTATTTAGCATTAATTGCAGGAAAGAGTCTATAAAATTTGTTCAAAAATTATTAAGCCTCCTATGCAATGCCAACATTATGCCATCCACTGCTCTGAGCCAGGTGTATTATTCCTAGTTCCCTGAATGAAAGTAAATAATTGCTTTTTCATGTATTCTGAATATTGGATTTTGCTATTTTTCTATGGCTCCCTTTCTGAAGATTTGTGGTCTAGCTAAGAACAAATCTGAAGATAGGCCTAGGCTCCACTTAATGAGGGAAAATTGATGAAGTGATATTCTAAGGACAGAATTCCCTCCTCCATTCCTTAAATCCTATTTCCTAGTAAATCTTGTTTTACCCTGGTCCCCCACACCCAAAAGTCTCAGATAAAACATGTCTCTAGCTGGTCTGGGGAACATTTGCTAACTTATACAAGGCTGCTGTTACTAAGCAACTTTGTACAACGAGACTCAAGGCAAGTACCTGGGGAAATCCAAACTAGATAGTTTGAGATCTAAGACCTAATAACTGAATCGAACAAAAAAGTACAAATTTCCCAACAACAGATACATTTCCTTCCTTTTCCCATCAATGGATTCTAAAACCTAAAGACTTGTATCCCTGGATGTGGATAGTGGTGCAAGAGGACAGTATTAGAGATGAGTTAGTCAAATCCATGTATTACACAGCTGAGAAAACCAAGTCCCAGACAGTTTAAATGATTTGTTGAGATTCACAATACCTACTTGGTGGCAGAGTAAGATGGAGAACTGTTCTCTCCACATACCCCCTCTTTTTCCATATATAAATATATTCATAAATATGTATTCATATACATGTATAATGACTTTAACTTATACACGAGGAATTTAGAGAAAAAAATTTCCTGCCAGCAAAACAGTAAAATGAGGATGCTAAAGGGCGTTATGAAATCCTAGCATTGTAGAGCTAGAAGGAACAATACAAACTGTCTAATTCAATTCCTTCACTTTACAGATGAGAAAAACAAGGATCTGAGAGAGGATGTGAATTGTGAGTAAGTAACCAAGGGAGAAATTCAAATGTGAAAAGTTAACTAATTTAGAACTTCAGAATCAAAGTCACTGGCTTTCTCATGTACCATGGTACTATCTACATCCCTTTAAAAATAATAATATAATTGATTCTATCTGGGAGAGTTTAGGTGTGAAAGTGAGACTGTGACCAAGATGCATTGAATTCATATGTTTATCAAATATCTAGTTAATATCTACTAAGTACAACACATTAGGGAAGAAACAAAAAAAAAATAGAGTCTCTGCCCTTCTGTGCCCTGAAGGAACTTATAATCTTATAGAGAAATTAGTACATGGAAAGATTAACAATATACATTATAATACATATAAATAATATATTAATAATTATTGTTATTAACAGCACACATTGTCATATAATAAGTGTAGGAGTACTATAAAGTGTTGAGATCTGAAATCATCTCTAGCTGGTGGATCTATGAGAGGGCCTCATAAAAGAAGTAGCATTGGAATTCATTCCATGTACTCTCCCAATATGACACTCACTTTCTTCTTCTGGTGTTCTTCACTAAGTCTTTCTCTGATTTTGATGCATGATTATTTCTCAAAATGGTTTGTGTTAGAGGATGATATAAAAGACACAAAAATGTTACTCTTGTCTTTTTCCTTCCTTCCCACTTTTATTCCTTCCTTTCCCTCTCTTTGTTTCTTCCTTTTTTCTTTCTTTTTTTCTCTTCCTTCCTCCTTTTCTTCCTGTTTTTCTTCCTTCCATTCTCTCTTTACCCCTTCCTCCTCTTATTTCTTTCTTTTTTTCCTTCCTGTCCTCCATCTCCACTCCCTCTATTTCTTCCTCCTTCCCTCCCTCTCTTCTCTCCTTCTTTCCTTCATTTTTCTCCTTTCCTTTCTTCCTCTCTCTTTCTTTCAGAGAAGGGTTAACTGCTGCTAAGAATGTTTCAAGTTTTTTTAATGCTCCTATCAAGCTCCATGGTAATGATGACCTCCTTCTATCTTCCCAACATAGACCACCAACTCTGCCTTTGTTCTATAATACTCAGATACTTTATCAATTTGGAGTCATGAACCAAACTCCATCTCTGTCAAAAATCAACCTGTCAGAGTCCTCTAACTGCAAGATTTCCTTTGAACTCTAACAAAAGCACATCTAAGAGAAGAGGGAAAAGGTTGAAAAGGTGTTGTCAAGGTTTCACCGACTCTATGACAGAGTAATCTTCAGTGTTCTCTATAAAAGACTTCAGGTGACTTGCAATATAGTCTAGCACACAAGAGTTTCCCTGAGGAAACACTCACGGGGAATGACTTCAGAAACACTGGACTATTGAGAGTCACAACAGTTTGTCACTGAATGATTTTACCTGGCATTCTTGGCTTCTTTGAACAGACAGCGTTCTGGGACTGTAGCAAAATAAGCCCATTTAAACAAATAAACCTAAAGTACAAAGCACACTAGCCTAGAGATGCTGGCATTTCCTATTTTTATTTGCTGCTTCAAAGTGGAAAAAATAGGTATTGGAAGAGCTTCTGCCTTCATGTCATGTTGTTCAACTTTCTTTTCTCTCTAATTATGCTAAAACTACATTGCCCATGTTTCAGATAACTTAATTCAATGAGCCTGAGATAAGAATGAAAGAACAGCAAGAAAATAACGCGGTAAATGAGGTGTTCGTAGCAAAAAGTAATCAGGAAATTAAAAATAGGAATTAGGAATAGGAAAATTGAAAATGGTTAGACAGCAGAGAGAAGTTCTAGACCAGGGGTAGGGAACCTGCAACCTTGAGGCCACATGTGGCTCTCTAGGTCCTCAAGTGCAGCCCTTTGACTGAATCCAAACTTTTATTAAGAGGATTTGTTCTGTAAAGTCTGGATTCAATCAAAGGGACAAACTTGAGGGGATTTGTTCTGTGAAGTTTGGATTCAGTCAAAGGGCCCCACTTGAGGCCCTGTAGAGGGCCACATGCAGCCATAAGGCCACAGGTTCTCCACTCCTGGTGTAGATTAAGGGAGACAAGATCATCAGTGGGGAGGGGAAAGGGCAAGAGAGAATAAACACTAGCTAGACTAGAGAAATAAAAGCATCTTTAGAATTCTTAGAAACCAATGCCATGAGTTATCTACAGATGTCTGGCATAGAGCAGGAAAGACATCTCCTTTTTCCACCCAGAGACAGGACCTGGAATCAGAGGAATCAGGTTTTTAATCCTGCTCTGCAATATACTATCTAGGTGACCCTAGGCAACTGACTCATTCTCCCTAAGCTTCAGGTTTTTCTTTTTTTTTTTCCATCTGTGAAATGAGAACATTAGATTAGATAACACTCTAGGGTTCCTTCAATCTCTAATTCTGTGATCTTTTACTTGTTAAACCTGAGAGGCAATGCGGAATAGTGACTAGAAAAGGGGACTTGGCCCCAAAAGCCTTCACTCAAAACTCACCTAAAACTCTTTGTGGCTGTGTGACCCTGGGCAAGTCACTTAAAATCTCAAAGTCTCATTTTCCTCACGTCAAATGAGGTTGATAATAGCCATAGCACTTACCTCAAATGCTCCAGTGAGAGAGTGGAAGGTACAGTGCTCTGGAAATCTGAAAGCACTTTTCAAGCATCAGTAATTTTGTCTAAAAAAAAGTGAAATCACTAATAAACCATCAAGCGCTATGGTATTTTCTCAAAGAGCAAAAATGTCTTTCATAAGGAGAAAGAGAAAGTCAGGGGGCTGACCTCACAAGTTTATACTTTATCCATGGCCCAGTAGTACCTTTATAGAACTCTACATGAGCACTGGGCTGGGACTTAAATAGCAATCCTCCTGGCCAAGAAACCATGAAGTTTTCTGCCCCTCCCACAGCCACCTCTGCCTGTCCTGTCCCTGCCACATTCAGAGACCCACGATCACCTCCAAGATGGTTTAGAGGGTCAAGAGGAGCTATGGGAATGACCGGCAGCACAGGCAGAAGAGAAGAAAGAAGACAAGCTGGCACCAGGGAGTGTCTGCAGGCCCAGCAAAACTTCATTGTTTGATGTCTGTCTGCCCCGAATGCCTTGGGGAGGGAGCCTGGAGCTCTGTGGTTTCTTTTACTACTGGTGACTCGTTTTAAGCTGGGCCTTGCCAATAAACGTGAGCCATGAGGTCACTTTACTACAGGGCTGTTCCCCCAACTGTACACTGTGCAGCTGGCTAGTAGTAACCTTTTAACTGGTGTCTGTCTTGGTGGGGAGCCTCAATTAAAAAAGGGGGAGGTAAAAGGGGAGGTAGGAGGCCGTGGTATGGATGTGGTTGCAGTAACGTTCATGTTTGCAGGTCCTCTACTGGGAAGAGCTGACCAGAGGGATTCACAGAACTCTCCCAGCAGCATCCTGTTTGGGGGATTCAGGAGGCAATTAACAATCCTGGGGAAGAATTTAGAAAAGGTGGTTGATGTAGTAGAAAAAACTGTGGATGGGAACCCAGGCGACCTGTGTTCAAATCCCAACTCTATTGCTTAGCTCTGTGACAATGGATAATTTTATTATCCACTTTGAGTTCAAAGGACCTGTAACTATGTAAACCCTAAAGCAGGGGTGCGCAACCTGCGGCCTCAAGGCCACATGTAGCCTTCTAGGTCCTTGTGTGCAGCCTTTTTACTGAGTCCAAATTTTACACAACAAATCCTTTTATTAAAGGGATTTTTTCTGTGAAGTCTGGATTCTGTCAAAGGGCAGCACTTGACGACCTAGAGGGCTACATGTGACCTGAAGGCTGCAGGTTCCCCACCCCTGCTAGAGTGTTCTCCAATATGGGAACTCCCTCCATGGAGTTAAAACTCTTTAGTGGATAGAGCACTGGGCCAAGGGATTCAGGTTCTACTTATACATCTTCAGGACAGAAACTTTCAGAGATGGGGCACTTCTGGTAATCTGCTCTATAAGTAAGAGAAAAGAACTTGAGAGCTGGCCTGAAATGGTCATATGACTGAGGAAGTAGCTGATGATGAAAATCAGTCTTTATCTTAAATTGTACTCATGCCCAACAAGAATTCCTGAAAGAGTTGAAGAAAGAGATGAGTGGTAGAGGAAAGAAAAGAGTGATGCAAGAAAATCACAAAAAGAAAGTTAGCAGCTTGGTAGAAGAGACACAAAAATTCACTGAAACAAAAAAACTCCTTAAAAAAGGAGAACTAGCCAAATGGAAAAAAGTACAAAAGACCACTAAAGAAAATAATTCCTTAAAAATTAGAATTGGGCAACTGGAAGCTACTAACTGCATGACACATCAAGAAACAATAAAATAACATCAGAATGAAAAAAATAGGAGAAATTATGAAATAGTCTATTGGAAAACATGGGAAATAGAAGAAAGAGGGATGATTTAGGAATTATTAGACTACTTGAAAACCATGATCGAGAAAAAGAGATTAGACATCATTTTTCAAGAAATTATCAAGGAAATTGTCCTGATATCTTAGATCAAGAAGGTAAAATAGAAACTGAAAGAATCTGCCAATCACTTCTTGAAAGAGATGCCAAAATGAAAACCCCAAGTAATATTACAACCAAGTTCCAGAGCTCCTAGGGAAAGGATAAAATATTGCAAGTAGCCAGAGACAATTTATATTTTGTAGAGCCACAGTCAGGATCACATAAGATTTAGCAATTTCCACGTTAATGGGAAGGGAGGGCCTAGAATATGATATTCTGGACAGCAAAAGAGTTAGTATTAAAACCAAGAATGACCTACCCAGCAAAACCAAGAATAATCCTTCTGGGGGGGGGGGGTAGAAATGGATTTTTAACAAAATAGAAGATTTTTAAGGATTCCTGATTTAAAAAGAAAGATTAGAGCTGAATAGAAATTTCAACATTCAAATACAAGACTCAAGAGAAGCAAAAAGTGTAAACATGAAAGAGGAAATTATTAAAGGACACAACAAGGTTAAACCTTATGTTTCTGTATGGAAAAATGATACCTTCAACTCCTAAGAACTCTATCATTGTTAGGGCAGTTAGGGTCTACATAGACGGAGGTCACAGGTGTGAGTCACTTACGTTAGGATTATCACAAAAAAAAGAAATGTTAAGAAAGAGGGATGCACTAGGATAAGGGGAAAGGGAAAGTAAGAATGGGGAAAATTATCCCACATAAAAGAAGCATGCAAGGAAGAGCTTTTACAGTAGAGGGGAGAATGGGGTTGGGTGGGCAATACTTAAACCTCACTTTCATCAGAATTTGTTCAAAGAGGGATGAATATGTATAAACACTCAGTCAAGTATTGAAATTTATCTTACCCAAAAGGGAAGTAAGAGAGACAGGGGATAGGAGTAGAGGAGGATGATAAAAGAGAGGCAGGGAGCAGAAGAAAAACAGACTTTTGAAGAGGGACAGAGTAAAAAGAGAAAAAGAACAAAATAAGATAGAGGGAAATACACACTTAGTAATCACAACTTGTGAACATAAATGGGATGAACTCACCAATAAAACAAAATCAGATAGCAGAATGGATATATAAACAATGGTATTTATAATACACTCAGAAACAGAAACACGAAGAGAGTTGAAATAAGTGACTTGAGCAGAATCTATTATGCTTCAGCTAAAGTTCAAAAAAGGCAGGGGTAGCAATCATGATCTCAGAAAGAGTAAGATTAGACAAAATGAAAAAAGATAATCAAGGGAACTATATTTTGATGAACCTTCAAAAATTTTACAGCAAGTTTTTCTCTGATAAAGACTTCTTTTCTCTAATATTTAGGGAACTGAGTCAAGTTTATAAAAATAAGAGCCATTCCTCAATTGATAGTCAAAAGATATGAACAGGCAGTTTTCTGAAGAAAAAAAATCAAAGTTATCTATAGTCATATAAAAATAGTCTAAATCACTATTGATTAGAGAAATGCAAATTAAAACAACTCTGAGGTACCACCATCAGAAATGACAAATGCTGGAGGGAATGAGGGGAAAAAGGACATACTCACTATTGATGGAGTTTGTGAACTAACCCAACTATTCTGTACAACAATTTGGAACTATGCCCAATGGGCTATAAAACTATGCATATCTTTTGATCCAGTAATAGCCACTATTAGATCTGTATACCAAAAAGATCAAAAAAAGGACCTATATTTTCAAAAATATTTATACCAGCTCTTTTTGTGGTGGCAAAGAAGTAGAAATCAAGAGGATATCTATCAATTAGGAAATGACTGAACCAGAAGTAATATATGATTGTAACGGAATAATATTGTGCTATAAGAAATGATGAGGGGGATGATCTGAGAAAAACCTGGGAAGACCTATATGAACTGATGCAAAATGAAATGAGCAGATCCAACTGATCATTGTACACAGAAGCAGCAATATTGCAATGATGGTCAACTGTGAAAGACTTGGCTACTCTGATAAATACAATAATCCAAGATAATTCCAAAGGATTCATGAAGAAAATTGCTATCCATCTCCAGAGAGAGAACTGATGAAATTGAAGCACAAATTGAAGTATAATTTTCTCTATATATTTTTCTTTGCTTCTTAATAACATGGCTAATAGACAAATGTGCTTTACATGATTTCACATGCCTAATTGATATCACATTGCTTGTCTTTTCAGTAGATGGAGGAGGGGAGGAAGAAAGGGGAAGAATTTAGAACTCAAAACTTTCTTCAAAAGAACTTTAAAAATAAATGATATTTTTTAAAAAAGAAAACTAAGGATGGGTAATTTAAGAAACATTTCTCCCATTGAAACATGAAAATCACAAAACCTAAATACCATAATGTTTGAAATAATATAAGAAAATAATGTAAATAATATAAGAAAACTGCCTAGAATACAGATAATATAGGATTGAGAGAAAACACAGATCTTCAAGAATTAACAAAAACCCTGTACTTCAAGCTCCAAGACACATAAAAATTAAATTTAATGATTTCAATGTCATAAAACTTTTTGCAAGTATATAGGGGAAAAGATTTTTGATTACGAAAGGAAGCAAATTTGAATAATAGAGTCACTTATCAGCTATGAGAAATTGTACAAGAGAATTCAACAGGATTTTCTCAAAAGCAAAGGAATCAAAATAGCATCTTAATGTGACATATCCTGCAAAACTGAGTTTAACCATCAATTTAATTTTTTAAAAAAGAATATTTGAGTCATTCTTGAAAAAAATTCAATGTGAGCAATGTTTTTGACTTTCAAACATCCCAACCAACAGAAACAAGGAAAGGAAAATAGTACAGCCATCAAGGAAACAATAAGTAATTAAATAGATTACCCAATTTTTAAAGGTCTTTGGTTCTGTTTCAAGAAAGAATGATAGACCTAATGTGTAGGGGTGGGGGAATGTGATGGAGAGACCAAGAAAGGATATAAAGTATATAAAGACATAAAGCTATAAATAGAACTTAAGGAAACAGGTGAAAGGAGATGGAAAGGAACTGAAGCATCTTCAAACAAATTCCCTGCCCCCTAAACCTCCTCCCACTTCCCTACTCCAGTTTGTCAATTAGTAAAAAATTAGTAGATGAGAGATTAAGTAAATCGAGAGGAAGACTCAGACGACGGAAAGGAAAGAACAGATTGATGCACCCCTATCAAGTCCATGGGTTACCAATAAAAGAATGTTAGTTTCTATAGTATGGTCAAAGATAAGGAAAAGGTGACTGGAGAGATTGAATCTAGGGGCCCAGAAAAGGAAAAGTTCACCCTGGCAGTCAAGAGCTGATGCCATGAAGAACAATTCCATGGTTGAACATATATAGGTCTGTGATGGCAGATATAGGACTTCATGATAGATTTCATCAGGAGAGAGTTTGTGCACAAGGAGACTACCTTTTCTAAAAGCCTATTGTATTTGCATGGGCAGTATCCTGAAGCATAAGCTCCCATAGGAGGCTGTATCTGGAATGGTTGTGGGGATATAAAACCAGAAACATAATGACACAGCCTTTGGGAAAGAGGTCAATGATGAGTGAGATCAAGGAATAAAAGTAGACACATACTTTGGTATCTGGTTCCATGATGATATATTCAGAAACCAAAGGCAGGTCTCAGGATTTGGGTGGGTATCTGTTAGTGTATTTTACAAAATATACACATCCATACATGTATGCGTTTTAGCAAGACTCATATTCTGGGATATCTTGCATTTTTTTAAATGGAAAGATTAAATGTCACATTTAGAGAGAGAAAAGAGAAGCTCATCTGTAATTTCACTGGTCTAAGGAACTCCCTGTATGGAAGGTCCTTCTACTGATGTGTATGGAAAATTTGTAATTCATAGATGCACAGAGTAATTTAGGGCATTAAGAGGTAAAGTGGTTTGACCATTGCCCCAAGAAAAGTATGTGTCAGAAGCAGATGTAAGACCCAGATCAACTGGACTGCAAATCAAGCTGCTGCTGCTGTTATGAGAAAAAAGAAGGAAAAAGGAAAGGGGAAGGAAAAAGAAGAGAAATGGGAAGGGGAAGGACAGGATGGCAAACAGAGAGGAAGAAAAGATAGGACAAAATCCATAAAGGTAATAATATAGAAATTGGCTAGAAGAGGAAACGTGGTACTTTAGACATTTTAACCTAACCTCAAGAAAAACACAGAGAGATTACAAAGGACTAAATAAGGACATAGGCCACAAATCAGAGAATGAAATCTCAGAAGTGACCAGAAGAGATGCAATAAAAAGAAAAAGAAAAGGAAAGTTTCTAAGAAAAAAGCACAATAAAACAAAATCAAAAAATGTAATGAGGGAGAGGGGAAGAAATTTTTAACTAACCATTTCATTAAGAAAGAAACAAGGAGGTCTTAAAGGGAAGAATTGGATAACTAAATAAATAAAAGAAAAATCAGCAATATAAGCAAAACCCTCAAACAAGGAGTAGGGAAAAAAGGAGTAGGGGAAGAAAGAGTCTACAAGAATAGAGTCACATCAAAGTACTTTAAAACAAATTGTAAAGACAAAGTAGTCATTTAAAAGGTGATAAAAAAATCTAAAGTAATATTGAAACTAATGGAGGAAAGTATAAGACTCAGTCTCAAAACTTTAAATGTGAAAGGAATAAGCAATCCAATAAATTTAAAGAGTGTAGCAGAATGGAGGGGGACGGGAACAAAAGGTCACAATGTATTGTGTACAAGAAACAATTAAAAAACAAAAACTTCCCCAATCAGAATGAAAGACCAGGACAAAACTTACTATTGTTATCTACTACCAGACAAAGCATTATCTATAAGACTATAAATTTCTTGAGGGCATGGACTTGTCTTTTGCTTCTTTACATATCCCAAGCATTTAGCACAGAGCCTAGCACATAGTAGGGACCTAATAGATGATTACAGATTTATTGATGGAGCACAAATAAAAACTCACAGTAGCAGTAGAACTAATGAAATTATATTAGGTTTTAAGGAATCATAGAGCCAATACGAATACAAAATAGGTATGACCAAATGGTATAATATCTATGCTTGTAAAAGAAAAGTTAATGGAATGGCAAAAAGATATTAAAAATAATAGTAGGATACTTTAACATTTCTCTTTAAAAGCTGGACAAATATGTAAGAAAAATAAGCAAAAGGGAAAATACGAATTTGAATAAACACATTTGGAGAATTTAGTGTTGGAGGACTTGTGACATCTTTGTAATGAGAATATTAATATATTTCTTAGCAACACATAGAACATTTACCAAAACTGACTATAGAGAGAAATTATAGATAAACGTAAAAAGTCACGTTACATACATCTTTTATAATAATCAATACAGACAGCAAAAGCAAAAGACACACACCTAAATGTAGAGATAAGGGCATCTTGAACGCTAAATGGATCTAAAAACAAATCATTGAAACAATGAATAGCTGTGAAAGACAAAGATAATGATGACACATCCCCAAAATTTCTGGGAAACTAATAAAGCAGTCCTCAGAGAAAAATATGTATTCCTGAAAACTATAACAAAACAGAAAAAATAGAGGCTTAGTTAAAAAAAAAAGTCCAAATGAAAATTCAAAAATAAGGTAACCCAAAGCAAGCATGGAAAAATAAATCTGGAAAATATGATATATAGTTAATTTGGAAAAAGTCACAAGTCAACAGAATTGAAAAGCAAAGCTGAAGCTGATCCTTTGAAAAAGGCTGACAATATCAATACTGTAAGTTGACCTAATACAAAGGAGGAAAATCAGATTAAAAAAAGGTAAATCACAAAAGAGAAGAAATACAAGGAATTTTCAGCATACACAGTAATATGACATAAAAATTAAGAAATTTTAAAAAATAAAGGTTCATCTACAAAAATAAGAAAGAATCAAATGAGCAGAATATGGAATGGAGGGCTTTCATATTCCAACTTCAGAAAAGGAAATTATACCAGCTGTAAAAGAACTTCTAATAGCAAGAAAGGGAAACTGGTTGAGATAAATGTACGAAAGAATTCTATGAAAGTGTTAAAGAACAACCAATACCTATACAACAGAAATTCTCCTAAAAAACTGAGAAAAATAGTCTCTCAAACTCCCTGTATTTGAAAAAATATGGTCCTAATACCTAAACAAAAGAAGAATAAAACAAAGAAAAAGGACAATAGTCAAATATATTAATAAATACTGCTGAAAAAAGTGAAATAATATCCTCTCGAAAAGACTACAATAAGTAGTTAAAACATTGTTCCTTATATTCATGTTGGCTTTGTTTCAAGGATGTAAAAAATAGTTCAACATTAAGAAATCAATTAACATAATATACTATATTAAAATACAAAAAAATCCAAAGCCATACAATTATATCCATAAATGCATAAAATCTTTTTGACAAAGTATAACACTAATTTTGATTTAAAAAAAATCATGGACATGGAAGGAATTTTTAATATTATGAAAAAACATCAAACAAAACAACAGCTTGACTTAGAAGAAATTGAAAACATCAGAAGTTTTCCCAAAAGATACAGAAGTAAAGACTGCCTCTCTTCCCAATTGTAGAAATGCTAGATTAGAAATAGCATTTCAATAATAGAAAGAAATTTAAGGCATAAACATAGGTAAAGAAGAGCAAAACTGTTCACATTTGCCAAGAAAACAGGATGGTTTACTTAGAGAATTACATAAAATCATCAAAGAAATTGAAATAAGTAACAGCTTCAACAAAGTTAACTGGATGCAAAATCAATCCACAGAAATGACTAGCATTTCTATCGGTAACAAAATATAGGAGAGTATAATGAAAAAAAAAAGAGAAGTCACATTCAAAATAGCTAAAAAGATATGTAAAAATATCTTGGAGTCGATATTACAAAATCAAACGTGACATACAGATGCAATTACAAACTTCTTCTAAAAGAAATAAAAAATTACATAAATAACTGGAAGGATATTCAGGGCTCATGGCTGGGGATAATTTACAGAGCTAGACAAAATAATAACAAAATTCATGTGAAGGAACAAAAGATCTACAATTTCAAGGAAAACAATGAAAATGAATAGGAATGAAGGGAGAAGATCATATCCAGGTTTCAAATTATATTATAATGCAACCAGCATCAAGGATATTTTGGCTGTTTTTTAAAAATGGAAAGATAAATCAGTATAATGAATGCGACAAAGTAGAATCAGAAGAAAATGACTTCAATAATGCAGTATTTGTTATATCTGAAAATATAAATTATCTGGGAAAGAACTCCCAATCTGACAAGATCTACTAGAAAAACTGGGGAGCAATATGACAGAAATTAGGTTTGAAACAAAAAATTTATGCAATAAATCACAATAAACTCAAATTCAATATCTGATCCATATATTAAAGGTCATGCCAGAAGAGAGCCAGATGGAGCATTATTCAAAGTTATGTCTAGGACACGAATTTTAACTAAACAGAAAATGGAGATCATCATAAAAGATAAAGGAGACAATTCTGATTACATGTAACTGAAAAGCTTTTGCACAAACAAAATGATTGCAACTAGGATATGAAGAAGAGAAATATTTTTGTCTAAAATATCTATAATAATGATCAGATAACCAAAACATATGAGTAACTAAAAGGAAAATATAAGACGAACACAATTATCCAAAATATTAAGTTGTTAAAAATAGGAGAAAAAAAAAGTTCTCAGAAAATTTGTGGACAGTTAACAGTCATATGAAGTTCGAACGTAAGCTCCTTGGAGTCAGGAACTGCTTTTGCCTTTCTTTGAATACCCAGTCCTGAGCACAGTGCCTAACACATAGTAAGCACTTAATAGACATTTATTGACTAATTGAGTGAATATGATAAGAATGCTCCAGATCACTAATAATAAGAGAAGTGCAAATCCAAACAATTCTGAAATTTCACTTCACTCAGCAAAGCAGCAAAAGTTTGGGAATTTGGGGGAATAACTTTAGTCTAGGATAAAGAGTGTAGAAGGCTATACGTAATATCAGTTATTTCAATGCATTGATTAGTTTTGCCGAAAGATATTTTTTCTCTCTCTATTTTTAATTATAACAGATGTCTCTCTGGGAGGAGACTGGGGGAGATATACATTGGGAAATGTAGGTGATATAGAAACAAAGATAGAGATAAATTTACATATATGTTATGTATCACATATACACATATATAAAGTATATGTACTTGGAAATTGCTATAAATTCTCTGAGCTTTAGTTCCTCATCTGTAAAAACGGGGCTAATAATAATTATGTTCTACTAAAATTTTCTTAGATGATTCATTGTAATAAAAGTTTATACCAGCAGACCTCAAGCTCTGAAAGGTTTCACGAGTAATTGATCAACACCAGTAAAGATGTTAGCTCAAATAGCCTAATTTCTGCAATAATCTTCACATAGTTGGTGGATAAGATTGAAAAGTAAGCATCATGATTTAGAAGATATAGCTAAGGATGTACAATGATTCATACTAGGTGGTGTGATAGATAAAGCAGCAGACCTAGAATGAGGAAGACAAGAGTTCAGAGATGGCCTCAGATTCTTGCCGACTGTGTGATCCTGTGCAAATAACATAACCTTTGTTTACTTTGGTTTCCTCATCTGTAAAATGGGGATTATTATAGCACCTACTTTGTTGTAAGGATCAAATGAGATAATAAGCACAGAGTACTTCGCACAGCACCTAGTCCATGGTAAACACTGTATGAATGTTAGTTGTTGCTATATTTTTATGATAATTATTATTAGACGGCCCATGAGATCAGTATCAAGAACTGAACATATCACCGGGCCTTTAAATTGCTGGATTACAAAGTGCTAAACTCAAGGTCTCAAAAGCAATGATTCATACTAAACGATATTGCTCTCATTAAAAATAGCATTTTTATAACTGATCTTTTAGCTAGTTTACTTAATACATTAGTTAAATGTATTAATATGGTAATTGGATTTTTAAAAATTAAACTTAAAACTATTTCAAAGTGTTTTTTCATTTACTTTTTTTGCACCCTTTCAAAATGTCTATTTGTGTATATTTATGTTGTATATAACATATATAATACATGTATAATTTATAAATAATTTATCATTTAAATTTATAAATCTAATTTATAAATAAATATACATATATTGGCATTATATGCTTATTTTTTACCCAATAAGGTACACATGATAAAAGTATGGTAACAGGCTATGTTTCCCAGTCTAGGATCCTTTGCAGTATGCCACAGCAACCTTTCTCATGTCCATACAGTTAAAGGTATATGATAGTCTATATCAGAGGTGTCAAACTTTCCACAGGTTGAAATCTCGCAAAACTCCCAAGTCTTGAAATAGATTAAAATGTAATTGGGGATTCATTTGGGTCCAGTGGCAAGATATAGATCAGGATGAATGAAGATAGCCCTGGATGCAGTGGGAGACCTCAGCCTTTTTGAACTAAGGTCTTTTAACAATTCCCAGTTTGACTAAGGCAGTGCCCATTCAGTGACTCCTGCGATAGAGTAGCAGATTAGTTGTCCCTATATTGAGTGGCCTTTAAAAAAGAATAGCCACACAGCTATCGAAGCTGGAGCTACAGCCTTGGCCATAGGCCTCTTCCTGGTGGCACTCCTGAGACTGACTAAATACATACCATTTTCCTTTCCTCCCCCTCTTTCATGGAGGAATTGTTTCACATTGATGGTGCAGGCCCTAACAGGACTCCTGGAGTTGTATGGCAGTTTGTGAAAAGCACATATAATCAGGGCTGCTCAGGAAGGGGCACAGGTAGGACATTCAATTCATTTCAACAATCCTTCAACAATCCTCGATTAAGAATCTATGGGCACAAGGCCAAAGGCAGCATGATGTGGTAGAAAGAGAGTTGTCCTGGAGCTTTGGTAGACCTGAGTTCAAAACCTGCTTCTGAGTCACACTAGATGGGAACCTTTGAGTCTTTAAGACTTTAAATTTCAGGATTGGTAGTGAAAAGCATTGGCAGAGGGAGTTTTTCCAAATGAAGAAGAATTTACAATCTCATCAGAGGGAGGAGGGGTAAGGGGAAGACAACATGCAAACAACTATGTACAAACAACATACAGGGAGTAAAAATATGAAGTAATAAACAATTCTTTCTGCTGGCTTCCCCTTCTCCTGGTGTGTGTATGTGTGTGTGTGTGCACATACATTTGATAAATATATATTTATAAACCAGGGGAGGTAGAAGCCAGCAGAAAGAATTGTTTTTGGTCTAGAACTCTAGATGTATTCATATAGATATAAATATTATTTTTTAGATTCTGAATTTAACAAATACAAAAAATCCAAACTTGAGCATTTTCCATATATGTGTGCATATGTATATGTATTTGTGCATATGTATGTTTGTATATGTATATATACACATATGCATATATATTCATGTATATGTTTACATACATAAACACCAACATATGTTTATTAAGTTTAGAATCTAAAAAATAAAATTTGAGAAAAGAAATCAATAAAAGGCATTAATAAAATGATTCAATGGGGCACCTAGGTGGCACAGAGCACCAGCCCTGGAGTCAGGAGGACCTGAGTTCACATCTGACCTCAGACACTTGACACACTTACTAGCTGTGTGACCATGGTCAAGTCACTTAACCCCAATTGCCTTGCCTCCCCCCCCCAAAAAAAGGATTCAAACATAAATGAGATCAAATAACATAAAATTACAAATAGGAGGAATCAAAGAACAAATCATAATAAAAATTCAGTAAAGAAAAAGGATAAAAATAAGATAACACACCAAACCTTTTGGGGTGTATGTAGGCAAAGCAGTCCTCAAGGTAAAATATTTTCATCAACAAAAGAAAGAGATAAAAGTTAAAAAAAGTTTAAAAAGTTTAAAAAAAGTTAAAAAAAGCCATAAAATGAATAAATTGAAAAACCCCATCTAATTATAAAATATAAACATTTTGAAGTATATGACCAATTCAACACAGGAGTTTCAAAATGGTCCTATTTGTCCGTATTCTTCTTCTGAACTTCCTTCTACTCTCGTCTCTGCTTTTAAAAAATATCTGACTGATGTTTTCTTCCTTTCATCCTTTTCTTTTGGCATCATTACTCCTCCCTTACCTCAAAACTCTCCCTCCCCGCAAAAAAAATTAATAATAATTAATTAATAAAACCAGGAGCTGTTTTTAATGTCTAAATGTCAGAGAAGAGCTAACTAGAACAGAATTTTTTTAAACCCAAGCTGTATATAACGGAGATTTGCAATTTCATATATAATTATTCTATTTACGTATGAACAAGTCCATGCTCATTGATTTTTTGTCAAGTTCATAACAATACAATAATTTTTTTTAAAAGAAAGTTTCAAATATTGAGAGGCAGAAATGAAAAAGTGAATTCTAAATAGAGAGTTTTATGGCAAATTCACAGAGGCGCGTTTGGAATGCCAAGTTCACATGCCTCTTAGTTTAGTTTGACCGGATTGCAGAGTGAAAAAAAAAAAGAAAACTGATGTGAGGTAAGTCTGGGTAAGTGAGTTGTAGCCAGATTGTCAAGGACTTGAAATGCCCAGCTGAGGATTTTGTATATTATCCTAGAGGCAATGAGGAGCTGCATCTGAGCAAGTGAGTTAAGACCTGTGCCTTAGGAAGATCCTTTTGACGTCATTGGTCAAGATTGACAGGAGTTCCTCAGTACCCTGGGTTACTTCACAGAACATCACAATTAAGCACTCTTCACCCTTTCTCCCAAGTCCCATTCTCTCCCTTTTCCCCCACCAGTATTCAGCACCTTCTAAAGAAGAACCACAGTGTGCTATTCTAGGCCCAAAAGAGAAAAAAAAACTTTAGCATCAGGGCTGAGGGCATAGCAGTTGCCTTATTCCCAGCCCCTAGAGAATTGGAGGACAGAAAACTCAGGCCTTGGAAACAGACCTAGCTCATCCACATGACATTGCAGAGCCCAAGCCAGGCTCCAAACTGATGTGAAAAACGTGTTTCTTCAGATTGGATTAATTTGAAAACCACCACCTCCTCCAAGCCACTCCTTCCTTTTCGGCAGCACTGGGGCCAAGGGTCTGTCCTCTGAGTCAGGCTAGGAATAAATTGAGCGAGGTTCAAGAGGAACAGAGGCTGGAACCCAAAATCCAGGGGTGGGAGCAGCTGGAAGCAAACCTTCTATGGCCAAAGGTCTATAAAAGAACTAGAGGGTGGGCCCCGGGGCAGTCTGCCTGCTTGGTTCTGCCTTCATCCACCACTTAAATGAAACTAAATCCAGATATGGGCCAAGGGAGGGGGAAAGGAGGAAGAATAGGAGCAGGCAAGTGGGAGGGGAGTGGGGTGTGGAGCCCTGCCTGGCCCATCAGGCATCGGCAACCTGAGTGATGGAGATTCCCTTCCAAACATTGCGCAGTCTCCAAATGGAAAAGACTCTTGTGGACCAGCCAGGGAGGCAGCATTTGAAGCTGTTGGCACTGAGAAAGATGAGGGCTGGGGCCATCTGCTTTTCCCACCCTCTGGCTCAGTGGGAATCCCACTGTTTCTCTGACATCATAGACAAAAATCAGTTCTTCAGACTGGGTACCGTTTTCAAACATCAGAGCTGCCCTGCCCCTCTTGGCAGGACCAGCTGGACCCTCCCAAAATGGGATCTCTTCTGTCAGTTGCCTTTTACAGAGCTATAAAAACAAAAATTCATGTACGAAGAGTTAGACTACTCATCGAAAAAGGCAGACGGCCTCTCATGCTCCTCCTGTCTCTCTCATTGAAGCTGCCCCTGCCAAAGCCACTGCTTCTCCATCATCTGCAGATGGGCACGTGGGACTGGGCCATGCATCCTTCTCCTCATGTCATTAATATCCTTCAAACTCTCAACCACTCCACCTTTGCACTCAAGATACCAAAACCTAACCTCACCCAGATAATCACAGAAATACAATTTGAAATCTTGGGTGGGGAGTGTGGGAAGGAATCACTGCTAAGGAGAAAATTTTAAATGCATTTCTGTAATAAAGAGATTTGGAACATAGACTAATGTGAAATCATGAGATAAAACTGTGAAGGAGATAAAAGAGGATGACAATGAATGTGGGAGGACATTTGTACCCAAAACAACTGTCATTAAGCCCCAGACATCATTCTTCTAAATATTCAACAATCCCATTGGGCAGAATGAAAACTTAATAGAGAAACAGGGAAACAATTTTCTTAGCCCATTGGGACTGAAATTTTATTCCAGATCTGCTTTGCATAAAACCTGAGGGCAGCCAGCACTTAGTAGTAGGATTGTTACACAAAGGTGCACATGCATAATGTGTAAGGTTTTTTTATACACACATATATATACACACACACACATATATATATACATACACATCTACAAAAATGCATGTGCATATATGTACATATTTATATGTATATGTCTTTATATATACATGTGTATATGCGTATATATAATTACAATTTACATTTATACATATATGTACATTTATATGTAGCAAGGTTGAAAAGATCTAGGTCAACTACCATACTCACTTATAAGTCATCCTTTAGCCTGTTATTTGACACTTTCCAATACTTAGATTTGCTTGTATGTTTCCTCATTAATTGATAAAATTTCATCCTCTCTCAATTAATCATCTAAGCTCAGAGTCCCCACAAGGTCATCATATGTTATTTATTTAATGAACTAAAGAAAGCTTTCACAACTATAGTTATTTGTATCTCTTGCTTGGTACATTTAATCTCCTAGGATACGCTAAGGACCTGACCTGCAATTTTATTGGCATAAAGCACTGAGAAACTGTCACTCCCATAGCTGGTATAGATCAGTACATCCATTACACCACCTAACTGCCTTTATTCTCCATTAAAGTCCTTATTCCTCATTATACTAGGAGAGTTCCCCCTGAATCTCGGAGCTTGAAGGGATCTCAGACCCTGCTTAGTCCAATCCATACCTGAAGAAGAATAGTCTCTTCACCATAGCTGAGATATGACAAGAGTCCCTTGTAGTGTCTTAGTGAGAAGAAGGGGAAACTCGCTACACCCCAAGACAGCCCCCTTCACTTCTAATTGTTAGGATATTTTCCTTTACATTAAGTTCAAATCTGGCTCTCTAAAGCTCCCACCCATTGTTTCTATCTCCCCTTTGTGGGGCCAAGAAGAGCAAATCCAATCCTTCTTCCGTATAACAGCCCTCCACATACTTGAAAATAGCTATCATCCTGGCTCTGCATGGCTCTGGGCAAGTCACCTCTTTCTGAGTCTCATTTTATGCAACTATAAAATAAGACAATACACATAGTAATGTATAGCAATATAGTAATAATAAATGTGGTTCAGTCATTCAGAGGTATCAGACTCTTTGTGACTCCGTGGACCATATGTCCTTATGATTTTCTTGGCAAAGATGCTGGAGTGGCTTACCATTGCCTTCTCCAGTTTTGCGCAGGCAGGGGTTAATGGCTTGCCCAGAGTCACACAGCTAATTAGTATCTGAGGTTATATGTGAATTCTGGTCTTTCTAGTCTTTCTTTCAAGGCCTAGTGCTCTATTCACTGCATTATCGATAATTATTACTAATAATGATCACAAATGTAAAATTCATGAAAGGCTTTAAGTTTTTCAAAGTACTTTGCTTAGATTGTCTCAGTTGATCCTCACAACAACCCTGTGAGGCACGTGCTATCATTACCCCATTTGACTGATATGGAAACTGAGGCTGAGAGAGGTAACCCAACTAATAAGCATCTGGTGCAGTATTTGCACTGTGTCCTTACTCTTAGTCCAGCACTCTACCCACCACACTACCGAGACATCCAGTAGAAGGAATGTCAGCTTTGACTTAAAATCTCAAATTTGCCACTTACTAGCTAAGTGACCTTGGACAAGTCAATTTCCCAAATGTTTTTCCAGAGGTGGGGGGAAAAATGAGTTAAGGCTCTAATCTACCCAACTTAATACAATAATACTTAATGACTTAGCACCCTGACCTGCAATTGAGGAGAAACAGACACTTTTTTATCCTGGTTCTACCATTAATTTGTCCTCTGAACCTGAGTAGCCACTCAACCTCCCCTGTGTCTCAGTTTCTCCACTGAAAACACAAAAATCTATGTATCCCAATGCATACTTCCTGAGGAATTAGTTCAAATTCACTGAATAAAGAATGAATCTTAAGGTTTTGAGAGAAAGCACAGAAAGGGTGTTCACCATAACAACCCAACCTTTTCTATGTGGTAGACGCTGAGAATGAAACAGACGCCACACAAGAACAGCAGGGAGTGTCCACTACCCTTCTACTTCCACACCCCCCATACCTCCAGTCTATGCTCTCCTCTCCCCCCCACCCCCCATCTCCTGGAAGCTGCCTGTGCCACACTGGGAACACACCATCCTATGTGCAGCACTGCCCTGCTGAGAATTATTGACATCGTAATAAAGTGCACACTTGTAATGTTGGGCGAGGTGACAAAAACAACAAGAAATAACACTACACACCCACCCACTGAGAAAACCAAGTATGTCAGACGCCTCTGTGTCATGATTTTAAAAATATCCCTACTGACAGGCCAAGTCTCAGGTTGAGTCTGAAGGGAAAGGAGAGGGGGGCACAGTGGTGAGCAAGAAGGAAAGGGGAAAGGAGGGGGAAGGGTGTGTGTGTATGTGTGTGTGTGTGTGTGTGTGTGTGTATGTTTAACCCTAATAGCTACCCATGTCTAACACTGAAGAACTGCTTTTGGGTCTACAAGGACTACGTGGATGTATGGGCTATTTAGGGAGGACTAGCACTTCTGTGTGAAGGCTTGCTGAGCCCTTTTCAGGGCTACTCACCTGCCTTTGGTGTCCAACAGGTCTCACGTATGACTCCAAGAAGCTGTAGCATGGACAGCAGCCACACACCAGTAAAACTGTCTAGGCAGACTGGCTAAAGTAGGTTGAGGGTAACCAACAGGCCACAAACCCATCAGGGTATCCACCTCGAGCATGTGAAGACTTCCCTTGGTGGAATGGACAGAATGGGCAGATGAGAACAGTTTGTTCCAGTGGTTATGAAGGTAGCGAAAAAGTCACCGTGAAAGGTTTAGAGATTGGTAAGACATTGAAGATGCCAGCGTTATCCACTGTATCCCAGGCCATTGCTAGTCATCTTGACTTTTGTCTTCCCACTGGATTTAGACAACTCTGGAAGAGGGAGTGAGGCTGACGATTTTGTGTGACTCTGCCTCACTTAAACCCAATTAATGCACAAGTCAAGACATCACCCTGTGATGTCATTGGTCCTCTTTGAATATGAAGGACAAACAATAGCAACAATAAGGATATTGCATCCCCTCCTTCTTCCCAAGGTATCTATATGCTTTGGAACCAGACTTATGGTCTGGACCAGACGATCCTCGGGGAGCCTGGTTTCTAATGAGAGGATGAAGGTTGGTCTAAGACATATTTTCATATACCCTTTAGATTTTTAAGTCTCCCTGCCTGGTGCCTTAGGGAAAAATTGCTTAAGGATTAGGTTGTTGACTTATATCTATGTCTCCCCAAAGTGGAGAGTGAAAAGGTACTCAACTGAATGAATAATATGAATCAGGTATGGGACATGTATTTATTTCCTACACACAAAGGAAATGCTATACACAAAACACTCACAAGAAAACTTAAAACAAGATTCAGTGATTTGTCATAGCTATTCTTATACTCTTTATAGTATACTATATACTCTTATGTAAGCATATATACTTATATTCTTATACTTAAGTCTCCTCAGAACATAAAGCAATTTAAAGGACTGCTGATTATGCACTTTACATTTCGCCTTGTCTCTGTAGTATCCAAAATAACCTGTCAATATATGTCTTCCAGCAAAAAGGTCCAGTTTGGCCTAATTCTCCTGTTGGTGGCCATTTTCTCCAAGGAAGAAACTGGCCTTGCTACCAGTCAACTTCACTAAATGGGTCCAAGACCTCTGGACATCTACAGCTCACTAAGTCACCTCTAAACCTGAACACATCCATCTCGAGATCAATTCTCAGAAATGGAAATACATTACTCAATACAATGCTCAGAAAAGGAAAGAGAAAGTGGAAAGGCTGTATCCTAGAACAAGGGGTGGAGTGTGTTGTTAAGCAAAATTGTCTCATTAGCATGGCTTTTGTTTCTTTTGAGTGGAAGTACTTTCAGCTGTTAAGTGCTAAGCCCCAGGCCCAGGGCCCTGTCAGGTGTGAAACCTGTGTGGGTGTGGATTGGTGACTTAGGAGGGGCCAGCTCAGGAACCAATGGTCTCTGGTC
>CM053626.1:173629421-173662069 GCA_028646595.1 Phalanger gymnotis
GGTCGTCTCCTGAAAGAAGCTCCAAATTGGAAACACTCAGGAATGTCATAGCCCAAAATCAGTTACCAGTTTTAAAAATAATAATAATGCAAGGAATCTTAAGAGTTCAAGTACAAAAGAATCACAGTCAATGTTACTGAAAACTACATAACAAACTACAATAAAAGAGAGCAAATCTTGGATTTTGTTGTTGTTCGATCATGACTCCGTTGGGGGTTTTCTGATGAAAGACACTGTAGGGGTTTCCCATTTCCTTCTCCAGATCGTTTTACAGTTAAGAAACTGAGGCAAATTGGGTTAAATGACTTGTCCAGGGTCACACAGCTAGGAAGTATCTGAGGCGAAACTTGACCACATGAAGATAAGTCTTCCTAATTCCCAGCCCAGTGCACTATCCATTACACCACCTAGCTGCTCCAATCTCAGATTATGATATTCCAAAAAGCAAAAGATAAAGGCTCACAATTTAGCCCGAAAAACTGAGAAGAAAAAACAAACTTTAGTAGAGTTTGATTCTAGAAATAGAGTAAATTCGACAGACAGCCTAGACCAGGCACTGCCTAATTCTACAACCTGGCATGTGGATGGGCACGCCATTGATCTTCTCCCCTCTGTGCTCTTGCTGCAGTTCTGGATGGAAGTCACTCTGCTCCATGCCACACTCCCTGGCTTCTGTCTCCTCTTGCCCAAATTCATTGACTGAATAAAAACCCAACTTTATCTCCTTTTCTTGGATAAGACTTAAGAAGGAAGGTAGAGTTTTAGGTTGAATAGTCACAAGAAAAACAATGTCAACTTCAGAAATAAAATAGATGGGAGGTTGTCAAAGGGAGAGAAAGAATGTATATAAATATATGAACTAAAAAATGAATATATGAACTAGTAATTGCACGTAGGCTTGGATCAGGTTACTTCAAATACTAGTGCTAATAACTTTCATGATAAGATGAAAAACCACAAGTAACAATCTTGATTCCTCTACCCTTCTCACATATATCACTTTCTCTCCACCACCACAGCCACTTCTCAGCAGGACTATTGCAATAACTTTTATTATTTGCTCTCTCTCAATACTAGTCCATCTTCCACACACTGCCAATGTATATTTTCTAAAGCACACAATAGACTATATCACTCTTTATTCAATATATTCCATTGGCTCCCAATTACCTCTAGGATTAAACATAAATTCCTCCATTTAGCATTAAAATCTCTTCCTATTCAAAAGCAGAACCTGGCTTCTTCTTACTTTCTTTTCCATATTCCTTATTCTCCTCCACATACTCCATTGTCCACTCTCAGTAACCTATTTGCAGTTCCTTCCATGCCATGTGTCATCTCCCACCTCCATGTTCTTGCAATCGCTATCACCCATGCCTGGAATGCTCTCTCTCCATATCTCTGCCTCTTGGAATTCCTATTTTCCTGTTTATTCTTCCACATGTACAGTTGACTCCATTAGAACATAAGCTGCTTGAGGGCATAGCGTGTTTAATTCTAGTCTTTGTTCCCCCAGTGCTTAGTGCAGTGTCTGATACAAAGCAGATAATTAATAAATGCTTGTTGATTGGTGATTAATAGAAGTTGATACTTTATCACTGGCTATGGACAAGTTGATGGCAGGTTTAAGGACAAGCACTTCAACTGATAATCCATTATATGGTGTGTGTGTGTATACACAGACGTGCATACGCATATGTGTACATATACATATATACATGCATACCTATGTGTAGATGTATATATTAGTATATATGTATATATTTATACATGTACATATACACTATATATATGCATACATACATACACATATACATGTGTGTATATTTATATATAAGTCCTGGCTTCTGAGTCAAGAGTCCTGGGTTTGCAAATCATTTCACTTCTCTGAGCTTTAGTCTCCTGGTCTATAAAATGAGGAGATTGGAACAGACAATTCTAAAAGTTTCTTTTACCTCTAGCTAAAAATGTTTCTCTGTTAAGTGACTACATTTCCATGATTTAAGACCCTTTTCAGCACAGCACTTGAACCTGACATGCCCTGACAGCTTGGGAATATATCACCACTTTGTTTATGTAGCATATATAAGGTCTAGAAGAGTTATTCTCCCAACCCTCATTCTCACTGGCAGGCTGGGTCTCCAGAGAACATCTGTTATGTCCCACCCTAGTTGGCTGAGTAGGAGAAGGTCCTTCTAATACTACAGCTAAATGAGTTCCAGCCAACAAACTCTCCTCTCCTCCTGCCATGATTCTAAGTTGGTATCAATTAATCATCCACGCAATTTGCTTTTATAAATGTATATTTACAAAGGTGACATAGTATGAACTAAATGTCCATACTTATCTAGTGCTAAGGTGGTATAGTAGGACCAGTTGGTACAAAATATCTCCCCCAAAGTCTAGACACTGTCCCATCAGAACTTACAGAGTCCAGGGGAAAGTGGGCTCAAGCTTAGAAAGCACATTTTACAAAAACATTATTTACAGCTCCTGGAAGTTCTTTCATCTGAGTCCTTAAGATGCCCTTCCTCTTAAGTATGGTGTAGTTTTTCTTCAAAGATCCTTGTAGAGTCTTGAATCTGCTTGCCATCATCACATCCGGGCTATTCTCAGTTCCCAGTATAGATTCTGCAGCCAGCTTCTGTTGTCCTGGGGATGTTACTAGATAACTGAGGAAAATTCCAAATCTCATAATTTTCCAAAGTGCACAAGGTCCTCTTCTGGTCGAGTCTTCGACTTTGGTCTCCTTACCTCCAAGTGATTCTTTCTTTTAAGCTTAGTTGGAGGTTTCCAAAATGAGATTGCTAGATGTTTGAATCCTTGAATATCAGTTTAGCTCCTTAATTTTCTTTAACTTCCAAATCTATGATTTTATGTTGCCATGATCTCTAAAGAACCTTCTAGTTCTAAAGCCTATCGTTTATTATTAGTTTCCCAGCTCAGGCACTAGACAGCATGACTAACTTCCTATGATCCAAACTTCCTCTTATATCTAGTTGAAAGTCCTTGATTGAACAGAGATGCCCAGACTTTGTTGGCATCTGATTCAGACCTCTGATCGATTGATTCAGCTGAGTTATAATCTCAACTGAAAAAATTGGGTGGGGGAGGGGTTAGCATCTTGTCAGTTATTTTAAATGGAAAGGAATCATTTGATTGATTGGTTCACTCACCCTTCAACCTTTTACACTTGTACATTCCTCAGTGTCACCAGATTTATGTCTGAATGCAACAGAAAAGGCTGCAGATACCTCCCCAGGGGCATAGTAGCCAAAGGAGAAGTCCACTTACATATGCAAAGAGTATAAATGTTCAAGGCAATATGGGGCAATGTTAACGTGCATGCTTTCTCTAAAGCACGCTGCCTTTTCCTCCACTTCCTTATGGGAGTGGCATGCCAAAGCCTAGCCCTTTCATGTTTGTGGAAAAAAGAGGGAAAAACTTAAAAAAAACCCAATGGGCCTTTAGAACTAAATGACACAGAGATCGCAGTAACATAAAACCATGACTATAAAGGTCATGGAGTCCAATGCTCTCATTTTACAGATGAGAAAACTGAGGCCCAATGCATACACGGAATAAGCGATAGAGTCAGTATTTGACTCTGGTTCTCTGGTTCCAAAGCAAACGGTAATTCTGTCACCCCTTAAGTGATCCCTTCATTTTATAGATGAGGAAAGCGGGGTTGAAGGACTTGGCCAGTCTCCATTCAACATGCATTTATTAAGCACTAACACTAACTAGTTCAAGGAACTGTACTAGGGGTTATAACCTTTAACTAGAACTAGAACTATGATGGGGGGTTATAAAGACAGAAAGAAAAACAGCCTCTGCCCTCAAAGAGTTTAAATGCTGCCTGGGGAGATCGAAAGTGTACACATGGAAGTAAAAGAGATCTCTAACCACTGAGGCCAGCAGGAAACATTTCAAGTAGAGGGCACCTAAACCAAACCTTGAAGCAAGATAAGGATTCTACAAGTCAGAATTGAAAAGGGAATACATTCCAGGAATAGCCTGTGCAAAGACACAGTGTGAGAGATGGAATGACTTGTTCTACAAATACAAATACACCCTTTTGGCCAGCATGCAGAGCGCATGAAGGACACTTCTAAGAAATAAGTTCAGAAAGGAAAGGGGGAACGAGACTGTAAATGCCATTGAACGCCAAGATGAAGAATCACATAATGTATGGGGTCTATTAGAGCTACTTTTTTCAGACTTAGATATTTTCACAGATAAAAACAAACTAATAAATGATGCTGCTAAACACAGTAATTTTTGGCCTCCACCTGGAGCCTTTTACTTCATACAAAGGAAGATGCTTAACTTGAAACACCTTAATGGAGTGCTTAAAGGAAAGATACCAGCAGGAGGAAAGAGACAATGTTCAAATTGGTGTCACTAGAGAGATAAGGACTCAACCTGTTCTCCATAGGTCATCCTTAACTTAGCCAGAGGGGGGCCTCCAAGCCTTGAATGAGCTTTTCATGACACAGTACAAGAAATAGAAGATCGATGATCCAGCAAGAGGCACCCTCTAGACTCATACTCAGCTAACGCCATACACACCTTTCTCTCTAAATTGATATGGGCACGTCTGGTTCATGTTTTTTTCTTCTTCTCCCCCACAACAGGGCTATTCCATGACACCCACAGGACCAGGTCTTTTTTTATAGGTAAAAATAGGGTCTCTATAAGGAGATCGATAAAGTTGTTTCTCACCTCTGATGTCACAGACAGAGAGAATTGGGGAGGCTGCATGGGACATGGAAGTTTCTATCATGGAAAGTTTCAGGAATAAAAGATTATAGAAAAGAAAATGGGATGTTAGACAGAGGGAGGCAAGAGCGGTCCAGGTCAGAGAAAACATGCCAATGATGGCTAAGTTCAAAGACTTAATAATCTCACACAGGTAATTAATATTACCCTAGGTCACACAAGTAGCCCAGCTAAGAGATGAATTTGAGTTCTATGATTTGAAATCCAATGTATTTTTCCCTTCTTTCTCTTCAAAAGTTCATAAAAAGTACAAAAAAGCAAAAGTCAGGCTCAAGGAGTTTGTGGGTTAACCAATGAACCTTCATGGTTTGTTATAAGATGTAATCTAAGATACATTCGTGAGTACTAAATATGGTGACTTGATGATCCTAAAAATTAAAATGGGAATTAGCTAAGCTCTTTGGAGTATATTTTAATTCCTTCTAATGTGGGGATGCATTCATTCCTTCTTTCATTTACTCTTGCAAAAAATGTAATAATCATCAATAAACATTTGTTAGATGCCTTGAGTACAGGAATTTTGAGCGGCAGTGAGGTTAAAGCCCACCAGCACCAATATAGAGAGCCCCCCAAAATGGGGGGTTGCCAGACTGCATGAGGAGCAGCAAATTGACCCAAGTCAGAAACAGAGAGGAATGAGTCAAAGTTTCAATGTTCATTAGCAATGGGGTCAGGTCCATAAACGGCCATTGTGCTTCTAGACTGGACCAAAAAAAAGAGGGGTCGTAATCTCAAAAAAATAATTAATCAAATGGAACCAGTCTAGGTATAGGTATTAGCCTGGCCAAACATCATGCCAAAGAGGAAAAAGATTTTAAACAAAGAGGTCAGTACTGTAGAGAAGAACTAAATGCACAATGTGGGAACATTTGAGCAAACCAAACAAAAGGGGGAGAGAGAAAAAGAACCAAAGCTAGGATTCTGAGAGCAAACCACAAAAGAGAAACATTTTTTACAGCAGCCCCAGGAAACTTATTGGGACCTCATAAAAATAAAGTGAATCAAGGAAACTACACCCCATGCTAAGTGTCTCTTTCACTGTTTTACAGACTGGGGTAAGCTTTTATGAGCCATTGACATTCCCTTTGGACACCACTCCAGCAGTTCTCCTAATGCTGCAGTCCCAAAGCCTTCAGCCAGAGATTTTAACTCTTGGCTGGAGTGTGACACAATTCCAAAATAGGATCATTAATGACCTCATCTTTCTGGCAACTCCAGCCCTGTGTCTGACCACAAAGGGCACTTAGTGGGGCTGAGAGGAGTTTATGTATTTGGAGGTGCTGCGTTGGCCACACCAGGCCTGTGAGGTCCCGTGACTTCTGGCAGGGTGACCCAGAGCGGGGTCCCACACTTTCCTTCCAATGAGGCCCCGGGACAGTGAGCTCAATAGATGTACAAAGCAGCAGATGATGTTTGTAACTGTCTTGGTTACTCAGCCAGGATCTGGAAATGAAGCTGTAATGTCACTGCCCTACACCTCTATCTTAATTTATATGGCAAAAGCAGGGAGAGACTCTAGCTGCTGTTTCTCTAGATGCATTCATTCACTATTTCATTCATTCTTGTAAAAATATTTCATTAAACAATCATAAGCATTCATTAAAGGCCCAATATGTTCCTGGCACCTATCTATTATGTGGTAAAGAAGCAAAAACAAAATGAAACAATCTTTGCCCTCAAACAGCTTATAATCTTTTGTGGGGGGGGGAACAACATATATGTGGAAAATTAAATACAAGAAGATACACAATAATTTTAGAGGATGGTTCAGAACAACTGGGAGTGGAGAAAAGATAAGCATCTTGTAGAAACTGACAATCATTTACAGAGAAATGATAATTGAACCCCAAGTAGTGTGGTCCTGAACCAAAGCACCCTTCCTCTCTCACCATGAACCTCCTCCAATCTTGCTCCCTGAGTGATCCCCATCGATCGACAATAAATCAACAAGCATTTATCAAGTTCCTCCTTTATGCCAAGAGCCATGCTAAATATAATACTTTAAGCAAAATTCAAATGGAAAGAATACATAGTACAAATTAGACAGAAACTTTAGAAAGGGATGCCCCCCCCCCACAACAACCCTGTGAATTATATAGTAATAGCAAATTTATTTTCTCCTTTTTTACACATTAGGGCCTTGAGGCTCAGAGAGGTTAATTGATCTGCCCAAGGCCACAAAACTCCTAAATGTTGGAGCTGGGATTTGAACTCATGTCTTCTGATTCTCTGTGCAATACTCCCTTCAGCAATCCCTACTGCCTTTATATATGTACTATCTAAATACTGTAAATCGATAGCTACAGACACAGATACGAGTATACTCTTAAAACTTTCTTCTTTATACAATGCCATCTGTACAACAATCATTCATTTTTCCTGTAAAACATTAAGACCTGCACAGCATTTCCTTTCAACAACCCTTTTGAGGTAGTTAGTTCAAAGATTATCATTCTCATTTATCAGCTTAGAACACTGAGACTTGAAGAGATTAGGTGATGTTCACATAGCTGGCAAATATCAGGACAGGGATTCCAATCCATCTCCAGGGACAATTTTTTCATTTCATCAATCTACCTCTCTATGCCTTGTATGTATTTATTTTGCATATATATGACAGCTCCTAAAGAGTAGAAATGATGACTCAATAAATTCCTCTGTCTAGCATCAAATTCAAATTAATATCTTATACTTATTCTAACTTATTCGATTACTATAATATGAAATGGTAGTTTGGTCTGTAATTAGAGCTCTACATAGAAGATTTTTTATACATAGCAAATGTTATGATGGCATTGGAGATAACATCACTTGTGTCATAGACCTGACACTTGTGGTACTACTTCTGAAATATATATGTATGTATGTATGTATGTATGTATGTATGTATGTATGTATGTATACACACTATATATGTATACATTATATAAATATATATTATATTTAATATATTATATATGCCTATACACACATATATACACGTACACATATACAAACATACACATGTGTATGCCTACATACATATATGGATACATATATGGATTTACACACATGTATACATACATATATGTGTGTATTTGCATGTGTGTATGTATATGTACTAAGAGACACAAGCTGAACTTTCTCTGTGTATGAGACAGGGCCCATCTTATGTTAGTCTCTGTGGTAGTTCAGATTTGATAGTGGAACAAAACAGAACACTCATATGTCTTTTAATAGTTAACAAGAGGAAACTGACAGCTAGAAAAGGGGAAGGACATTTAGCAAGGATAAGCATTGAGGACACCTCAAGTAGATTCAATAGAATGAAGTTCCCTTGCCTGAGTTGCCCATTGTGATCAACTGGCCAACCGTCAAAATATGCCTGAAGCTCCCTGTGACTACTTTGTATTCAAGTGATGAGGAAGTGATGTCAACATTCTGGCTTTGGTATCCTGAGCCAACCAAGTTTCAAGCAGTTGTTTCAATACCTTTTAAGGAAAAGACTAGCCTAACTATCATGGGGAAAGGGGTTAAGATATTGATCCCACCACGCACTGACATTGCCCATATTTTATGAATTCAGAAGTGTTTTGCATTATAAATATGTTTAAAGATTATATTGTTTTGTGATTCTATATCCTTATCAATCATCCTCCAGTGCTGCTTCTATTAGGATTATTTTAGTGGTGAACTGTCCCCTAAGACCTTTATACTAACACACTAACAGATGGAGTGTGTTAGCAGCCACATCACTTTTCACTTTTATTTATTCCTTCCCTACTTCTTTCCTTCCTTCCTTCCTTCCTTCCTTCTTACCTTTCTTCCGTCCTTTCTTTCTTCTCCTCCCCCTTCTTCTTCTTCTTCTTCTTCTTCTTCTTCTTCTTCTTCTTCTTCTTCTTCTTCTTCTTCTTCTTCTTCTTCTTCCTAAAACAACCTGGTTTTCCTTTAAAGGGGTAAAGAAATAATTCTTGAGATCATCATTGTTTCGATTTCCTTGCTTCCTGACTTATAAAAGACACAACCTATGAGAAGTTGGTATTAGGTTTTTTCATTGAATGCCCTAAAGAATCACCTTTCTGACTAGCGTGGTAGGTGGTCACATTAAATGTAGAGGTGGGAAAAATAGCATTTTATTTGAGTCTGTACTGCTTTAAATCATTCTGTGCAAAGTCATTGTTATTGCATTTTCTAGTCCACAGGTATCTCACTGTATTCTAAACCTGAGCTTGAATCATTGGATTGACCTGAGTTAAGTTGGGTCTAGAATATGTTAACAGTTACTGAATCTGAGAAATTATTTACAAAAAAATAAAGGGAGAGAGAGAGGGAGAGAGAGAGAGAGAGAGAGAAAAGAAGAAAAAGAAGAAGAAGAAGAAGAAGAAGAAGAAGAAGAAGAAGAAGAAGAAGAAAGAAAGAAAGAAAGAAAGAAAGAAAGAAAGAAAGAAAGAAAGAAAGAAAGAAAGAAAGAGAAAGAAAGAAAGAAAGAAAGAAAGAAAGAAAGAAAGAAAGAAAGAAAGAAAGAAAGAAAGAAAGAAAGAAAGAAAGAAAGAAAGTTGGAATGCCATTTGTTGGGGACAGTTAGTAAGGAATTGGAGATAATAGTGGAAAAGTAGACAAGAACAATTATAACAGATTTTGAATAACAGACCGATTTTTTTTAAAAATTATTGTAGTGACAATAGGGAGTTAATGAAGACTTTTGAGCAGAGGGGTGTAATGGTTAGATCTGTTTGTAGAATATGAATTTGGCTGCAATGTGAAAAGTGAATTAGAGAAGTAAAAGACTGGAACCAATCATCACAGCATGTCACCTATGAAGATGTCAGAGGTGTTCCATGCCTCTAGTTTTCCCTCGTTCTGTTGGAGGGTAGTATTTTAAATATCATTCAGACTGATTTTTAAAGCTGCTAAATGTGCATGTGTCCATATGTGTGCACACAAATGCACATTATTAAATTTCATGTTCTTTTCTTTTTAAGAGTCAGAAAATATCCTAATATGAACCTAAGACCTGTGCCAGGGTGTGGATGTCTAAGGCTTTTGTGCCCTTTCAGTCTGGGATAAATGAATAATGACATTTCCCAATGGTTTCAGCAGGTTGCCCAAGTTGTACGCCTCGAACGGTTTTACAGTAGGAATGTATGGAACCATGGGAACCTACCCAGAAGTGTGGGAGGCAGATACACTCTGCCCTACATGGCTCCTCCAACTTTCAGACACAAGAGGTGCCAGCACCAACTCAGCTAGTGACTCAGTCTTTCCTGGCAGTGTGGGCACTAAGAATATGGTTCCAGAAGGTTAAACTTGGGCCACCCAGTCCTGGGATTTAGATGAGCAATATACAGGGGTCTGGGATAGAAGGAAAGGGAGGCAGGATACTGAGGGTAGGACTAGTTATGCTTATTAATGATGGAGTGATTGGAGTGACAGAAGTTCCCAAAGAGTGAGAGCCTGAGCCTCTACTTTCCTATTTGATTTTTTAAAAGAGGGCCTTAGTTGCTCTGTACCTCCCTAATTCATCAAAAAGCTAAAGGGATTAATAAAACTCCCAGGATGAAAATCTTCTGGGCATTCCTATGGTAAAGTAATAAATGGACTGGATCTCATGTCAGAGGATATCAGTTCAAATCCCAGTTCTACCACTTACTATCTATGTAATCTCATTAAGTCCTTTAAACCTAGAGGCTGTCAGTTTCTTTATCTGTAAAAAAGAGATTCTTGACTCAGTGACCTCCAAGGACTTTTACCAGCAGAAATTCACACTCCTCTGTTTACACTTCTAACATGTACTAGCTATGCAGCCATGGCACAGGTGGTTTAAACTCTCAGCCTTTATTTCTTCATGAGTCAAATCGGAACGATAATAACATCTGTCTTAAAAGGTAAGATCTAACAAGGAATTCTGTATCAAAGACTTTGCAGACCTTCAAGAGAGATGGAAACATCAGCTGTTATTGTTGTTGGGGTTGGGGTTATTGTCATTGTCATCATTATTCCAAAAAAGAATAGACAATCACTTTTGGGATTATTTCCTTTGGCTGCCTCGGTGAAAGGAAAAAAATGATAGCCACATCATAAAAATCCCCAGAAACCTTCCAGTCCAAGCAAGCCATAGGCTCAAGTCCCAAGGCCATTAGAGGAACCATGAAATACAATAAGAAGAGTCTACAGATCTAAGTTTGAAGTCTAATTTTGGACCTTACTACATACATGATTGGGCAAGTGACTTAACCTCTCCAAGTGTCAGTTTCCTCATTGGAATGACAGAAATTTCTCATGCCCATTTCACAGGATTGTTGTGAGAAAAGTATTTTTATAGATATTCAAGAGCTATGTGAAGGCATGGTCATTGTAATTCAAAAAGATAACCAAAGGAGTAAATGTTTCTAACTCATGGAAACAAGTGTCTATGTTTTATGACCTACTCATCCATCTGTCCTCTGGCCATACCCAATATTCTCCCCTACATGGTATAACTACCTTGAGTAAAAGTTGGGTTGATTTCTAGACTCTCTTCCTCATATTCTCAAAACAGGGAAACAGACTGAGAAAGCTGTCCCTGACAGCTGTCCTCACGACAGACACATCTCCGGGAATAATGGATGGAATTCTGGAGCCTGATTTGGGCTTTGATTTCAGGAAGCTTCGATTTCAAAACCTTACTGGCGGAATGACCCTAGGCATGTTATTTAAATCTTTCTCAGCTTCACTTTAATCATCTGCAAAGTGGGGATATTACTAGCACCTACCTTGCAGAGTTGTTGTGAGGATAGAATCAGAATATATATGTATATATATACATATATATGTATATATACATATATGTATATATATACATGTATATATACACATATATTCAGATAATATAATATATAGCATATTATACATCTATAATTTATATATAGATATAAAGATAGTATGTATCTATCTATGTCTATGCCATGTATATTATATGTATATGATACATATGCATGTGATATATCACATATATGTATGTATAAATCTCAAAGCGATAGATATATCTGTGTGTATAAAGATTTGCAGCCCTTAATCGTACCTGTAAATATTAGCTATCATGTCTCCTTCCTTGGACTTCTCTGCATACTATCCCAGAGGTTCAGTTTGGTGGGTGACTGTCACCTCCCCGATGAACGGTCTCCTTGGCTAAGTCACAGAACCCAAAATAGAATAAACAGTACTGTGCCGTAACAAGATTGGTAGCTACGTTTCCAAATACCTTCCAAAAGCTCTCCCAGTAGCCTCAGACTCTCTGTAGAGCTCATTCCACCTACCCCAGAGTAAAATCATCTCTACGTAGGAGTTGCTTGAAGGTCTCCCATTCTAATACTTCCCAGCCCAAGCATACTTCTTGGATGAGATCCAAAAACATCCCAATCCCAGATGTTGTGGCTATGAGCCAGAGAACAGACAAGCACAAGGACGGGGGAGGCCTAGCGCTACTGCGGAGCATTTCCCAAACAGCCCTTCTACAACCAGCCAAACAGCTGACGGAGAACCGGCCTGATCTTGCCCTGATGCACGGGAGTCTTATTACACCAAGGAGCCACGAGATCGTACCGAAGGATGCTGAAGCCCCCCAAAAGCAGCTGAAGAGTAAGGGAATGCTGAATTCCCCACTCAGCAGAAGTGTCTTCCTTCCTAAAGTGGAGAGAATACCACAGCCCTCTTTTATGGGATTAGAGTAATTGCTGCATGTTAATAGAATGCTGAATCACACCACTGGGAAACATGTGAGCCTTCCATTTCCATCTAGGCCAGAGATGTTAGAAATTTTCTCTCACTGCTCTCACTGGACAGTCACAATGTTGAATCCTTGAAAGACAGGTTATCACACTCCACCTGTGATCCAAGGAAGACCAAATCAATGATTTAAAAAAAAAAAACAAAACAAAATTCTCAATAAGGGACAAAAGCAGGAAAAAGTGGTACATTCCTCTACACACCTAGTTCACAGTATTACAAAGTCAGAAGGGACTTAAGTAAGAGGCATCTAACACAGCATGTCCTTGAACAAAATTACTCTCGATTATATTCCAGGCAAGTAGTCACACATCCTTTATCTGTTTATCTCTTGGCAAGGGGGGGGGGGCACTGCCTCCAGATACAGAGCAATCCACTTTTGAATTGCACTAATGCAGGGATTCTTAACTTTACCTATTTATTCATCTGTTTATCTATCTATCTACCTATCTATTTATTTGTTTATCATTTGTTCATTCATTCATTTGTTTATCTATCCTTTCATTCATTCGTTTGTTTATTTAATCATAGCCACTTCTGCAGTCTGGAGAAGCCTATTTACCCTTTTCCAGAATACTTAAGATATCAAAGGAAACCAAGTATATGGAAAGGCAGTTATCAAAAAAAAGTTCATTGTCATGATGGAAAAATGCCATCCACATCCAGAGAAAGAACTGTGGAGTCTGAATGCAGATGGAAGCATGCTATTTTCTCTCTCTTTTTTCTTTCTTGTGCTTTTCCCTTTTGTTCTGATTCCTCTTTCACAACACAACTAATGTGGAAATATGTTTAAAATGGTTGTGCACATAGAGCCTATTCAGATTGCCTGGTATCTTGGGGAGGGGAGAAAGGAAAGAAGGAGGGAGAAAACAAATTGGAACTTAAAATCTTATAAAAAGTGAATGCTGAAAACTATCTTTAAATATAATTGGAAAAAATAAAATACTAAGTGAAAAAAATTTAAAAATAAAAAATTCATTGAACCCAGATTTAAGATCCCTGTTCTAATTTGTTAGAAAGTTTTAATCATATCAAGCCGAAATTGATTTTCCTATCATTTCTGTTCATTGCTCCAAGTTCTAACCTGAAGGTCAAGCAAAAGAAGTCTAGTCCTAGAGCAGCAATGGCACCTAGGGTCCCATACCCAACATGTGTCAGAAGGAAGACCTGAAGGCAAGTCTTCCTGACCCTAATGATGGCCCATCATCTCCTATGATGTTTCTATCAACAATTATGTTTGTCATTAAATATGTATGGGTTATGGGCAGCTAGGTGGTGCAGTAGATAGAGCACCAGTCCTGGAGTCAGGAGGACCTGAGTTCAAATGCAGCCTCAGACACTTACTAGCTGTGTGACCCTAGGTAAGTCATCTAGAGCAGCAAGGTACTCTTCCCAAGCAGCAAGTCTCCACTATTTTCCTAATAGTGGAGAAACTATTAGGCTTGGAATAAGATTGAAATTCATATTTCACTTATTGTGTGGCCCTGGACAAGTCACTTAACCTTTTGCTGCCTAAGTTTGTTCATCTATAATATGAGGATAATAATAGTACTTAACTTGTAGGGCCATTGTGAGGATTAAATAAGATAAACATAGCATGTAAAGTTCTTTGCAAGCCTTAAAAGGCAATATAAATACTGGATCTTATTATTTCAGGTGACAAAACTACCAATATTTGAAGAGAGTTATCAAGTCCCTCTTGCCCTCCCTTTCCAGACTAACACAATCCAGGTTTCTTTCACCACTGTATGGTCCAAAGGTTCTTCACCATCCTACTCACCCTCTTCTGGACATATTCCAATTTATCACTACCCCTCCTAAAATCGGCACCATGAGTGGAACACAATATTTTAGATGTGCCCTGAACAGAATAGAGTTGAGCAGTACTACCCCTCCCATAGTCTTGGACACTCAGCTTTTTTAATGCATCCAAATGATATCACATGACCAGCAAAATGGTAGAGTTAGTGTTTTCTTAGATCTCTCCAATCAGAAATCCTCAGAAACACCAGCTGTATCCAGAAGTTCTGGAGAGGAATTAAGGCTAAATTCACAAGCTAAGTTGATAGTCGCCACACAAGCATTAACTACTGTTGAAGTATTCCATAGACATAAAAAAGCTCCAATCCTTTCTCTATCACTGAGAAGCATCCCTAAATTCCTATGTATTTCACCACCCAGTTAGTTTTCAGGGGAAGGGGAGCCAGAGAAGAGAGTACAGATATCTTATCAAGGAGAATTAGATAACAAACCTCTAGAGTCAAAGGAGTGAACAATGCTTCCCAGGTGCTGGTAGTGAAGGTAAGGATGAGTATTCTTTCTTCACCTCTGGGCTGCCTTTACCCTAGGTATATGCTCTCCTTCTATCTACTACCCCCACCCCCCGACACACACACACACACACACTCCTCCCCCCTGCCCTTTCTCTATAACCTCCCACCCCATGTCTATAATCTTCTATGCCTAGAACTAAGCAAGGCTAGAAATGTCCAATTTCGCACTATGATAAGACTATTATCTACCAACATTTCTCCACAATATGGGTTAGTCCCACCTCTCCCTGTTCCCTTCTAAGACATAGTGTTCACTAAAAAGAGGAAATTAGTCTCAAGACCTCCTTGCCCCTTGATTCCCTAATATACCTTCTTTCCCCTCACAAAGAACATGGAAGTTTTCTCACATAGTGGATTAGCTATCCCAAAAAAGTAACAAAGTTTCTGATTGGCCCTGGCTTTCCTGATGCTGCTTCCTGCTCAACTAAGGACATAAAAATCCCAGTCCCCTGGTGCTGGAACCCTTCCAACTTGGTGGATTTCTGAAGGCCATTTCCCTTACCATAACCTGCCCTAACTACCAGGCACATTTCCACATGGAGATGAGGGGAGTCACGTCCAGAGAATTTAATTGTCAGTATCCTTGCTGCATATCCCTGATGTTAGGGCAAAGTAAACCTCTTTTTATTAATGACTTGCATTTGTTCAGTGGCTTAAAGTGCCTCATTTTGTCCCAATATGAAATCAGAACTTAGAAAACGCTGACTCCAACATCTACTTTATTGGTGTATCTCTACCTGTGATATCAGAGTCAGGGAAGTCAATTATATCCACCTAATCGGAAACCTGAAGGTGAAGCATAATTTGACATCATGATGATAAAACAGGACTCATTGGGAAAAGACCGTGATGTTGAGAAAGATTGAAGGCAAGAGAAAAAGAGGATAGCAGAAGATATGATGGAAACCCTAAAGGGCTCTCTAAATGCTGGTAATGAAGATGGTGGTGGTAGGGATGATGATGGTGGTGACTGATAATGTCAGCGGGTTGAAAATTTGATATTATATCTGCTAGCTTACAGAAAAACAATGTGGTAAAGTGGTTAGTGAGCTAGCCTCCAGAACCTGCCTGAGACACATATGGGTTCAGTGATCATGAGCAAGTCACTTGATCTCTCAGTGCCCCAGGCACCCCTCTAATACTTTAGGTGGAAGATATGGTGCTATCTTGCCTTGGTAGAGGGAGTTTTCTCACCAGGGAATTTTCTATACCAATTAAGCCACAGCTCCAACCTTTATCCCTAGTTTCATATCCTCTTCTGAACTCCCATACATTCTCTCCTCTGTTCCTTCCCCCCAACCTCCACCACTCCCAGTGACTTAATACTGTCCTCTGGTTGCCCAAAGTCCCTGCTGTAATGATGCACTCAAGTCTTACCCATCCTTCATAGAGCTCCATATTCCAAACTGACCCTTTGTCCTATTTCCCTTCCTCTCTTTGTCAACAGCAAAACTATTAGAACCTCTGGGTACTTGTAAGTGGGTAATTGAATTCCCAATCATCACGCTAATGACAGCACCTGTGAATTAGGGTCACAAACTTTCTGCTTTCTTCCTGCGGATCTCCCCACACACACACAGACTCTTTCTCTGACTGAAAAAATAGGCAGCTCCAACTAGCAATTCCTACATGGAGTTTCCATGCCTTGAGCTAAGCAAGACCTGGGATTCCAGTTCCTAACACCTCCATTCTAGCTCCCAGCAACTGAAACAACAACATGTCAACCAAGGGCTCCCAGTTTGTTTATAACCTGGTCATATTCAAAGCTAAACAGAGCAACTCTGTATGCTTTAAAGGACGTGTTGTCCACCAATAAGAACAGCAGCATCAATCATATATAAAACTTTCATTGGAACTCATTAGATGTGGTCATAATCACATGTTAAAATATATTTTTAATTTTAAAAAATTAACAAGCATTTACTAAGTGCTTACTCTGTGACAGGCACTATGCTAAACACTATAATAATATTATTTCATGTTATTCCCACAACCGTGGGAGATTAGTGATATTATCATACAATTTTATAGATGAGAAATTGAGGCAGATATAAGTTAATGTTAAAGTTACCCAGGATCATACAACTAGGAAGTAACTGAGGCTAGATTTGAACGCAGGTCTTCTTGACTCCAAGTCCAGGATTCTATCCATTGTGCCACCCTCTTGCCTCTCTGTAGAAGGACTATAAATGAGAGAACCTGTTGGCTAGCTGCCTATGGAGTTATAGAGGCAGAGTTCTTTCAGAGAGAGGATCCCAAATATAGCTTCCTGTTTCACTCAGAACCTACCTTGCCACCTCTAATTTTTTTGACTTGTTTCATCATTGAAATAGTTCTGTGATCTCATCAATTAGACATCCCCTTCAAACAACACAGATTGCAATCTCACTGTCCTTACCTATCCCAAGCAATTCTTCTCCACATCCTTACATATGTCCCCCCAACATGCTAGTGGCCCTTCTTTGCTTTTCCTCTGATATTAACAGACTACTAATGGAGCACCAATCCATCTTCTTTTCCTATTGTGTATTTCCTGTTTTCTCCTGCTTCTCCAAGTTCCTTCTTGGTGAAAGCCTATTCACACCCACCACATGCCTTTCTGTTACTATCACTTATTTTTATTCTTTGGGGACCATTGTATTCCATGTCTCACTACTATAGACACTGCTCAAATATTGGTATCAAAAAGTTGGTCTTTGCTTTAATGGGAAACTTGGGGTGATTAAAGGAACTCTGAAATCTCCTGAAGGTCTCTCTCCTATTCATCTCTGAGTCCAACTCTTTGGCACCTGTATTAGGATAAAAGGAAAGCTAATTATAGCCATTTGATTGTATGCTACCAATTACTATGCAACATTTTTTTTTGCTAGATTCTTCCTGTGATTGCATCAGTTTATGGAATCGTTGGTGTGGAAATCTGTCCCACCCATGGAGATAGGCAACTCATTTGTTACTTGGAGTTCTAAAGAAGTTCCTGGGCCTCTGAAAAGTTAAGTAACATACTCGGGGTCCCATACCCAACATGTGTCAGAAGGAACACCTGAAGCCAAGTGTTCCCAACTCCAATGGTGGCCCATTATCCCGTATGATATTTCTATCAACAATTATGTTTATCACTAAATATGTATGAGTTGTGGGCACCTAGGTGGTGCAGTAGATAGAACACCAGTCCTGGAGTCAAGAGGACCTGAGTTCAAATGCAGTCTCAGACACTAGCTGTATGACCCTAGGCAAATCACCTAACCCAGATTGCCTTCAAAAAAATAAAAATCATTAGAAAAGAAGTATGGGTTTTAATTTTATGGCAAGCCTCATTTGATTCCAATGCTAACTCTTCATGTATGGTCGTGAAAAGTTTGTAGTGTGGTCATCTGCTTTTCAACTTTAAAAATTTAAAGATAACATTTGTAATAAGATTTTCAAATTTTGTACTTAGACGCCTTTTGTTTCTTTTAACACTTCCTCTACCTGGTGTATTTCATGGTTTATAAGCAGAAAGTAAAAGTTAGGCACATGGTCTTGTCTAAATAGCTGCATTTTCTTTCATTAAAAAGTAGATTTGAATTTCATGGATGAGTATATTAAAGGGACACTAGATATGTCTGGTGTTCTCAGTTTTCCATGGCTAAAGTAAGTTACACCAAACTGCTGACTTGCCATCTTGAGTCACTGTTAATAGCCTAGCAGCAGCTGCCAAAGGTGAAATCAAGGTACCTGGAAGGAATATAAAAGCTTTTTCTCTGCTTTTTTCCTGTAATTCCAGCCTCCTTTTAAGTGATAGGAATGTTTCAGGAGCACAAACAATGTCTTTCAAATGCATCATTATTTGAACAATGAGGTCCTTCTTTTCCATTTAGCTTTAATTTTATTATATGAAAATCTGGTATCATTTTTATTCCATGAAGAGGAAAATTAAGCATCCCTTCCTCCATCCAATGAAAACAATTCAATAAGGTGGCTACATCTCTGAATCTCTGTTTACCTCCTACCTCTTTTATCAGCTCCAGTTCCACAGGCGTTCTGGCATCAAATCTAATTTGAGTCTCAAATTAGGCAAACTTAGAGTTTGAGCCAGGTGTGCAAGTCTACGGTCCTATTGCAGGTTTCATATACGATCGCTGCTGCTAGTCTATTGCTCATTGGTGTGCAACAGAACCTATAGAGAGAACAAAGCTGCCACATTGTGGATCAAGTTGCAAAGAAATGTATTGGTATTTTCTCTGATAACTAAGTCACAAAGTAAAAAGGGTGGGGGCATAGGCACAGTAATAACTAGGGTAGCACTATGGGGGTACAAGGTCATCTAGTCCATCTACCCTACCTCTAGGCTATACTGCTATCAAATCATCCCAGAGAAATAAATTCTCTTCTTATAAAACTCATAAGAAAAGATCCCACAAACAAGATATATAGTGTTCAAAGGGAGATATAATGAAAAAAGCTCAATATCCAGAGGTATAATACATTATATTATTATATATTATAATATATTGCATATATTATAATATATTATTAATTAAAATAACATAAGTATACACGATACATTATATATAAGTATAATACAATATAGTAATATTAAATTAATAACAATTAATAATATATGATGATTGTAGTAGGTATATTGTTATATATTATTATATAATATATAATTATTCTATATTGTATATTATATCTGACACAAACACACACACACACACACACACACACATATATACGTATATATATGTGTGTCATTCATACATAATACATCCCAACTTTGCCACTAACTTGCTCTGTGATCTTGGGGACAAATCTTTTAACTTCTCTATGCCTTGTTTTCCTCATCTACATGATGTGGAGACTAGATATTCACTCCTCTTATTTCTAAAAGCTCCTTTTTAAACTATTTCAATGTCTCTTGGTATACATTGCTGAGTTGACAAATTTAATTAAGAACTGGAGTGAACGCCATAAGGGACGTGGGGAAGCTTTTGTAGGAAGTGATCAATTGGAGTTTCCATATCAACTTGACCTCAAATCATGAGCAACATCAAAAGTTGAGTGTTCATTTAAGATAATGGCAACTTAATACATGAAGTGGACATGCCCCAATGTGCATCCTGACCAACAGATTTCTTAGACAGGAGAAAGACATGAGCTTAATCCTAAAGTCATTTTGCTTAGGGCTAATCAGTGAGTCAGGGGCAGGATCAAGTCCCTTGGGATGCTATGGATAATCAAAAGCTACTTTCATCTTTTTGAGCTCCTAAAAGTCAAATCCCAGTTAAGACAGAAGTGTGATATTTGAAAACTAATAGACTTTCTGAACCTTCAGCATGAGATTAATGCCTTGTTTGCCAGTGTTTTTGGTCAGTTTTTGTCAAATATTAAGTTCTTATCCTAGTAGCTGCAGTTTTTAGATTTATTGAACATTATGCTACTCTGTCTTGCTTCAGGGTCCTTTGTTCCTAATGTGTTCCATTGATCAAAAGCAGTAGCAAATTGTTCTGATGATTATCCATTTGTAGTATAGTTAGAGATCTAGTATTGCTAGGCTTTTCCTTCCCAGTTTTCCAATGATGTCCCATGAGATACTAGATCTGTTCCTCCAAATGTATTTTATTTATGATTTCCTTTTCAGTTATTTTTCAGTCACGTCTGACTCTTTGTGACCCCATTTGAGGTTTTCTTGGCTAAGATACTGGTTTTCCGTTTCCTCCTCAAGCTCATTTTAAAGATGAGGAACTTAAACAAGGTGAAGTGACTTGCCCAGGGTCACACAACTAGTAAGTATCTGTAGCCAGATTGGAACTCATGAAAATGAATATTCCCGGTGTCAGCCCTGCATGCTATCCACTGTGTCACCTAGCTATCCTATAATTTCTTAGTTCTATAAAAGGTAGTTTAGTTGATATGGCACTGAATAAATAAATTAATTTTAGTATTATTTTTCATTTGTATCGTATCAGCATAGAACATGAACAATGAATGTCTTTCCAATTATTTAGGTCTGTCTTTACTTCTACGAGGAAGATTTTTTTCTATTTTAAAATTAATTTTTAAACATTTTTTACATTTTGAATTTCAAATTCTTTTTCTCTCCAGCCTTTTGCCTACCCATTGAGAAGCCAAGAAATATAATAATCATTATACATGTAAAATCATGTAAAACATATTTACATATTAGCTATGTTGGCAAAAAAGCAAGAAAAATAAAGTGAAAAAAATGTGTTTCAATCTTCACTCAGAATTTATCAGTTTTCCCTCTGGATGTGAATAGCTTTTTTTTTCTCATGAGTCCTTTGGAATTTTCATAGATCATTGTATCGATAAGAGTAGCTAAGTTTTTTTTCACAGTTGAACATCATTACAATATTGCAGTTACTATGAATAATGTTCTCCTGGTTCTGCTCTCTCCACCTTTCACCAGTTCATATAAGTTTTTCCAGGTATTTCTGAAACCATATAGTTACTTTTATATAGCTACTGTTTATTATATTAAATAAAAACCCATTTATTCTGCTTTTTAATGTTTATTTTAAAATAAATGGATGTTAGTTTTTGTCAATTACCTTTCCTTTTGTACTTGAAGGTCTTTCTCCTGATCATATGCAGTGTTTGTTTCTGAATTGAAGTATTACATTTGACCACTATGTGTCATGGAGTTTGCAGCCTTGGTTAATTATTTTTCTGGAGGCAATCTGTGATTTCTTTCAATTGGGAATTCATTTTCTATGTTCAAAAGTTCTAGGCAGTTCTCTTTTATTTCCTTCATCATGATGTTAAGATTTGCTTTTATTTTTGTCCTATGCTGCTCTTCTGAGGACCTATGATCCCTAGGATGTCTTTATTCAACCTGTCTTCAAGATGCATATGTTTTATTTTCTAATGTTACAGCCCACAGGCCGCTCCTTGTGTGTTTCTCTCTTTGGTTACAGTTGCTATCAATTAGTCAGCTATACTTAATTAAATTTCATAAATGAGTATTTATTATGCTGCCATAATTAGCACAGAATGTCTGCTTCCTGCCAATGTCTGTGAGAAGTACTCTCACAAATACACATAGAGTCCCAGGGAAGTGGACTTAAGCTTAGAGAATACATGTTGCGACTGAAAAACTCACAGCTAGCTCAGCATTGCTGGATGTGTCTTCCTCTCCTTCTTAAGGTGCTCATGAAGTTCCCCTTAGATGTGGTCCAGCTTTTCTCATGGGTTCCTTATAGAGTCTTAATGTCTATACAGTCCCAGTGTGTCTAGTTTGTCTTTGGTTCCTGATGCAGACATTGCATCAGCTGTTTCAAGGATGACTTCTAAGACTAGGGCACTGATGAAAAATTCCAAATCTTCTGGCTCTCTGAAATTCACAACATCATTCTCTGGTCAAGACGAGGATGGGCAGGAGAACTGGACCAAGATTGGCTTCTTGCAAAGAGGTACATCCCAGACCCCTTCCCAGGAATTCTTCTCTCTTTCCCCCTTTCCAATTTTAACAGTATCTTGCCACTCTTCTCCAATTAGAGACACTTCCCCACAGCAACAATGAGTAATAATCCCCATGCTTCCTTCTCTCTTACAGGCTGTATAGATAGGAGCTATTGTAAGGTCTCTCTAGTGGAATAAAAAGAATTTGAGACCTCACATTTCATGGACTAATTCCTTCCCGCTCTGGAGTCTATCCTCTAAACTACAATAGTAAATAATTCCCCTTCTAACTCAGCTGAAATTATTTAAAATATTTCTCATTTTATTTTCATATTATGAATCATAAAGTTTATGTAAGGATCATTTCATGATACTTACCATGGCTGATATTTATCCTGGGCACCAAAATTGCGAGTTATGGCTCTGAACAGATAAATAAAACACAAATTATCATTTTTTTGTAACTCAACAGCTCAGAACCTTGACTCTAGGATAGTGTACATTTCTTGAATTATGAGGAACCAAGGAATCCTGGAGTGCTACTGTTTTCAAATCAAACTCCCCTAGCAATTAGCTAAGGCATCACTTGAGAAGCAGGAAACAATTTCTGGTCTGTCCTGTTTTCCAAAGTCAGAAACTACAAATTAAATTTCAAAGAGAAGATTTGATTTAGAAGAACAAGGAAGAGGAGGAAGGGGCCAGGAAAGATGACTCCCTACAGTTAGGAATATTCAAACTTGGGAAATCCTGACACACTTCTGAAATCAATCTAAGATTTTAAATTTGAGTAGCCAACATGCTTAGCTGGTGTCAGATAGCATTGTAATTATTTCATCCCAAGGGCTCAAAGGTATGCAAAGACATTTCCACATGTAAATTATGAAGATAAATAGTAAGAGTTGGAGGGAAAGATTAGTAGTCCACTGTAAAAGTTTAGGTTTCAAACCTGTTGATGCTCTCTCCTCATTCTTTTGTGGATATATGAACTATTCAGTAGGAATTTTCAGTCCCATTGAAAAGTAAATCTATAGCTCTGTATAGGAATGAACACTTCACTGCAACCTATGTCAATCTCAGCTTTCCTTGGTAGTTTCTCATCTGGAGGCCTCTGAGCTACAAGAAACATTATAGGGCATTTTCACAGCTCTATCCATTATATGAAGAGAGGGCAAGTGAAAGCAAGACTTGCCACAGGGAACCTAGGTATCAATGGAGTCAAATAAATTAACCATAGCTTTTCGTTCTGTGAAAAGCCTTATGGGAGGTGTTGTTGAGAAATAAAATGTAAAGATGCCTCGGTTTTTACTTCCATAGACCTTCAAGGTTGCCTCCGGAATACAATCAAAATCTTGATGGCGAGCAAAAAAAAATGGAATTCATTGTTTAGTCCACATAGCATCAAATATTTATGTATTTAGACACACCTAGATTCTTGACTGATTTTTTCCACTTTTAATCCATATGTTCTGTGTTGTGTAGGCAGAGCCTAGATATAATATAAGAGATAGGGATGGGATATAAGCACAAGAAAATACCAGAATGTGACATAATTAATATAATATATGACAAAAATAACAATAATAAAATTTTATATACATATACATATATACGTATATATGTATATACATGTATATATATATATATATATAAACAAGAAAATAAAATCTTTAGAATTGGGAAAGAACCTCAGAGATTGTTGTTAATATGGTCCAATCCTTCACTAAGAAAGAAGATACGAAAGCAATACTTTGATGGATCCATGGTATCTTCAATATAGGTACGCCCATCAGTGATTTAAATTGTCACCAACCCAAGTATCTCTTCCTATATGACTATTTGTTCACATTCTCCCATAAATCTTCTACTATTGGTCTGTCAAATGTGCTGGGGACAATGAAATGGCAGAATGGTTTTCCTCTAGAGCTTTGACATTAGTGAATATCAGTGCTGCACACAGATTCTAAAATTCCCCCAAGGAGTCATTGTGCAAGCTCTAGTTGAAGCCACAAAATAATGGGGAACTTAGTAATTCCTAGGTTTGGAAGGTCCTGATGAGGTCACTGGATACTGACTGCAACTAAAGCAGGATAGCTGCATTACTCTTGCTGGTAATGAGAGAAGCTGAAGTCTATTGTGTAAGTAATAACTTTTTTTAAGTCTAGCTTTGAATAAACTGATTCAATTTTATAGCAGCTCTGATTATTGGGAAGTTTGTCTTTATATCAAGTTTTCAAAGTCTGACTCTGGAATGTCACCCTTGCCTCCTAGCTTAATCTGCCAAGGTTAAGCAGAACCAGACTAATTCCTCTTCCATATGATGTCTCTTAAAATAGTTGAAGGTAATTTAGTCAGTATCCCATCCTTATCCAAGCATCTAGATGGCATACTGGGCTTGGAGTCACGAAGACTCATCTTCATGAATTTAAATCCAGCCTCAGACACTTATTAGCTATATGACTCTGGGCAAGTCATTTTACCCTGTTTGCCTAATTTCCTCATCTGTAAAATGAGCTGGAGAAGGAAATGGCAAACCACTCCAGTATCTCTGCCAAGAAAACCCCAAAAGGGGGTCACAAAGAGTTGGACATGACTGAAAAATGATTAAACAGCAACAGTCCCATCTTACGCACTTACCAAGTATGTGACCCCATAAAATTTACTTCTCTCTGTTACTCAGTTCCATCTATAAAATGGGCACAATAATAGTACCTCCCTCACAGGATCATTTGGAAGTTAAAGGAAATCAAATATATAAAGTAGCTTGCAAATCTCAAAATTCCATGTAAATGTTGGTTATGACTGTAAATATTTCTTCACTAAACATTTTTCCCTTCTTCAGGCTTAATATCTCAGCTCTTTCAACCTGTCTAATATAGGTATATATACCTATACATGTATATATGGTCTACAAGCATATGTTGTACATGTACTACTATGTATAAGACATACATTTGTTGCAGCACACATGTCATGTGCATGTATATCGTATGTGTGTATGTGCACGTATCTGAATGCATACATGTAAATATGCAGGTGAATTGTGTATATATGTATGTCTATGTTTGGCATAGTTTTACCTCCCCTCACTCTACTCCACTTCCCCTAGTTTGTCAATGCCCTTCCTAAATTTTCCAAATTGAATAAAATAGTCCAGGTGTGGTTTAATTGGGGAGACTGCAGTGGTATTTTCTGTTTCCTCCTCCTAGTCACTGGACCTCTATTAACACTCTCTAAGAAAGTTTTTTTTTTTTCCATCAGGCTGCCCTGTTCGAAAGGGAGACTCATGAAAATCTTGGCAATTCACTAAAACCCTTTTTCACATGCATCATTGTCCAGCCCCATCTACTTTATCCAATACCTTAGCAGTTGAGTCTTTCATTGCAAACATAGTTGTACCATTGCTTCAAGCTGCTGAGATGCTTTGGGGATCCTTGTTCTCTCTTCCAGTGTATTAACTCACCTTCCCCCTTCTTTAGAATTAGCTCCACTTTTGAGAAGCATGCCATCATCAATCTTCCTCCAAATCGCTGATGAAAAATGTTGAACATCCAAATACCTAAAAAAATTGATACAAAAATTAGGGCAATTTAAGAACGACCCTAATGAAAAAGTATGATGGCCATAACTAGACTAGAACATAGTTTACAGTTGATGGAGAAATCTTCAAACAAATGATTGGACATGGGTTGAGTTGTGGTAGGGGAAAGCATGCATCCGAGAACATATCATCTGATGGGCTGTTCCATAGTGGACATCTCTGATGCAATCAAAAGCTCTTTGCAATTCTTTAAGCTTTTACTGAATGGAACCTACTAATCACAGGACCTTTTTTTCCTTAACACAATTCCTCTTGCATCTGTGAATGGCTAGTCCCTTGCCACGTGCTGGACTTTGAGTATGCACCTGCTGATGCCAAGGGAAACCTTCCTCTCTTTTTAGATTTCCTCAACCTCAGTTGCAGAGCACATCTGATTCCCAGAATAATGTCAAGTTGTAGCTAAGTCTGCCAGTAAACTCATGTACGCTGATGTTAACATCAGGTTTGTATTAAACATTTACATTAAGGAACCACACTGGAAGATTAAATTGTTTGCATACATCCTGGAGACAGAGTAAATGGCTCCACTTCCCCACCCTGACAATTGCAGGGAGAAGTCACTGAATAATAAATCAGACACTTACGAATAATAAATCAGATACTTACAAATCAGAAGGGCCCTGGGAGTCCAGCTCAAGGCCTTCATTTACACTCTAAACTCTCTGGCAACATTATACAGCCTCAGTTTGCTGTGAGTGATAGTCTGTGCAGCTGCTGGGCCAGCGATCAGCTATGCGGCTATCCACCACAGAGACACAGAACAATTTATGACGCCGATTAAAATGATTTGCACCAATGGAAGGGGCCTTCCTCCAAATACACACCAGCACTTATGGGTCTTTCCAGCACTGCCTCTTATGGCACCCAGAAAATTATTTACTTTTTCATTAATCTGATGCCAAATACGGCCTACAAGAACTGGAGATCGGAAGTTTTGCTTTGTTTTTCCTAGAGTATAACAAATATTCTGATTTTTCTTCTGCAACATTTGCTCCCTGCAGCTTCATTGCTCTGCAGGAGACCAGGTTTGGGGATGGGGAGGAAAGTAGAGGTGAGCTGGTGCCAGCTTTCAACTCTGCAAAATATTGTTGCCATCTGCTTTGAAACCTGTACAAGGCCCAGGAATGCAAGTGAGCTACCAGGGGAACTCTGGTGTTTGCACTCTCTCGTTTGCCAGCTTTCCCCACTCCTATTACGCACTGGAGTCTAGGGCCACTCTTGCAAGTGAATGGCCTGCAGAACAAATGTTTTGGGGGAAAAAAACAACACTGTGGCTCCAAATGAAATGGTTCTAGAAGAGGGATGCTGTTTAAGCAGATGATTCATTAAGTCTGGTCTGAGTGTCAGATGTTCAAGCATTTGATGCTATTGCCTCCAATTTAAATCATTTTTAAAGAAGTGCTGGAAAAGGTGCTGAAAGGTTCCTCATTCTGTTCTCGCTTCAGAAAAACACAGCCTGCTTGTGCACTGTGGTAAAACTTTGCATTTTGGCTAGACATCCCGCACAAGGCTATGCTGAATTTTTTTTTTGTAAAAATGTGAACGAGTGAGGCAGGCAGAAAGAATGGTGTTTCCTCCAGCCAAAGCTTACCACCACCACTAACACCCTAGTGTGTGGAATAAGGAAAGAGTGGCCTGTGGAAATAGCCTCCTCAGAGAAGGAAAAGTAATGCCCACCCTTCTCTTCCCACACTGCCATGAAATGATTTCCCTACTTTAGGCTCAGAGGGTGCTTGCCTTGCTGACAAGAGCTATTGTCTTGAAGGGTTCCTTTCAGACCCTGCTAGAAGAAGAAATTGCAGAGCATGGTTTATCATCACCTATTACTAGAAAGACTAACGCAGCTGCCTTGCTTCTACTGCTGACAGCATCCTGGGACCTCACATGGGCTCTGTCAGCCAATAAGGGCTCTCTAAGTTCCAGAACACCTACCAGAAAGGGGGTAATTACTTTGCCTCCGTTTCTTCATCTATAAAATGAAGGGGTCTACTGCTAGATCTGTTCCCTGAAGATATCATGACAAGGCCTTTTCCTCAAAGAGATCAAAGAAAGAGGAAAAGGACTCTCAGCTATAGAAATAATAGTAAGAACCCATTTTATATTAGCCAATAACTGGAAACGGAGGGAGTGTCCAGCAACTGGGGAATGAATGGCTGAACAAATGATGGTGTATAAATGTCATTAAATACTATCAATATTTCATTCCCTGATGAAAGGAATGGTTATAGAGAAATCTTGGAAAAGTTGTATAAACTAGTGCAGAGAAAGGTGAGCAGAACTGGGAAAACAATTTATGCAACAAGAACAGCATTATAAAAACAAACAACACTGATTGACTTAAGAACGTTGATTAAGGCAACAACTAATTATGATTATAGAAGGTTGTTAATGAATCATTTTACTTATGTTCTGATAGGCTCAAAATGCAGAATAAGATACATTTTTAGATATGATCTATGCAATTTTTTTTCTAATCATGAATATTTGGTACAAAGGTTTTGCTTTTCTTTTTATTCTTCAGTATAAGAGAAGGAAGTGGAAGAGGGAGAATTTTTTTTCTCAATTGAAAAATAATCAATTTGTTAAGAACCTGCTATGTGTCTTAGTAACTCTGATAAACATAATAACTAACCACAATTCCAAAGGACTCATGATGTAACATGCTATCTACCTCAAGATAGAGAACTGATAGACTCAGAGTATGAATTGAAGAATATTTTCTTCTATTTCTTTCTTTTCTTTGTTTTTTGTTTGTTTGTTGTTTGGTTCATGGCTAATGTGGAAATTTGTTTTGTTATACATATTTATGAGTTTCATTTTTCTTGACTTCTCAATGGATGGGCAAGAGAGGGAGAGAATGTGGAAATGAAAATAAAATAAAATTGAATTAAAAAAGAAAGTGAGGATGATATAAAACAAAAGATATCAATAAAAATGGTTTTAAAATTCTATCATCTCAAAAAAAAGAACCTGCTATGTGCCAAGCAAGACACCTACTATGTATGCTAAGTGTTGGGGCTACAAAAAAAGGCAAACAAGGATACAAAAGGTAGTTGGTCCCTTCCTTAAGGAGCTCATAGTCTAATGTGCAAATATTTATAAAGCAAATATTTATAAAATAAAAATGAGGAGAATGGACTCAATGACCTCTAAGTACTTTCCAATTCTAAATCTATGAGCATATGATTACACCTCAGACACAGAGGGAGACCTAAAGTTCAGGAAAGATTGTGGGCCCAGAAGGGTTAGAAATCAGGGCAGCAGCCAGCTCTTTCTTTTGCCCCATAGAAATAGAGAACAGGCCATGGGGAAGCACAAAATGAGTACTACTCTGAAGTACATGCCCAAAGAACTGACTCTGCATCTCCTTTGGTTACTGGTGCTCAAGGCTACCAGAATCAGGCTGTTTTGGGAGATAGTTGAAAGACTAAGATATTTGGATTTCCAATTTTTTGTTGTGAATGAATACTTGACATCCAAAGCCCTTCATAACCTAGCCTCCTCCTACCTTTCTAGTCTTCTTACACTTTACTCCCCAAAATGTACGCTTTAACCAGAGACACTGGCCTTCTGGCTGTTTCACAAACAAGACACTGCATATCTTGGCTCCAGGCATTTTCTGTGACTGTCCCCCATGTCGGGAGCTTCCTCCTTCACTTTACTTGCTGACCTCTCTAGCTAACTTTAAGTACCAACTAAAATCCCTTCTTTTACTGAAAGCTTTTCCCAATCCTTCTGAATTGTAGTGCCTTCCCTCTGCTTCACTGAGCCCCCTTTATCCATGACAGTCCTCAGTGCCTCCAGAATAACAGTGACAGCGAGACAATCTAAAAATCCTATTGCCTTTTAAAGATGCGGTAACTGTATCCATAAGCTCTGTGAGAGAAGTTATTGGAACTAATGTTCCATCATTCTTCAGCATTTGGCATCATTGACCATCATTTTCTCCTATAATCTTTCCTTCATTAAATTCTGCAAAATTAGACTTTTCTGATTCTCCCTCTATCTCTTTGGTTGTTCCTTCTCTGTCTGCCCCTTATCTTTAGATGTAATCCCAACACATTTCTGAACCTCTTCTCTTCTCTTAGTGTGCTCTACCTCAATGATTTCATCTATTCAATTGCATTTAATTCATCAAATATTTATTACAGACTCATGGGCAAAGTACTGCTCTGAAATAAAAGAGAAAAGAAAAGGCCTCTTTGCCTTCCAAAAACTTATCAAGTAGGGAGATGGAGCAAGTGCACAAATAAATAAATAAAAATCTACATGCAAAGTAAAACACAGTGATTTCAAGAGATTGAATGGCAGTAACAGAGGCAGAGGAATGTCATGCAGAAGGTGGCATCTGAGCTGCACTTTGAAGGAAAGTAGGGATTCTCTCAGGCAGAGATGAGGAAGAATTGCATTTTGGACTTGGGGGATCACTAGTACAAAGATACAGAGGGAGAGCATGGAATACGATATTCAGGAAATAGAGATTATGTGATGCAGAGTTAAATAATATAAGACTGGGAAAGTAGGAAGGAGCCAGATTGTTCAAGGCTTTGACCCTAAGCTGAGGGTTTTATATTCTATCCTTGAAGCCATTGGAAATTTCTGAGTAGGGGATTACATGCTCAGGTGTGTATTATAGGAATGTCAAATTGTCAGTTGCGTGGAGTATAGATTAAAATGGAAAAGACTAAAGACAGAGAGACCAATTAGGAAGCTATTTCAAAATTCTAGACAAAAGGACTTTGATTATGGTAGAGGCTGTCTGAATGAACAGAAGACAGATAAGAGATGCCGTTGATGTAGGTGTGACAAGATCTTGAAACTGATTTCCTAAGGGTGTCAAGGGTGGGGAAAGAGTCCAGGATGATTCCAAGGTAGAGGTAACAGTGGTTCCATTAACGGAATTAGGGAACTTTGGAAGAGGGATGAGAATAGTGGAAAATCCTGTTACTGCAGGCTTCTCTTCTATACGAATGCCTGGAGACCATCTATGAGGAATTTCTACTATCTCAATCATCAGACTAGCAATTTCAATTGCTGTCTAGGTAGCTCAATTAGATATCTTGCTAGCTCCTCAGCTTCAAAATGTTTGAAACTCAGCATTTTCTCCAAGATGGCTCTTCCTCCTTATTTTCCTATCAGAATGAATGACATCATTGTTTTCCCATTTACTCATGCTCAAAAACTTGGAGTCATTTCTGAAGCTTTCCTTTCCTTCATCCCCCAACATCTTAAGCCCTGTCCATTCTCCTTTCATGATGTTACAATCATCTTCCTCCTTACCTTTGCCATTGCCACTATACTTGCCTAGATGACTGCAAAAGATTGATCTATAATAGTTTCCTTGGCTTTAGTCTTAATACTATCCCATCTAATCTCACCATAAGTGCCAAAGTAGTTCTATCAATACAAAGGTCCAACCATATTACCTCTCTGACTTAAACCTTAAATGATTCCTCATTGGCTTCTAAATAAAGTCACAGAATGTTAGCACTAAAAAGGACTTTATAATTACAAAACCAATAAGTATCAGATCCAGTACTCACATTGAGCCCTTCTTATTACAAGTTTAATATTTTTTTTCCAAGTTCAATTATTTGTTTGTTAGAGTAATTAATGTTCTCCCCAATCCAGTATCAATGTATCTTTTCAATTTGTTGTTTCATTTATCACCAGGCTGCATTCTAGATGTCTCTATCATGCCCCAAAAACCTTTCTCTTCTGGAAGATCACTTCAGCCCTAGAAATCATACTTCAGAAGTACTCTCTAATAAGATGGTTCTTTCAGAACCTCCATTTAAGGAAGGAGACAAGAAGATTCACCTTACTCCCCAACTCTCTCTTTCATTTATTTTTAATCTATCATCTTCCCCCGTTAGAATGTAAGCTCCGAATTTTCACAGGACTTTGTGTCTGTCCTTTGTATTTATCATTCTATTTTGTATAAAATGTAATTGTATACATCTCAATTACCCCACTAGATCACAAGCTCATGAGCAGAAATGATCCTTAACCAATGATCTATCATCATTTCTTAGAGCCTAGTAGTATTCTGTAACAAACATATACCACAACTTGTTCAGCTTTCCCCTCTTGAAGGGCATCCCTTCAATTTCCAATTCTTTGCCACCACAAAAAGAGGTCCCTTAAAGATATTTGTACATATAGGCCCTTTCTCTTTTTCTTTGGTCTCTTTGGAATATAGACCTAGTTGTCATACTGCTAGGTCAAAGGGTATGCTTAGTTTTATAGCCTCTGGGTCATAGTTCCACATTGCTCTCTGGAATATTTGGATCAGGTCACAACTTCACTAATAGTACATTAGTGTTCCTATTTTTTTCCAAACCCTTTCCAACATTTGTCATTTTCCTCTTCTAGCATATTAGCCAATGTGATAGGTGTGAGGTAGTACGTCAGACCTCAGAATTGTTTTACTTTGAATTTCTCTAATCCCTAGTGCTTTAGAGTATTTCTTTTTCTTTTTTTTTTTAATTTATTTTTGACATGTTTGGTTTTCAGCATTGATTTTCACAGGCGTTTGAATTACAAATTTTCTCCCCATTTCCTCCCCCCCCCCCCACTCCAAGATGGCTTGCATTCTGGTTGCCCTGTTCCCCAGTCTGCCCTTCCCTCCGTCGCCCCATTCCCTTCCCATCCCCCTTTCCCTTCCTCTCTCCCCTGTTCCCTTCCCATCCACCCTCCCTAAGAAGTCAAGCAATTCAACATGGGCCCCATGGATATCATTATGTATAACCCTTCCACAATACTCATGTTGTGAAAGACTAACTATATTT
>CM053626.1:173662569-173689377 GCA_028646595.1 Phalanger gymnotis
TGCTTTTCCAAATCCTTTTTGAGCTCTTCCATGGCCTGAGATCATTTCATGTTTTTCTTGGAGGCTTTTGTTGTAGGCTCTTTGACTTTGTTGATTTCTTCTGGCTGTATGTTTTGGTTTTCTTTGTCACCAAAGAAGGATTCCAGAGTCTGAGACTGGATCTGGGTGCATTTTCGCTACCTGGCCATGTTCCCAGCCAACTTACTTGACCCTTGACTTTTTCAGCGGGGTATGACTGCTTGTAGAATACAGAGTTCTATGTTCCAAGCTTGGGGTGATGCTCCAGCTCTGCCACACCAGCTCTCCTCCTTCCCCAAGAACCCCCAACCTGGACTGGACTTAGATCTTCAGCGGGCTCTGCACTCCTGCTCTGATCCGCCACTTAATTCCTCCCACCAGGTGGGCCTGGGGCAGGAAGCAACTGCAGCTGTAGTTCTGAAGCTGCCCCACCTCAGCTGCCCTGGGGGCGGTGGCCAAATCGCAAACTCCCTGTCCCCGGTAGCTTTTCCCACTAACCTTCTCTGTTGTCCTTGGTGTTTGTGGGTTGAGAAGTCTGGTAACTGCCGCAGCTCACTGATTCAGGGCGCTAGGGAATGCTCCACCCAGCTCCTGGTCTGGTTGGTCCATGACGCTCACGCTGGGCTCTGCTCTGCTCCACTCCACTCCCAGCTTCGTGTAGGATAGACCTTACCCAGAGACCATCCAGGGTCTCCTGGGCTAGTGTCTTGCTTCTCTCTGCTGTTTTGTGGGTTCTGCAGTTCTTCTCTGTTGTCTTTGGTGTTTGTGAGTTGAGAAGTCTGGCAACTGCCACAGCTCACTGATTCAGGGTGCTAGGGCACACTCTGCCCAGCTCCTGGTTTGGTTGGTCCAAGCTGCCCACACTGGTCTCTGCTCCACTGCCAGCTCCATGTGGGATAGACCTTACCCAGAGACCATCCAGGCTGTCCCGGACTGGAGCCCTGCTTCCCTCTGCTGTTTTGTGGGTTCTGCAATTCTAGAATTGTTTCAGAGACATTTTTTATAGGTTTTTGGAAGGACTTGGCGGGGAGCTCATGCTAGTCCCTGCTTTCCAGCCCTCACCTTTCCTCCTCCCCGCCTAAAGAGAAAGTTTTGAAAAGCTGCTATGGAGAGTATGATGGAGAAATAATCAGGAAAGATTTAAAGACTTATCGTACAGTGATGATCCAGTTGAGATTAGGTAGCTTTCATTTTTGTGAGCCCCATAGGCAAAGTTGTGTGCCTTCTTGAGCACCACTCATTAGTGCATACATAGAGATAAAAGAGATTGATGATAGTGGTAATATGGGAATAGAGTTTTTCAAAGCATCAATTGCAATACGACTTGGGATGCCTATGTCCAATGGCAATAGGCCAAGGGAATATGAAACATGCAAAGCTGAATTGTTTGTCTGGGGCTATCAGTACGAGCTCCATGAACTTTTTAAAAAGTATTTTGATAACTATCTCAACATAATTGGTTTTCTTTGTAATTCTATGTATTACATTTTATGCTTTTAAAAACATTACTCTGAGAAGGGGTCCAGAGGCATCACCAGACTGCCAAAGGAGTCCATGACCCAAAATAGTTTAAGACCCTCTCATCCATAGCTGTCTAATACTTAATTCACTCATGTTACCTTGAGTGCTTATATATCTTCTGGGTATCCCTTTTACTCATATTTGGGGAAACTTAGGGACAAGCTATAATATGAGTATATTGGGAGATTTTCCTGGAACAACTCCAAGTAGAAGCAATGAGCCAAAAAGAAAATAACTGTTGGGGTCAGGTCTCTAGTAACAAACATGGTCTATATGAGACTAGAATCTTGGGGGGGGGCCTTAGGCCATTAGTTATAAAAGTAAAAATATATTTTAACATTTGAAACCTGAAGTCACAGCATGGGAAGGTCCTAAGTGACTATATAAGTGCTGAGTAGAGGAACTTGTCAATTCAGACTAGTCAGAGAATGACGTTATGGAACCTTAGGAGGCTGACCGTTCTTGAAGACTGCCCTTTCCTAGCTGTGCCAGCTCCCAAGGCAGTTCTGAATTCATTCTTCCCTGTTCTTTTATTTTATATGGTTCAGTGCACTATGGTAGCCAATATGCTCTGACTCTTATTATTTTCTAATTTTAGATTTTATTTTCAGGGCTACATAGAAAAATGGCCATGGCAAAGGATGAAAGATGTGCTTTTTGCGAGGTGGGAGGAAGGTCTTTTACAGAGGAGAAAAGAATGTAAACTCCTTGAAGGTAGGGATTTTTTTATTCCTAAAACTACCACAGTTTTTTGGATATTTTTAGTAAAGCCTTGCTGAATTGAATTGAACTGGACTGATGAATTGGACTATGAAGATAAATGGGTTCCAATCCTTACTCTACCATCAAATTGCTTGTGTGAACCTGGGGCAAGTCATTAATCTTCTCTGGACCTGAGTTATCTCATCTGACAAGTGAAGAGATTGAACTAGGTGACCTCAGGTTGTTTTTTTCCTTATCTATAACATTCTGTAATCAAATTAAATTGAAGAATTCTTTCTTTCAAAATTCAGGGGGACAGCAGTTTAAATTCTCTCCTCCTTTACATTTCTAGATAATTATAGGGAGACATCTCCATCTTGTCCCTGGACCCAGATGGCTCCAGAGGAGAGTGAGGCTGGTGACTCCGCACAGCCCTCTCTCATGTAAATCCAATTCACTTTCAAGTCACAGCATTACCTTCCTGATGCTACAGTCCTCTTTGAGAACAAAGGGCAAACAACAGATAATGAAAACAAGTAAGGAAATGGAAGGTAAAACAGGAAGGATATATGGCAGTGCATTCTAGAGGCAGAAGAACAAATCTACGATAATTAAAATGTCACTTTTGTGTCTCAAATAAACATTATTTAAAATCCTAACACTGGTTAACTCTAAACAAGCAAATTACCACAAAAGAGTAAATAATAAACATTTGTCTCAGTTTATCTGGATGTTTTCTGGTGAACAATTTTTTGCCTCTTTGTACTAATTATCTAGTTCATTGGTAGGTACAAAATCATCCAAAATCAGTGGAAACTGACAAGCCCTTATTAAAGATTTTTTTTTCTCACACTGCCCTGTTTTGACTGAGTAAAACACTAGAGAACCAAGCAAAAAAAAGTTTTAGACTGATTAGTAAAGATGAAAGCTCCTCATTGTATAGCTTCCCATCCCTTCAATGCAGCCAGAATTTGTGTTTTTATTGACTCCCCATGGAGTGATCCGAATTTAATTGCTAACACAAAATAGTAATGAGAGAGTAGATCAGGGGAGTGTAATAATAGAGATGGCTTCTTGGCCCAGTGAGGTCTGGGCTCTTACTATCTGCCAATAAGGGGTACCACTTCTGGGCACAGACACAGAATAGATTCAGTCTTGAGGGGACCTCGGTCTCTAAGGAGAGTACCCAGACACTTTTCTTCCATTCTCTGGTTCTTAAGTCCCTACTCTTAAACACTGGGGAAAATCACTTAATACTTAGTTTTGGAAAACAAATAGGATCTTTCAAAAAGGAAGCAAAAAAGTATTCAATGTACACTAGCTTAGATAAAGTAACACTACAAAAGACACTTAAAACACCAAATACTCATAAACACAAGCTGATAAATACCTAAAACATTATACACTCTCAGAGGATTGGCACTTAAAACATTGAAATTGAAGCATTCAGTGGGATGTTGAATGGGCCTTTCACCTTCACCTCAGCTTTGTACTGTCCAAATAAATTCCTCACTGTCCATGTTTTCTGTCCAACAATGCTAAGAATTGATCTCATCATCACTTTGTGGTCATCTTCTCTGAGAAGAGTGGAGTTACAGAATCCTTTAGCTGCTGCTCAGTTATGACCCAGAAACTTCCAATTTCTCAAACTCACTAAGCTGCCTTCAAGGCTAGAAACATCCATCTCAGTATTATTCTTGGAAGAAACACAAGCAAGGGCTTGAGGGCGAGGTTCGGTTTCACCTAGGCAGCATATTTCCTATTTCCACATACAAGCAAAGCTAAATGGAAGAAGAGACAGACAGACAGAGAGACAGATAGACAGAGACAAAGAGAAACAGAGACAGAGAGATGAAACAGACCAAGAGAGATACACAAAGACAGAGAAAACAGACAGAGAAACATAGAGACAGACAGACAGAGAGAGCTAGAGGTTTTTATGCCGCAAATTCCAGAGAGAAAAAAAAAGTTAAAGTAATCTCTCCTTTTAAAGTCTATTGAATGGGAGGCTCTTTCTGACTTAGTGGCCAATCCTCTTTGACAAAGGCATACCTTGATAACCATCATATGGACATATGCATCAGTAACAGTGTTGTTTGTCACCTCCAAGTATTAAGTCCTTCAGCACAGAGCCAGCACATGTGGCCCACCAGAATTGGCCTGAGGGAGATCTGCTCTACTCTGTCCTTCGTCCACAGGATGGCTCTTGTTATACTATGTAGAACATTGGAACCCCAAACAAAAATGGGTTGGCCCAATTAGTGAAGTTGACAGCTCTCCTGCCCATCTCTTCAGTGCAGATGGAAATCATTTGTTTTTATTAACTTCTTATGGAGTTATGTGAGTTTGATTCCAATCATAAAATTTGTTTTTGTTTTTAGTCAGTGGTCAGTTTTGAGAAATAGCAAGTTCTTTTGGGCTAAACCAACAATCATTTGGCAAGCTACAGAGAAAGACTTCTAATTTCCATTAGAGGAAAAAAAAGTCAGGGGATGATGCTAATGAAACGCAAAATAGTGAAGGGTTTATTTGTTTGTTAATTTTAAATCATACCTCATTTTTGAAAACAACTCAGACTGCAGATGACTTTTAAATAAATGCCAAGGCTACTCTGAGGATTGTGTCAAAGCCAGGGTGCTTTATGGCTGAAAAGTAAAGTGGGCAAGAAATAATATGACATGAATGCTAGACCTGGAGTCAGGAAGACTTGGTTTCAAATCCTGTCTCTGACACTTTCAAGCTGTATGACTCTGAGTAAGCCACTAAACTTCCCTCTGAGCATCAGTTTTCTCCTATAAAATGAAGGGAGAGGATTGATGATCTCTAACGTTCCAGCCAGTTTAAAAATCTCTTGTATGAATTAAAGGACCCAGGACCATTCTATCTGTCCTTTCACCTTAGCTTGCCCAGTTACTGACAGAGGTCTAGAAATCCTTTTGCCGATGTGGACAGAACGGAGCCAACAGGACAGAATACTTGTAACCAAAGATTTGAACTGCCTTCTCCCTCTAACCTGCTAATTCAAAGTCAAATTACCTCCACCAACTTCCCCTATGCAGTCTTCTGCCCCATTTCAAAGATGGTTCAGTCTGGGGCACTGTGGGAAGGAGAGGGAATGTGGGAGTTTAGATAAAGTACTAGACTTGAAGTTAGGAAGACCTGGGTTTGGATCTTGCCTTTTACACTTACTAATTGTATAATCATGGGCAAATCTCTTTATCTCATTGAGTCTTAATTTATCCATCTGTAAACTAGGAGAAATAATGTTTGTCATCAATACCTACCTCATAGGATTATTATGGAGCTCACATGAAATAATGAATATAAAGTACTGGGCAAACCCAAAAGTATTATTTTAATGTCAGCAATTTCTTCCTAAGTGGGGAAAAACAAAGCAAAAAGCCTGAAAGATTCACCTACTGGATAATCAGACCCCAGAGAGCTTCTCTGCTATTATCGGAACCCCTGATTCACTACAAAAATGAAGCATGTAGAATAATCACAAATACCTGTAACTCAGGAAACCCATCTGAGGTTGATGTGACTGACACCTTTAACCTCATCAGGTCAAGTCCTCAAGTTCACATTTCCCTTAGTTGCCACACCATCAGACAAAGGGGATGGTGAGCTAAGAATATTCCCTATCCTCAAAGAATAGAGAGAAATACACACTGCGGGTCCAAAGCAACCAGCACCATGTGCATTTATCCAGGACATAGAGACACAATGAGCTGAACCGTAAACTTTGCCTGGTGACCTTTCTGACAATGCGCTCTACATCCTTTGAGGGAAGTCCTTCAGAGGAGCATTATCTATGGTTATGAAACTGGGTTGCCAAGAACCAATTACTACAAGCAGCAGATTCCAAATTGCTTCCAACATAGATGTGTTTAAGGTAACAGTCATATCTGGATCCTTTGGTTGCCAGGGTTTTTTTTTCCCAGCTGCAAACACATGGCTTCTATTAGAATTCACTGATATTGACACACTGGAAGCTCCCCCAAACAGTCATGCTCCCTGAGGAGTGAAAATTTTGCATAGCCAATAAGGAAAAGATGGGGATCTGTGGGCATGAACGGGGTCTATGCCAGGAGAGGGAGGGGCACAGGAGGTGGTAAATTTAGGTAGGAAGGTAAATCTGGCTCTGGTTTTAATGATCACCCTATCCACACCTGAAAATAAACTAACCACACCTGGTAAAATTCCTAAATGCTCCTGGAACCCTCTTCTGGTGTCAATGTGAATATGTATCTCCCATTAATCAGAGTAAGTGTCATGTGGGTGTGTACTGAGCAGAGACCAGGGGATATTTAATAATTCACACTGTGCACACACACAGACTAGGCTGAACATTTTAGTCCTAGTCATAACCCAAGTGAAACGCTCTGTTACTTTTACTCAGGGTTCTCAGGACACTCCTGTTTGTTGGCCTTCTTAGAAATAGTGCTGAATTCTAATTTGTATAATGTTAGTGGATGCATAACGGCAAATCTCTCCAGGAAACTTTATCATCTGGTTCTCCTCTTCAAACACAATCCACTCTTCACACTTCCTGAACAACAGAGATGCTCCAGGCTTCTTTTATGTCTCATGGTAACGAGTGTGCTTTGGTGAAGTTGGGGGTGGAGGAGGCAGAAATCTTGACCTGATATGTTATAGGAATAACTCTTACCTTCAAATTTTGTTTCCAAAGGCAACTATCATGGAGAGGTGGGGTCTTTACCTCAGGTGCTGGTATGTGTGTGGTAGCAAGAGAATACTATTCTCTACCCCAACCTATGCCCACATGTGATAATTTGGCCTTCCAGTTCCCCATCCTCTTCACTCTTCATGGTCTCTTTCTCTAGTCTATATCAACCACGAATAAGATTGGTCAAACCTTGGATTCTCGCCACAATCTCCAAATGAATTGGCCCCAGTTACCAGAATTCTTAGTTATGGCTCAGGAGAAAATCAAAACTTAGCATTTGAAGATCAGAAACAAAGGAGGACAATAAAATAACAGAGATGAAAATTAACAATTGGTGGGAAAGATTGGACTGAGTGTAGCCCTCGCATAATGGCATTTTAAAGATGGAAGGCACCTAAATTAAGAGAGCCAAGTTCTCATCCTTACACGGTCGGTAACCAGGATTTAAAGGAGAAGTGAGTTGGCCTTCAGTTTGTTGTTAGAAAATTAGAGAATGGAAATAATTAAATCTAATAATCATGAATATGCATTACTGTGTGTAGTTATGAAATTTGAAGAGAATGTAAGGAGGTGAGATGTTTGGGGAAGGGGCAGAGGGGAAATAGGTTGGTAGATCTCCTGTGGAGAATTGATGGGTGAGACTTAGGCAGTTTGGACAAGCTTGGATGGGTTGTGATATATATCACCGTAGGGGAAACCGTAGGGGATACTTACATTGTTAGATCATAAATCTATTAGCACATCACAGAATCACAAAATTGTAGGATTGGAGTGGAAAGGACCCTTAGTACACATGTAGTCTAACTCATGCATGAAAGAAATTCTCATTCTAACTTGCCCTACAAATAATGATCCACCCTCTGCTTGAAGACTTTCAATAATAAGGATTGCAGAGTTCTATCTAGGGGTGTCCTACAGCTAGCTCTTACTGGATTTTGAGATCTAGTTTTTCATTTTCAGTGTGAGTATTTACATCTCAGAAATCAGCAGTCATGGAGCATCCTTTTTCTCATTTGAGCCTCACAACACTCCTGGTTCCAGGCTATGTTCTGCTAAATGATTTCTGAGGCTCCTCTAGCATTAGGACTAAGGTCATTAAGTCAATTAGTAAGTAAAAGTAACCGTTTGATTTGGTCCTTGTTAGTTATAACATTGGGAAGAATCTGAAGAAAACAGCCTCCTGCCCCTAAAACACCATTCCCTGTCTTAGTTATGACATGGAATCCCAGAATCCCCGCCGCTTTTACTTGTCCTGTACTTCATACTATCAACCATGATGCTCTAATCTTATATTTGGCGATTTATTATTTATTGTAGGACTATCTACAGTTCTGGAATGAAATCACCAAAGCCATAATTACGAATACTAGGAAAACTAACTTGTGTGTGTATGTGTGTTTATTGCTACCTCCAGAGTCCATCTCTTACTTCTGCAAGAGATGAATGAATGAATGAATGAATGAATGAATGAATGAATGAATGAAAAAAGCATTTAGGCACCAATTATATACAAAGCTCTGTGCTAAGCCCTGTGAATACAAATAGAAAAGCATTACAGTTCTAATAGAGGCAGACAACAAGAAAAGTCCTAGTCCTCCTTAGGGTTCAGATACAAAGTAGATATATGATACTATACCTTTGTTAATGTCATTTCCATAGATAAAAGTCATATCTCTTGAACCATTAGATGGTGTGAAGAAATTAGTGTCAAGAACTTTCTTTTATAGCTACTGGGAGCTGGAGGTGGAGTGGGTACTACATTAGACTGCCTGTCCCTGACTAGCAGCTGTTGATAGTGGCAGCTGGGATAACAGGCACGCTACATCTCAAGGGTTGCTCCTCCTGAATGATGGGTACAGGGCCTAGGATAGAATCGAGACAGATTGTCTTAAAGGTTATTGGGTGCAGAGTGCTGGATTATCTCTACCCAAGACTTAAAGAAGGTGGTAGTTAAGGTGGTGAAGGTGATCTGACCCAACTGGCACATGCTTCCTCCTGTCTCTCCATCAGTAAGCCTCCCTCATTGCTTCAGCTAGGCTTCTTTACCTGCCCCATTGGTGACAAGTGTTTGGCACCACCTTTTGGTTTAAAATCAGGGATGGTAGTATCCTTCTTTAAAGGAGTTGCTTACCTAGATGATGGCAAGTGTGGGGGGGGGCGCTATGGATAGAGTAGACTGGGAGTAAAGCTTATAGTGTGGTAGAGTGTTGCATGAGGACCTTGGGAGACATAATTTAACTTGAGAGCAAGTGAAAGAGAATGCGGCCTCTGCCACCATAAACTTCAATTCTCTTGACATCTTCCAAAGATCGTTTCCCCCCTCCCTTTATAGGTACTTTGTCAAGTTGTCTGATGGATGACTCATGAGTGTTGAGCCTCTATCCTACAGCATAGAAGAACACCACCCCTCCTTTCCCCAGCATTACAGTGCCTGTGGCAGAGCCTCAGCTATCCTTTGGCCCCAGTTATAGTTCTGGCAATTATTCACAAGAAAGATGTTGACATACCCTGAATTTCAGAAGTATGCTCAGAGTATAATTGTTATTGTGGGGGTAATTGGTAAATGGTGGCTTGCTGTCACTTACAAATTGAAAAAGTTTTTAGGGGGACCAAAAAAGTAAGAAGCAGAAGAGATTAAGTCTTTTCCCTAACTACTCCAATAAAGATCTAGGAAAAAATCATACTAAGTAGTGATCAGGAAATTCAAAGGTAAACCACAATCAGTCACTTTTCCTGCCAAGATTAGCAAAAGGAAACAGACAAGGGTCTATAAGCATTGAGGAGGAGGATCTAGCCAGGAAGGTCCCATATGGAGCCTTCAAAAATGGAGAAGGTTGAACTGGGGGCCTATAGCTATGTATTGGGGCAAGGAATGGTCATGCATCATGTTCAGACTCCATATGAGTCTGTATATTGAGCAAAGAGCAGGAACATCAATGAGTAGTAGCTGTGTAGCACTGACTCAAGTGGGGTCGTGGATTCAACCCATAGACTTATGCCAGTGCCTGCAGCTGAGGGACAAGGGACAGTAGATCAGACCAAGGAGGATCCTGCAGGTCTTTTGCTCTGAGTCTGCATGGTGATTTTAAAACAAAAGATATTTCCCATCCTTAAAATGGAGATTATTTCATCTGTTGCTGTCTTTTTCCCAAAAGCACTTTAAGGTCTAGCCTGTGTTCTCTCTTTACTTCCATCCCTTGGAATCTTGAGCTCCCGTTAAGGCTTAACTGAAGTGGTGCCTCCTACAGGAATCTTTCAAGATTCTCTCGGTAATTAGCATTCTCCCTCCCTCAAATCCTGAAAATACTTTTAAAAATAATTTTTATTGATATATTTTGTATTTACATCAATCCCATCTTTCATTGTATTCCTACACTTACTCTCTCCCAGAGAACCATTGTTCACAAGGATGTTTTTGTAAGTCTATTTATTTATACTTTTTCAAGTTATTAAAGTTTAACATTGCATTAAGACTTTAGCACCACCCTGAAAAACAGAACCTTTTTCAGTGATGTAGAAGAATCTAATTGATAAAAGGATCTTAGCCCCTTTAAAAGGGAAGATCCTAATCAATGTATGTTTAATTGAATTGAGATGCCGCAAAGGACCTGTGCTACAACGTCATAGTAAACCCTCTTCAGTTAGATCCTCTGGGTAGAATTAGTCTGATATTTTCCAGCAATAGCTTAAAGGAATTTCAGCAGGAACCCATGATCACATTAATAAGATGAGCTGTGAACCAAACTAAGAGTTACTTGTTGAAACACACAAACCTCAAGGAGACATGAGCTTTCTGGATCTGATTGTAGAAGAATACCAGCTGGGTCTTTCCTTAAGCAGAATATGGTTGCCCTTAGTCATTTTTCTATAGATAGGGCTTACTCTTTAAAAAAATAAAGGAAAAAAATCCCTAGGTGTGAGATGATTAAAGTTTTAGATCTGGACATTTTAAAATTGGAAACATATTTGAAATAAATTATGTTGGCTAAAAGCCATGCTCTTTTGTGGGTATGTTTTTGGTGAGGGTTCTTTGTTGGGTTGTTTCATTGTGAGTGTGTGTGTGTGTGTGTGTGTGTGTGTGTGTGTGTGTGTGTGTGAGAGAGAGAGAGAGAGAGAGAGAGAGAGAGAGAGAGAGAGAGAGAGAGAGAGAGAGAGAGAGAGAGAGAAAAGGAAGGAGAGAGACAGAGACAGAAGGAAGGGGAGAGAGGGAAAATAAGAAAGGAGAGGGGTTCTAAGAATTATTGTTTTAAAAGATTCTCTTGACCGAAATGGAGAGTGAGAGCTATAGAAGCCTCTTCTGATCTCCAGATAATCAAATACATTTCACTTCTATAATTCTCCACTATATCTCCTACATATGCTTTGGCTTAATTCCATAGGATAAACTCACTTCTGATTTCTTAATGATCAGTTCTCTATTTATCTCTGCCCAGGCCGAGAACAACCTGTGCCTTTATAGCCACTCTGACAAACGCAAGACTCCAAATTAAATATCAGCAAGCCTGAGACAGCAACTTCAATTCCCAACTTGTCTTGACAAGTTCCTAACTCTCCACTCTTGGTGGAGAAACAAAGTTCCTACTCCAGGTTTGACACCCACTAATAAAGTACTAATTTCATGATGGCTCATCACTACAATGTATTGCAAGAGGAAAGGATGTGATACAGTTTCAGATGCAACCAACACTGAGTTAGAAAAAATCTAAAAATTCAGTTTAGAAATAATTTCTATTTATTTTCCCCACATTTTTACCATCAAGTGCTAGCTGACTGCTAATTCCAGAATGTTAAAATTTCAGATTTAGAAGGTAACTCAGAGGCCATCTAGTTGAAACTGAGCCCAACTGAGAATTCTTTCTGTAACATACTGGACAAGTGTCCATTAAACCTTGCTTCTAAATCCTCCTAAGTTTGTGTTGACATCATACCAAAATGTGTCTCTTGTTAACTCCTATCCAATGTTCCTGATGCTGCTTTGTGAGACCAAATAGATCCCTGTTCTACATGACAATCCATCAAATATTTCAAAATAGTAGTCATGTCCCTTCTAATATTTCTTTTCACACTAATCATCCCTTGTTCTTTCATTACATCCTAATCTGAAGTTATCTTGGGGCTCATCATCATGGTCTCGTCTGAATAGACCTTCCTAAAATGTGATGTGTGTCTAGATGTATTTGACCAAGGAAAAGTATAGCAGGAACTATCTCTTCCTAGAGCCAAATACTGTGCTTCTCTTGATGCGGCATGTGATTGTATTGTTGTCAAGTTTTTCATGGGGGTTTGGGGGAGGGGAGTAAGAAGGGTTCATATCACACTGTTTACTCATTTTGGGATTGCAGTTGCCTAATGTTCTCAGATCTTTTTTTTCAGACAAGCTACTATCTAGACATGCCTTTCTCATTTTACAAGTGGGAAGTTGATTTTTTTGGACCTAAGTGTAGGATTCCTCCCACTACATTTCATCTAATTGAATTCATCCTGGTATTCAAGCCTGTTAAAATGACTCTGCCATCCCAGGCATTGCTAGAGGTGAGAGCCCAGGAAAGATTGGAAGAGCTCAGAGCCAATCTCAAAAGAGACTTCTGGTTAGGTCTTGGAAAAGACTTCAAATTTGATTTGCTGCCTGGTGCTGAGAAGCTCCAATTATAGGAAGATAGGCTTTTGCATCTGCTCCTTGGAAGAGCTCAGCTCAGCAGACTCACAAATGCTTCCACCCAGAGAGAAAACCAAGCAGTCCAGAAGAGGGGAGCAGCCAAGAGAAGCAGCTTTGCTAATTGGTGAATTGTTTTGTAAACTGTTCCTGACGAAGACAGAGCTCGTGGAGGCCCCAAATGCAGACTTGTGAACTGCCCCCAGGCACATGTATTACCTAACCAGGTGCTTCTCTGGTATGGTTCTGTAAGTTTGTGTCCACCTTCCCCTCTACCCTCTTAGATATCATTATGTTCTTCTCTGTTTGCCTTCTGTTTAGTAAACATTTCTGATTAAGAGTCCTGATTTTCAACTGCCTGATTTGTTAAATGGGAAGCATACTATTGGGGACTATGGAGCTCCAGTGTACATTGTAGGGTTGTATTCTCCCCATTAGGATTACCCACTAGAAATCTGAAAGACTGAATTATTACTGAAAGACCATCCCCTCCGGGACCCGCCAACATGCTGGTGCAGGTTTGGATGAGTGAGCCAACACAGTGAGAGAAGAGAAAAGGGAGATCACTGACACTCCCAGTGCTACAGATCAATAAATATATATGAAATCAATACAAGGTGGTAAAAGATCGGGAGGGAGGGCACTAGCAGTTGTGCAGATCTGGAAAGATTGTGTGTAAAAGTTAGAACTTGAGCTGCGTCTTAAAGGAAGACAGGTGCAACTAAAAGGGGTTAACATTGCAGACATAGAGCATAACCAGGGTAATGGTGGGAGGTAGATTCCCACGTGTGAGGAAGAGAAAGAAAAGTAGTCAGATTTGCTTGGTGGCATGCAAGAAGGGGAGTAATGTGTAATTACATTGGAAAGAAGATTGCATCCATGTTGCTAAGTCCTTTTAAAGACCTTATGTCAGCAGCAACAGAAAGCCACTGGAGTTAGTTCAACTGTCCAGGCAAGCAAGCAACTAGCATTTATTAAGCACAATGCCAAGCACTATACTACTAGCTAGAAATACAAAGGCAAGCAAAGAAACAAAAACAGTCCCTACAATCAAGGGGCTCGCTTCAAATGAGGGGACAATATGCTAACAACTATGTGCAAACAAGATACATACAGGATAAATTGGGGGTAATGTCCTAGGTAAGGAAAGTCTTCTTGTAGAAGGTGGGATTTTAGGTGGGACTTGAAGCAAGCCAGGAAGTGCACATGAGGAGAGAGAACATGAAATACATGGGGCATAGTCAATAAAAATTCCTAAATATGGAAATAAAGTGTTCTGTTCTAGGAAGCAAAAGGAGACCAGCATCACTGGATCACAGAGTAAGTGGTGGGGAAGAACATTTGAGAATACTGGAAAGTATCCTATGTCCATTGTCTCATTGTCTCACAGCAATGCTGTGAGCTAAGCATTGCTATCATCCCCATTTTATAGATAAGGAAAGTGAGACTCAGATTTCTGCTCATATACTTAGTAGATTTCTAAGGATGAGTTTGAACCCTGGTCTTTTTTTGCTTTTTTTAAAAACTTATTTTTTTTTTTTACATTTTTACTCAAACCACTTTTTTTTACTCCACTATGCCATGTTAAATCTCTCATGGTTAATAAATATTTGTTGAATATGAATTTGAATCAAACCACAGAATCTCAAAATTAAGGAGGAACTGAGAGCTCATCTAGTGCATTCTCCATATCAATGAGTGAAAGTCACTCTACAATAGCTTCAGCAAGATATTGTTGACACATATTCAGCCACTGCTTGGATATTTCCCATAATGGAGAACTCACTATCTTAATGAAGTAGTTCATGCTATTCTAAAGCCATTGAGATTTTTTAAAAGTTTATTCATTGCATTGAACAGAAATCTGCAATCATTGAACTGCCACCGGATTTTTTCCAATACCACTTTCCCTGACAGAAAAATATGAGGCAAAAAAACAGTTGTTCAGCTATTGCCTAGGGTAGTCCTCTAGTCGCTTCCTGAATTTAGCTAATTATATGGTAATTTTAAAGGGATTCTTCTTCATTATCAAGTTAATTTGTTAATGTGTGTGTGTCTTTGAACATAAATGGCAACATATAACTATGAAGTCTAATTATTTGCCATCAAACTGATGACTACTTAATTAATGTTTCCTAAACAGCATTTAAAGAAGCTTGCTACTTCTGCTGCCTCATAGAACTAAGTGTCATTTGTTCAGCTAGAAACAGAAAGACAGGCATGGATTTTGCGCTACGCATCTGAAAGAGGATGTGATGCTATAGTTTTTTGACCCAGATAATTTCTCTCCAAAATATCACCTTGAACTTCATTTGTCAACCATCCAAATAGCAAAATAACCCTGAAGAGATGAGGACAAGAGAAATCCCTACATAATTATATATCAATCTAAAAGAAAGGTCTGCTACAAGACAGGAAGGATCTTCTGGGGAAGACACTAAGTACTACTTCCTGGTAGGAAAAGGAAGAAGGAGGAATTGTTGTTTACTGTGTTCCGAGGAGAGGAGAGGAGAGCAGGCATTCTGATTGCCCAGTCAAAACAAAACAAAAACTTTTGAATGGTGTGTGGGAGGGAGTGAAAAGTGTAGGGAGTAATTCTGCCCATGAACCATTATTTTATTTTTTCTCATTTTTATGCACAAATCCATAGATTCTGAATTTTTATTAGAATGAATTAAATGTATGTAATAAGATTTTCCTCTATTAATCCCTGGCTTTTCTTTCCTTAGAATAATTTCTAAAAACAATGCAATATAGAAGTTTTATGCAAAACCTCTAATATCTAGAATCAAATTATAGTATTTTTAAGAACAGATGGTATTCAGAAAATGCTGAAATGCAAGACAAGTCAAAGGAATACATTCTGAGGGGAGAAGAAGGACTGTGCACCTTCTTTGCTTGTGGGATGCCTTGGTGACTCTTGATCTAAAAGCTGGTGGATATGCTTTTGGCTTCTTGACCAGGTCTTAAAGGATTGGGAAAAGAGTGACTCCATTTATTTCTACAGCAATAAGATAGGCATAGTTTATTGCCTGGGTGACTTAAAAGATCCAGGAAAGTGGAATAAGAGCAGGTCTAAGGTTTAGAAGTTGGAAAGATGTTGGAACCTGATGCCTTAAGGCCCCATTGCTATAAAAGGCACAAAGGGAAGTATAAAAGTCTGCTTCCTTATTGAGTTGATAAAATAATCATAAATCAGAATATTAAACTCAATTTCAGAGGCATTAGCATATTTTTATAACCTGTGGAAATTATAATTGGATTTCTACTAATTCAGTGTTTTGGCAAAATTATGTAGCCATATTTTGCAGGGAGGTGAGGCCTGCAGGGCTGCAAAATCATTTAGTCATAATTCTGAAGAGACACCCTGACTACATGTCTGCCTGTTGGAACATAGTATTTCTTTGCCATCTAGCCACAACTCTATCTTTTCCCCCGTTAGCAAAATGGTGAGACCAATTTCTACCATATGGAAGCATTTGCACACGGTAAGTGATTCTGGGAGTGGGAAACGGGGAGGGAGGAAACTGGTTTACAAACACAGCCACATGCAATTTGCCTTTCAAGATACCGCTAGGATGACCAAACAAATCCTGAAGGGTAAGATATGTCCCACTAACATTTTACAATCTTTCCTGAATGAAAATATGGAGGATTATGAATAAAGGATTATAATCATGTGTTTCTAGCATTCACCTTCCTAAATCACTCCTTCTGCTGCGTCTCTTGGGTCTAAAAGCTCGGCATCATTAAGATGTTGCTTTAAAATAGAACACCAAATATGACAATGGGTTTCATTATAAATAAGATAGATGACTCCTAAAGAAAAGGAGGGAGGGGTAAGGGGCTTGGTAAAGGTGGGTGGGGGGAGATTCAGTTCAACTGGCAAAGAGCTCAGGATACAAAGATTGGCACCTTGCTAGGAGGACCCAGGGAACTCAAGCTGATTGACTGACTGTCCTTTAAGAGGACAGGCTCTCACTGGAGGAATGGCTCCTCTCCATGGCTTATGAAAGCAAGCTGACACACCAGCTTCCTGCTCCCAGAAGCTTGAAAGCATATCAGAGCTGCATTTTTATGCAAGCAGCCTGAAAGAGAGGTTTATGGACAAGGTCTGTGAATCTCAGACTATGTGGTTAAGGGATAAATTTGAATTATCTAGACAATATAGTGCCAGAAATTGAATTCCAGCCAGAGAAGAGAGCTTTTCTCATAGAAAGTCCAGATTTAAGAGTTCTGAAATTCAAAAGATTGAGCAGCAGCTTCCTAAAAGGAGAGAAAAGAGAAAAACAAGTCTCTTTCTTGGCCTTCCTCTGTTTAGAAAACACACCAACATTTAGCAGAGCAGACTTTCCCCTAGGGAAGTTGAGGAAAATCTGTTCCTGTGTGCAGGCCCCTCTTCAGGACTAAAAAGCATATGGGAGTTTCATGTGCTTATATTTACTCTGAGAGGTATGTATAAAAACTTTGATTTGAGTGAGGGAGGCCTGTGCAAGGTCACCAGCCTCACTTTCTCCTCCAGAGCCATCTGGATCCAGTGACCTGATATTCATCAGGATGACTGGAGATGACCCAGGGTGCAATAAGAGACCCTGCCCCTATTAAGCTCAGACCTTTTCATGTACTCACTTAGAGTGAGGTAATGCCCATTCAGTGAAAGGCCTCTTTAAGAAGTGAGTCAAGGGATGGCCCCTTTAATTGGGAAAAAAAATCAAGCTTGGAGGTGAAGACCCTCAGGGGTCTCTTTAAGGTCTCTTTAAGAAATGAATCAAGGGATAGCTCCTTTAATTAGAAATTTAAAAAAAAAATCACTCTGGGAGAAGACCTGCAGGGTTGCTGCTCCGAAGAGAAACAGTTACCACTGACATTCACTCTAAGCCAGGAGGGCCCAAAATACAGCCAAGTCACATCATGCAAGTCTTGTCAATATTTCCCTGATGTCATCGTACTCTTCGAAAATGAAAGACAAACACAACAATAAAAACTACCTTTTGTGGACAGTGTGCGAATAGCATGTGTGTGCGTGTGTGTGTGTGTGTGTATAAGGGGGAGTGAGATGCTAGTAAAGAATTCCCTAGGCAAGTTGTCTATCCTTCTAGCCACTTGTGTGGAGGATGAATTGGAAGTAGGGAGATTTGAAAAGAGAGGTTGTTGTAATAATCCAGAGAAGTATTGAAAAGGCTTGAACCAGCATGATAGACAAGTGAATGGAGAAGAAAGGTTAAATGTGAAAGTTGTTACAGAAGTAGTTCTGACAAAACTTGGCAATTGATTGGATGTGGGGGATGACAAAGAACGAGGAATTCAACATGACTCCAAGTTTGCAAACCTGTATGGCTAGAAAGATGCCCTCAACAGGAATAGGAAACTTAGAAAGGGGGTTGGGCTGGGATAAGAAAGAAAGATCATGAATTATGCTTTGGACATAAATTTGAGATGTTTATGGGGCAACCAGTTGGAAATATCCAATAGGAAGTATTGATATAACACTAGTCCTGAATATATAGATCTCGTAGTCATCTGAATAAGAGAACCTTTGGAAACTGATGAGATCACTGAGAAACTTCAGAGAGAAAACAGAAAAGGAGCTAGGGCAGAACATTGGTATACAACCACCATTATGAGACAGGACATGGATGATGATTCAACAATAGAAACTATTGAGTGGCCAGATGGGTTAAGGAAGAACCAAGAAAGAACAAATATAAAGACCCACAGAGAAGAGAGAATCCATGAGGAATGAGTAGGCAACAAGTCAGAAGGTGCAGAGAGATCAAGAAGTTTGAGAATTGAGAAAAAAGGCACATAATCTGGCAATTAAGAAATCATGAAAAATTTTGGAGAGAGCAGTTACAGTTGTCATCAGTAATTAGACACCAGATTGCAAGGGATTGGGAATTCACTGAAAGGAGAGTAAGTAAAGACAAGCGGTATAGAGATCTTTTTCTCTATATCTAGTTTGGGAGGGAAGAAAAGATAGAGAATGATCTTTTAAGGGGATGGGAGGGTCAAGCAAAGGATTTTTTTGTTTGTTTCTTTATAAAGAAAGAAGATATCTGGACACTGTAGCCTCAGAAATGGCTCCAGTAGATATGGAGAGATTGTAATGTGAAAGGGAAAAGAAATATAAGAATGATGGTTTAAGAAGATGGTCGGGTCAAGTGAAAGTGTTTGTTCTGTTTTGTTTGTTTTAGGAGGAGCGAGACCTGGGCATCTTTGTAGGCAACAAGGAAGCGGCCAGTGGATATGGAGAAACTAAAGATAAGATGCTGGCAGGGATCAAAGGAACAAGCTTCATAGGTGACCTGAAAAGTTGGGGCTTAAGTAGAGGGTTCTACCATCACAAGAAAGGCCAACTCTTTAGCATAAATCAGTGTAAACAAAGAGATCGTATAGGTGATGTCAATAGGTTTATAGATATATAATAGGGGAAAAGAAAGAGTTCATGGTGAGTGGTCTTTTTCAGTAAAGTACGAGGCAAAGTCTCTGCTTTCTGAGGAGGGAAGGAGGATGGTGGTATGGAAGACTTGAGGAGACATCAGAAGATTTGAAAGAGCTATTGTGGGACATATTGTAGAGAAACATTTAGGAAAAGGATAAAAAAAGGTTGCCTTGTGGAAGTGAGGGTTCAGTTGAGATTAAATAATACTAACACATAATAACCCAGTCAGCATGGTTGCCTAGAGTCCCTTTAACCATCAGGGAAGAAAGTGATAGACCATTCCCTCTCCTGGCATGATATTCTTTATAATATTATTAATATTACATAATTATATATATAATATAAATATATAATATAATACATATATAATAATAATAATGATTCTTTATAATGATATCTCACATTTATATAGTGCTTTAATGGCTGCAAAGTGTTTTCCTGATCAGGAATCCTGTGAGGTTGACAGATTATTCCTTTCCTGATTTTACAGATGTGGTAACTGATGCTCAAAGAAGCCAACTGATTTGACCAGTGTCGCATAGCTGTTCTGGGACAGTTATGATTTAAATCAAGTCTTCTTAATACAAGCTCTTTTTATTATATTACAGTGCCTTTCATGTTCCCCAGTAGAATATAAGCTTCATGAAAGCAGAAACCATGACTTACTAAATCTTATATCTCTCTGAACACCTAGAACAGTGCTCCAAACATAGTCCACACCTAATTCCTTAGTGAATTGAATTAAAATTGAATTTTATGCTCTTTGGTCCCGGCAGCTGGAGGAAGATGACGAAGGAGATGTCTTCCTTTGGTAAGCGCCAGAATAAGATGCACACTTTGTGCCGTCGTTGTGGTTCTAAGGCATACCATCTTCAGAAGTCAACATGTGGCAAATGTAGATATCCTGCTAAACGCAAGAGAAAGTATAATTGGAGTGCAAAAGCTAAGCGACACAACACCACTGGTACTGGTGAGGTGCGGATGAGGCACCTAAAAATTGTCTATCGCCAATTCAGGAATGGATTCCGTGAAGGAACAACACCCAAACCCAAGAGAGTAGCTGTTGCAGCATCTAGTTCATCTTAAGGATTCGACTGTTTGTTAAAATAAATGTCATGAATGAAAAAAAATTGAATTTTATAGAACTTATCAAACAACAATGCCTGATGAGGATATCTTTTTACCCTAAATCCTCTCCCCCTAAAATGAAGGGAGGAGTAGCAACAGTGCAAAAGACAACCTGACTGTGAGTGCAGTCATTCCAGGAAAGAGAATAGTCCTTCATCCAAAGGGAGCAATAGGAAAACATCCTGAGAGGTGGGTACTGCGGTGTCAGGATATTGGAGATGGCAGCTGTGTCACGGTAGGGTGAGCTGTATGAGACAAAAGAATGGTAGATGTTACAGGGAACAGCAAACCCAAACAGAGAGGAAGCATGCCCAACTTACGGATGTTGGGAGTCTGGGGCAAAGACCCATGCTAAAGACTTCTGATCAGCCCATATTCTTTTGCAAGCCTCTCTGGGAGTCAGAATATGCACAGGTAATAGCATCCACGAAGCATGATTTCTTGTCATTTTGAAAATGGACAAACACATGACATAAAGGATTTGAAAGTATTTACACTGTAACTTGTTCTTTACAGAAGCACACTGAAGCAGGGAGGGAATGGAGAGCACCAAGTATATCAGCTGCAAAGTATGAACAGTTTGACTGAAGAGAGGAGATGATTAAGTATTTGCTTTGCTGACTGGGAGAGGAAGATCTAGCGTGGATTGCAACGGGATGTACCTCCCAGGGCCTAAACTTGCTTTTTCATGACATCATGGGACTGGACATTTTCCAAAAGAACCGTAGAAGAGGAAAAAAAGTTATAGAACATGTCAGACCCGCTCAGGACACAGCTGCTGTTTTCTACAAGTAAGGTGAAAAATGCAAAGAATAAAGTATAGAAATGAAACAGTAGCAGCATTCAATGTGGCAATGTTTGGATGGCCATTGTGCCTTTATAAAAGTACAACATTCTTTAAGAGATAGAGATAGATGGAGATCTCAAAGTACTCAAAAATAAGAGACATTTCAACTCATGAGGATTGGATTTCTAGGACTCAGTTTCTTTCTCTGTGCAGTGAGGGAGTGAGATTTATGGTTTCTAAGTTACCTCCTAGCTCTAATCTTTATGATCCTGTAACATCTTCTGGCTTCAACTATACAATTCCTTGATCATTATAAAGCCAATTTATTGAGTAATCCTTGTGTAGGAATCATACGATGTTCTTGCCTTGTATTGCTTATAAAATAGTTCAGTTAATAACCAACTCTTGGGAATGTTCATAAATTTTCAAGTTGAAATAAATAAAAAAAGAAACAAAAGTGAAAAATATCAAGAAAGGAGAAATTTTTCATTGTCAAGAAATATATGACTGTAATAAATGTCATGGATCTATAATAGATTTAATTCAAGAAACTTTGATTAAGGGTGGAGAAAAGATGATGAAGGAGAGGCAGGAGCTCATCTGAACTCTCCCAAATTCCCCTCCAAACAACTTTAAAATAACACCTCAACCTAAATTATAGAGTGGCAGAACCAACAAAAGGTTGGAGTGAAACAGTTTTCCAGCCCAAGACAACTTAGAAGATCAGCAGGAAAGGTTTGTCACATAAGGACAGTAGTTGGACCTGGAACACAGCAACCAAGCAATGACAACACCAGCAGCAGGTCTTGGAGGATGCTGGAAGAAGAGAAGCAGCAGTTTCAGGGGCTCTAAGCATACAGACAAGAGGGTCAGACACCTAGTCAGAGAGGTAGTACAGGGGACCTTTGCCTAGCACTGGGTTCAAGACCCTGCATTGCCCAGACCCAGGTCCAGGTAACAGTTCAAGGCTAAAGAGGAGTGGCCACAGAGGAGCAGGGGTCCTGGTCACAGTTCTAGGGTAGCTAAGAGCACTTGTGGTTACTCACAAGGGAATAGGGGACCTGGTCACAGGTCCAGGGCCAAGAGGAATACCAGTACTTGCAGCCACAGGGGGAACAAGGTCCCTTCTTGGGTTAACACCAAAGCAAAAGCCCGGAGAGCAGTGACCACACCTTTCCTTGGAAACATGGAAAATTTACAGAACCACAGAAATACCTCTGAAAACAGCAGCAGAAAAAAATCTGAAGCTTTCAACACTTCTCCCTCCACCCTGGAAGCAGAGCCTAACTTTAACATAAAGTTTAAAGTCAAGAAATAAGCTGGAAAAATTAGCAAACAACAAAAAAGAACCGAACTATAAAAAGTTAGTATGGTGACAAGACTAATCATCAAAAGAGGCACAAAAATCCATTGAAGAGAAGAATCATTAGAAAAAAAACAGAATCAGTCAAATGGGAGAAGAGATACAAAAATTTACTGAAGGAAAAAAAACTCCTTAAAAAGTAGAATTGGCTAAATTTTTTTAAAAAATGTACAAAAGCTCATTAAAAATAATTCCTTAGAATTAGAATTAGGCAAATGGAATCTAGTGACTCTGTGAGACATCAAGAAAAGTAAAATAAAATCAAAAGGATAAAAAAATAAAATGTGAGATATCTCGTTGGAAAAGCAATTGACCTAGAAAATAAATCAAGAAGAGATAATGTAATAATTCTTGGTCTACCTGAAAGCCATGAAAAAAAAGGATCTAGACATAATATTTCAAGAAATCATTGATGAATATTGCTCCGACATCCCAAAATCAGAAGGTAAAATAGAAATTGAAAGAATCCACTGATCATCTCCTTAAAGAGTTCCCAAAATGAGAATTTCTAGGCATTACAACCAAGAATAACATACCTAGAAAACCTGAGCATAATATTTCAGGGAGAGAAATGGCTATTTAATGAAATAAAGGACTTTCAAGCATTTCTAATGAAAAGGTCAGAAATGAATAAAAAATTTGACTTTCAAATATAAAATTTAAGAGAAACATAGAATGGCAAACAGGAAAGAGAAATCATAAGGGACTCAATAAAATTAAACTGTTTACATTCTTATACGTGAAGATGATACTTTTAACTCTCAAGAACTTTATCATTAGTTAGAAGTTTATGTAGACAGAGCGCATGGGTGTGAGTTGACTATGATGAGATGACCTTTTTAATGAAGGAGTGAGAAAGAGGAATGCATTGGGGGGGGGAAGGAAGGGAGAGGAAGAATTGGGGAAATTATCTATCATAAAAGAGGCGTGCAAGGAAGAGTTTTTATAGTGGAAGGGAAATGAAGGGATGTGTCAGTCGACACTGCAACCTTACTCTCAGAATTGGCTCAAAGGGCGGATAACATACACATTCAGTTGCCTATAGAAATTTCTCTCACTCAACAGAGAAGTGGAAGGGAAAAAGGATAAGGGGATCTGGGACTGAGACAAGGGATTGAAGAGTAAGTGAGACAGTGGTCAGAAGCAAAATAGACTTTTGAGGTGAGGCAGAGAGAGAGAGAGAAAGAGAGAGAGAGGGTGGAGGGTGGAAGGGGGGATAAATAGGAAAAATAGAATGCAGAGAAATACAGTGAATTCTCTCGTAAAACAAAAGTGGATAGCAGAATAAATTAGAAACTAAAATCCAATATGTTGTTTACAAGAAACACATTTAAAACAGAGAGTCACAGTCAGAGTAAAAACCAGGTGCTAGAGAAAAATCTATCACACTTCAGTCAAGATAAAAAATGTAGGGGTGGCAATCATGATATCAAACAAAGCAAAAACAAAAAAATAGACCTAATTAAAAGAGATAGGGAGGAAAACTACATTTCACTAAAAGGAACCATAAACAATGAAGTAATATCAATACTAAAGATGTTGTTATTTGCTCATTTTCAATGAGGACCAATGACATTATGGGATGACGTCTTATCTTGTGTGTGAATTGGATTTAAGTGAGGTAGAGTTGCACGAAGTCATCAACTTTACTCTCTTTTCCTGAGTCATTAAAGTTGAGTGGCAAGACAAAAGTTAAGATGACTCACAATGACCCAGGATGCAGTGGATGACTTTAGCATCTACGATGTTTGACCAAGCTCTAAGTACTTCACAGCACCTATTTTGGCTGCCTTCATAGCCAGAAGTCTTCACATGTTTGAAGTAGACATCTTTCTAACTCAATGAGTTTGAGGCCTATTGTTTACCCTCCACATGGTTTAGCCCATCTGCCAAGATGGTTTACTGAGGTGAGGTTGCTACACATGATACAGCTTCTCAGAGCCACAAATGAGAGTTGGATAAAAGGTGGACACCAACAGTAGAAGCCCTGAAAAGTGTTCAGTAGCTGTGTCAGTAATGCAAAATGGGCTCCTTAGTATTTGTTTAAGGGGTGCCCTTGAGGGGTTTGGCTTTTGTATACCTTGAAAGTACTTTCACCTGTTAAGCGCTAAGCCCCAGGCCCAAAGCCCTATCAGGTGTGAAACCTGTGTGGGCTTAGATTAATGACTTAAGAGGGACCAACTCTCGGGAACCAATGGTCTCTGGTCTCTGGTCTCTGGTCTCTGGTCGTTGAGGCGGGGCTTGAGAAAGCCAGAGGCTTGGCTGTGAGGAGAGGCGAGAAACTACAGCTGAAGCCAAAGCAGAGACGACCCATGTGTAGACCCAGGAGTTGGAGCGAGGACTTGAGGCCAGTGAATATGATTTACGCCATCTTATTTTTCTGTGGCCTCCTGGTTACTCTTGTGAGGCAGGCCTACTGGGCCTGGAGGCTTGTGATCACAATATTGAAATGGGGAGGTTGGTTCACTAATTTGTCGCTGTGGGCCCTGAATAAATTTTTTGATGCCTTCTGCTTAGAGAATTCTATATACCTTGCGATTTCGAACCATTCAGATATATATATATATATATATATATATGTATATATATATATATACATATATATAAAATCCTTTTTTGAGATCATAAATTCGGCCTTCCTACTACAGTAGCCCTCACATCAAACGTACTAGAAGACCCTGAATATGCCACATATCCCACTAAAGATATGTGTACCAAGTGACATAGCATCCAAATTCTTAAAGAAAAAGTTAAATGAATTACAGTAGGAAATAGTAAACTTTACTAGTGGGAGACCTCAGCATTCTCCTCTCAGAACTAGATAAATCTAATAATAAAATAAATAAGAAAGAAGGCAATGAATAGAATTTTCAAAGAGATAGATATGACAAACTTCTGCAGAAAATCGAATGGGAATAGAAAGTAGAATGCCTTTTTCTCAGCTGTATATGGCGCCTTTACAAAAATTGACCATGTATTACAGTATAAAATCCTCACAAAAATGCAGAAAAGAAAAAATATTAAATGCACCTTTTTCAGACCATAATGTAAAAAAAAATATTATACTCAACAAAGGGCCATGCGAACATAGATTATAAAAATTAATTGGAAACTAAACGATCTAATCCCAAAGAATGAGTGAGTCAAAGAAGAAATCATGGAAACAATAAATAATTTCATTAAAGAGCATGCCAACAATGAGACAACATGCCAATATTTCCAGGATGCAACCAAAGCAGTATTTAGGGGAAATGTTATATCTCTAAATGCTTATATCAATAAAAGAGAAAAAGAACAGATCAACAAATTCGACATACAACTAAAAAAGTAGAAAAAGAACAAATTGAAAATCCCCAATTAAACACCAAATTGGAAATCCTGAAAACAAAAGGTGAAATTAATAAAATTGAAAGTAAAAAAAACCCATTGAACTAATAAATAAAACTTGGAGCTGGTTTTATGAACAAAATAATAAAATAGACAAAACATTAGTTAATTTAATTAAAAATAAAAGGAGATTACTAGTATCAAAAATAAAAAAAGATGAATACATCACCAATGAAGATGAAATTAAAGCAATTATTAGGGGCTATATTGCTTAATTATATGCCAAAGATGACCATTTACAAAAATATAAATTGTCCAGATTTACAGAACAGGAAATAAAATACTTAAATAACCTTATCTTTGCAAAAGAAATTGAACAAACTATAAATGAGCCCCCATTTTACAGAGGAAACTGAAGCAGGCAGAGATTAAATGACTTTCCTAGGGTCACACACTAATTGATGTCTGAGGCCAAACTAGATTTCAGGTCTTCTTGACTCCAGACTCAGTGATCACTCTACTAGCTGCCTACCATTAATTTTGTCAAATGTAAAAAGTGGCTTGCTTGCATTCAAAAAGTGCAATGAGTAACTTATGGACCTGTGGGGTCAAGAAGATTTGAGTTTGATACAGAGTGAAGGGAGCAGAACCAAGAGAACACTGTACACAATAAAAACAGTATTGTACAAAGAGTGACTGTGAATAACTCAGCTATTCTCAGCAATACAATAATACACAACAATCCCAAAGAACTCATGAAGAAAAATGTTAGCTGTTTCCAGAGAAAGAACTGATGGAGTTTGAATATGGACTGGAGCATACTATTTTTTTTCCCTTTCTTTCTTTCTTTCTTTCTTTCTTTCTTTCTTTCTTTCTTTCTTTCTTTCTTTCTCTTTCTTTCTCTTTCTTTTTCTCTTTCTTTTTTCCTTTCATTTTTTCTTTCTTTTCGAGTTTTCTTCCACAAAATGGCTAATATGGATTTTTTTTTGTAATTGCACATGTATAACCTACATCAGATTGCTTACCATCTCAGGGAGGGAGGAAGGGAGAGAATTTGGAACAAAATTTTTTTTTATAAATTTTATTTAATTTATTTAGTTTTCAGCATTGATTTTCACAGGAGTTTGAATTATAAATTTTCTCCCCATTTCTACCCTTCCCCCCACTCCAAGATGGC
>CM053626.1:173689877-173760298 GCA_028646595.1 Phalanger gymnotis
GGCTCTGCTCCACTCAGCTCCTCTCCCCTCTGCTCCCAGCTCCGTGTGGGATAGACCTTACCCAGAGACTATCCAGGCTGTCCTGGGCTAGAGCCCTGCTTCCCTCTGCTACCCTGTGGGTTCTGCAGTTCTAGAATCAGTTCAAAGACATTTTTTATATGTTTTTGGAGGGAGTTGGTGGAGAGCTCACGATAGTCCCTGCTTTCCAGCCGCCATCTTGGCTCTTCCCCAACAAAAATTTTTCAAAAGGTAAAAAAGAGGGTTTTTTTTTAGGAATTAGAGAAATTAGGGGGAAATAAAATATTATTTTAAAAAGAAGATTCCATTTCAAATCTTGCCTCAGAAATTTACTAGCTGTTTGACTCTGGGAAAGTTACTTAAACTCCTATCTGCTTTATCTTTCTCATTTATAAACTGGGGATAATAATAGCACCTACTTCCCAGGGTTGTTATAAGAGTTAAATGAGTAAGTATATATGTAAAGCATTTACGAACCCTAAAGATATATACAAATGCCAGCCTTTATTATCATGAAATAACTAAGATTCCAGAATAGAATCAAAAGAAGGGTAAAACAAATGGCCAAGTCATACAGATTCACCTGTGGGAATGAAGAAGTTTAAGACAGCAAATTCAGGACCAGGTCATCATTGCCAGACACTGAAAAAAGGTTATCTTAAAGAGTTCAATTTAATGATTCATGTTGACTTCTCCTTCACCTGGACCAGTGATGCAATCGCAGAAATAAAAGGGTAGATACCAGAAGTAATAAAGTAACAAGGTGTTCATGTGTTAACCAAAGTACAGAAACAAACAATCAAAAACATATCCCAACCCTAATGTCCCTTTACAAAGTGTGAAGAAGAAAATTTTAATGCAATCACAAATGCAGTTTGCCATTGGTGTTCTGAAGATCAGCCATGCCCCTGGTGGTCTTTAAAAATCTAAGTTTGCCAGCCCTGGAAACAATTAACACAGACTAGGCAAAAAACAGCTTTCTGCAGGATGACTCCAGTTCCTCTACCAGAGGGGCAGCAAGGCAGAATTTCTCTCTCCTCCCTCACCGTTCCCTTATCAGCTATAGAACCCTCTAGGGTAACTATTCTCCTAGAAGGAGACACCATATCTAGCAAGGAGGAGAAAGACAGTCACAGAGGAAGAGATAGACAGGTGCAATGACACAGAAACAGACAGAAACAGAGAAAAAGAGATGGCCTCAAAGAGACAGCGAGAGATACAGAAAAGAGAAAGACAGAGAATAATATAGCTTCAAGAAGCATGATCCTTTAAATGATAGAATAGGGCCAACCATGGACTCAAAGGAGTGTTAGCCCTGATGATTAGAAGCTGAGTTATAAGAATGAGCAGGCCACGGGGTCAAGCATAAGTGATTTGCCCCACAGAGATGTTATTCCAGGGGGAAGCTCTATGAGGATACCAAGAAAAGAAAAAGGACATTAGAGTCCTGCGGTGACAGATGATGGGTTCACTGGATCATAGGTTTATAGCTGGAAGAGACCTTAAAAGTCCAACCACCTCATTTTGCAGATAAGGAAAGTGAGTCCCAGAGAGTTTCAACGACCTGTACAAGGACACAAGATGTGAGTTGCCTTGGCCACCCGTGTTTCCTATGTTTATGCCTCACAATCAGTGTACCCTAAGTTTGTGCCCACTCTTCCCACTGATGCTATGAGTTTTTGTAGGAGAATACATGCCATGTTTATGTGAGGAATGTTTTGTAGATGATGCACTTACTATGTCATCTTAACATAATAGAGATTTGAGAACTGACTGACATTCCAGGATTTGTTGTTGAGATGTACAAACAGTCCCTCATGAGTCTGAAATTGATTTAGACTATTGTGATCTTTAAGCAAGAAGAGGGCTTTGAGTCACCCCTGAAATTTTGAAAAGAGATACACATAGCCTGCAAGAGAGGAGACTGAAATAAAAATTTTATAAAGGAACAGAGAGATAATGGCATCCAGGGTTTCACTTGGAACTTAATGAGTGAATCAGAAAGCGCTGACCACATAGTGGCTGTAATTGACAAAGGAAACTCAAAATGAGAAAATGAAAGGAGAGCAGAAATGCGGCAGAGAAACGAGAGATCAAGGTGAGTCAAGGTGTGCCTCTGCTGGCATCTCAAAACAGAGGAGATCAGGCTTTTGAACTCATCTCTTCAAGGACTTAGGGAAGTTCCATTAAAGATCTGCTCTCTACACAACTCCATCCACCCTATACCTATCCATGAGCAAACACTCTAATATACTCTGCATGCTTATTTTACCTAAATTTTTCTTGTATCCTGCTTTTGCTTCAGCCATTGACGGTAGGAGTTAGTGGGAGATCCAAACTCAAAAATGTGAATTATAGCAGAGAGCCAAATCTCTGTTTGAATGTTAAGAATTTTGCTAATTGGGAGCCCTGAGTTATCATGATTATGCTAATCACTTTTTTTCATCTGATATTAACTCCATAAAACGGAAGAGGAGGGGACTACATGGCCTTGAGAGACATCATATTGCCCCATGCTAAAAAGCAAGCTAATTGTTCCAAGAGAGAATGACTGGCCAATTTTCTAAAGATAGCAGAGTTGAAGAAAGGGAAAGAAGGAAAAAAATAGTGACCAAAGCAAGATCAAACTCTCAACCCCCACCACAAAGCCGCTACCTTGGGAGAAGAGAAGAAAGGTCTGAGAAAGATTACCCTTTGCCCTAGCCAGCATGGAGAAAGGGTCAGAAAAGGTCAAGTAGCAGCTGGCCAACTCTGCACTTTACATGACACCCAAAGGTAACACATTTTAAATGATTTTGCTTTGAGGTAATTGTGTCTACTGGGTAGCTATTAAAAGATGAGCACATAATTGAGAAATAGTGAATTATAATTTTGGAAGTGTAGACCCAAAGATACTTTCTGGGCGATCCACATGGAAAAATGTGACTTGGAGGGGTGGTAAGCTCCCAAGTAGTCTACTGTAAGAATATTTAAGGAAAGAATAGAAATGGTATTTTTAGTATGTGCCTCTACTACAGGGTGTTCCTTAAGTCTGGCAAGATGCATATTTTCAAGAAATGAAAGAAATTTTCAACAACATTTTATTTAATTGGAATGTTAACTTAAATAACATTTTCAATATGATTTCCATTGTTTCTGATGCAAAGGCTGATGCACTTTGCAAGATTCACATCAACTTGATGCAATAACTCGACGTTGCCGTCAATTTTAGCACATTCACTCTTTATGCATTCAATCGAGTGTGTTGCATCTGTGATTTTCATTGAGTACACCTTCTCCTTTAGCATACCCCAGAAAAAGAAGTCAAGGGGGCTAAGGTCTGTTAATATTCCAAATATTTCAAAGTATGAATTTTTCCTGTGTGTCCAGACTTTAGGGACACCCTGTATAATGATAATAAAGATGGAAGCAAATCTTACCAGTTATAGCCAAAGACATCATAGTGCCCTTCATCACCTGTTCATTCCCTCACCTCCAGTGAGCCAGTGCAGGGCAATCACAAAAAAAAAATTTCATTCCTAAACCTAGAGTAGATGACATTGAGGAGGACAACTTCCCCATCATATGAGCAATAGATCCCTGGAGTACAAACAAAGAAGTTAAAAGGAAAAAAAAAACCTCGTTTTGTAATGGGGGAGATAGTAAGTTGAGTGAGAGACAAATCAAGCAAAATGTTGTTTTGGTTCAAGTTAGGCTATAGGTAGTTGGAGCTACAGGACAGAAGCTCTGAAAAGATGTGATAGCTGGAAATGAAGATCTGGCACTTCTCTGTATAGAGGCAATAATTGAAGCCATATTATCACCCAAGAAAGAATGTAGAGCTAGTAGAAGCCTGAAGACAGGACTCTGAGTTGGAAAAAGAATGAGGAGTGTACAAGACAGAGAGGGAAAATAGAAAGGTATAAATTGAACTAGGTGTCCTAGACCCAAAGGCAGAAATAGAAGTGTTGACAGCAATGTTACTGCATTTGACCAGATTGAAAAATAGGCTGCACTCTTGGGAATGGATAGTAGAAAGGAACTTTCAGATGATGCTGAATACAGACTGTCTCAGATGTTTGACTGGGTTTGTGCCAAGCACATTCTCCCGAAACACCATGTCCAAAGTCTTGGGCTCTTATTTCCTTCCTATATCAAATTGCTCTGTCTTTGCACCATGTATGTGAAAGAAATCAGGCCATTTGAAAATGCTTATACCAAATCAGAAATAAATTAATACATAGGAGGGTTTCTACCTGAGGAAAATGTCAGTTTTCAGAAGGGTGTGAAGAGGGTTTTAAGAAGCAGGTGTCAAAAAATCAGAAACGAAAATTCTAAAGATAAGACTGGCTAGCCAAAAATCCCTTGGAGCAAGTCATATTCAATAATTTGGGCCATCAGGGAGGTTTTGTTTCTGTGTTGGTGGCTTTTTTCTCAGTTTTTATGAAAGCAAATGTTTTCTGCTTGACACAGTACAGAAGAATAAAGACAATATAACTAGCCTTGTTTTACTTGACTATGGATGATTCCTAGGTCTAGAGTCAGGAAGAACTGGATTCAAAACCATCCTCAGACTCCACACAAGACATGTAATCTCTGCCGACCTCAGTTTCCTTAACTTTAAAAAAAGGGATGGTAATACTAGTACCTACCTAAACAGGCAGGTAAGAGAAATATTTCTTAAGTTCTCAGCAAAATGTGTGGCACAAAGTAGGCAATAAATGTTTCTTCTCCTCCCTTCCATTTTTCAAAGTTTTGTCTGTCTCATAAAGTGGTAAAATTTAAAGAAAAATGCTGGATCCCTTAGCTTTGGAGCCTCTTATGCCTTTATTTATAAGAAAAATGGGAAAAAATAAAAAGAAAATTCAATTAATATATATCTGTTGTCTGAACAAACTATGTTTTATTATACCAAACCTTATATTAGAAACAATATTATTTTATATATGTGGTCCCTAAACATATATATGTATGTGTATACACACACACACATATACATACTGTGTATGTGTATGTAAACTAAGTGTTTTTTTATTGAGTGAATCTTAAAGGGCACTTAAATAAATAAGTATCAAAGATATTTCAACTTTCCCCCAAGATTTGTTATTTAAAATTGTTTACGAAACCCGCCACAAGTTTATTTGTTTGTTTTTTTCCCAATGGTTTCAAAATTTCCAGAAATTTTCCATCTCTACAAGGAAGTGCCTCATCAGTATGAAAAGAAAGTAAAGGTGAAGGTTGTTTAGTCTGGACAGCTCACCTTTGGAGACATGCCCTTTCTTTTCAAACAGTCTGAGACTAAAACTGTGTAGCCAGTCTCTAGTAGATCTGACAAGTTTCCTGTTACAGTGGAAAGAGTGCTGTGGGTTCAAATCCTGGTTTTATCACTTTGTATTTGTGACTTCAGACAATGCGTCTCACCTCTCAGGGGCTCCTTTTCCCCAACTGTAAAATGAAGGAGTTGGCTTAAATGATCTTGACGGTTCCTTTTAGAGCTAAATTACTTGACCTCTGTCAGCCTGTTTCCTCAATTATAAAATGAGGGTGATAGTAGTGCCTACCTCATAGGATTGTTGTAAGGATCCAATGAGATAATATTTATAAAGTATTTTGCAAATAAATAAGTGCAAATTACTTAGTTGGTGCTTAATAAATTGTTACTCCTTTCCCCTCCCTTTCAATTATTCAAATTCAAATTAAATCTATTACCTATGAGCCGAAGGCACTACAGTTAGAATAATAAGGAGCCAAAATTTGGAAAGTGCCTATGGTCAGATATTTAGCATCTCTTGAGATTTTTTTAGGATGGTAGAAGCATTTTGTTATGAGAATAATAATAGCAAGTGTTATTTTTTAATTATTGACATTAATCGCAGTGCTAATGATTAGCATCATAAATAATTACTAGCATTGCTATGGCACCTTAAGGTTTGTAAAACTCTTTATGTTTTCTCATTTTGTCCTCACAACAACCCAGTGAGACAGGTACAATTATACCCATTTATAGATGAGGAAACTGAGGCTCGCAGAGGTTTAGTGATTGTATTATTGATGTATTATTAATGCAATGGAGTATTGTTAATGTATTTTTAATACAATTTGAAGATCTTCCCATTCATTAATAGGCCCATGTGACCTGTCTGAGTCACATGAGTTTGAGTCACATGGAAGCCTGAGTCACATGAGCCTGTGGTGGGAGGAGTTTGCTGAATAGGTGGAGCAAGAAGGGTAGAGCAGAGCTGGGAGGAAGTGAGACAGAGCAGTCAGAGCTGGGAGAGAGAGAGAGAGAGAGAGAGAGAGAGAGAGAGAGAGAGAGAGAGAGAGAGACAAAGCAGCAGCTAGCATGAGTGGGAACCAGGGAGTGCCTTTGCTCTTGTTTATGGGAAGTCCCTAATAGAGAAAAGGCTTGAGGATGGAGGTTCCCCCTGCATTGCTAATGTGTACAGATCTCTTTGTTGCTGTGGTAGATTTAGCTGTCTGGTGTTCGAATAAATGTTTTGGTTTTGCCTTGAATGAAGAAAAGCTGTTGTATTTTGCAATTCAGAAATACACCAGCATATTCATAGCACTTGCTGTGGATATTGCATTGACTCTACAGTGACCTACCTATGGTAATACAATTATTAAGTGTCTGAAGCAAGATTTGACTCCAACTCCAGCTCTCTCTCCACTGTGCCACCTAACTGCCAAGAAGCCTGACTCTGATGATATTAGGCTGATGTGTGACCAAGTTTTTTGGAAACTTTATTTCCCTGCATTGATATACCTCTCATTTCTTATTTTCATTACCAAAAAAAGAAAAATCCAGCCATTCTTTGTTCGAAGAATTCTTACTTATTGAATACTCCATCGGTTCTCATCAAAATTCTAAAATTGGGCATTCAAGAGTTTCTGCAATTTGGCTCCAAGTGATTTTTCTAGGTTTGTCTCGTACTCTTCCCCTCCTCCATTCCCATAACACACCCTGGCTGGAGCAGCCTACTTTTTTGTTTATTGGACAAGTCACAAATTTCCTCAGTTGTCTTACTTCTCCCCTTAATCTCTAGAAGTTGAAAATCTTCTCATCCTTCAGGATTCTGCTTAAACATTACCTTCCTCATGAAGCCATCTCTTATTCCTCGAGCCCAAAGCATGAATACTCATAACACATACTCTGTACCCCTCCTATATACTTTCACATGCACTGGTGTGATTTCCTGACATTGAAACTGCCTCCACAAATGTAGTTGGAAGTTGCTTTTTAAGTTTTGTCTTAGTGAGGTGCTGAGTCACAGTCAGTGACATACCCCCATGATCATGCAGCTTACATGTGTCCCAAGCATCACTTAAATCTAAATCTTTTTGACTCCAAGGCCAGTCCTTAGCACACTCTACCCCGCTACTGCCTCTGTGATGTGGCATTGGAAGAAAGGGCTTCAATGGGCCTGCTACGTGAAATGAATGTGAGCCAACAAATATTCATTTCATAAGATATTTATTAAGGACTGACTTGGTGCAGAGACATGTGTAAATAAAGCACTAGGAGAAATATAAAGTTTTGATAGGGCATTCATGGCTTCATTTTCATGGATCTTGCATTTTCAGGGGCCAATAAGACATTCACAGACATCTATAGTACAGATGATACACATGAGGTACAAGTTAAGCACATTAGAGAAGAGCCGAACAGTTCTATGTGAGATTTGAGGAGGGAGATACTTCCTGATGGGGATTCAAGGAGAGGTGGCGTTTGAATGAGGCTTTACAGGAAAAGTAAACATTTACCACACTAAGAACATTCTAATCATACAGAGCAGTCTGATGTCATAGGTTACATATGTGCCCTTGTAGACTTACATCAAAAGCCATTAATGCTAAACATGCAACATTGGCATATATTCCCTTTATGAATTGTGGATTTAAATAAAAGAGGTCACTTTTCAGATACAGCATTTTAAGAAGCAAAAAGGATATATGGTGACCTAGGCAGATACATACAGAGACTTGCTATAAGCAGCATTTAAAATAATGTTAAAATTGGGAGTCCTGTACTAGGAAAGGTGAATAGAGAGGTGAGTATCGATCAAAAAAGGGAGGGGGGATTAACCATAATGTTTTCCCCTAGTAAATATAGAAAGACAAATAATCCTAAAATTCATATTTTAGCAAAGCAATATACTTTGAATCTCACTGAGAAAGGAATAACAAGGAGGAAAGAAAGAAAGGAAAAAAGGAAAATTTGGGTTCTTTTTTGTGGAAAGACGGGATAGAAGGGAAAGAAAGAAGAAATGAGGAAAAAGGAAAAGGAAGAAAAGAAGGAAGGAAGGAAAATAGGGATGGAGGGAGGGAAGGAAAAAGGAATGGAAGGGAAGGGAAGGAAAGGGAAGGGAAGGGAAGACCTAAAAGAGTTTAATTATATGCAAAATGCCAGTAGTGAACTAATCAATAAGCATTTATTAAATGTTTACCATGTTTCAGATATTCGTCCTAAGGGCTAAGTGTCAGTTAGGCGTATTTAAGGGAAATAGGAAATTAAAATATTGGATATGGAATGTTAGACTATCTAAAAATTATCTAATCCAGTATCCTTATTTTACATAGGAAGGAATCACAACTCTGTGAGTCACATAAAGTCTTCTGGCTAGTTAGAGTAAGGATGAAAACTGTAGATCTAGGACCCTTTCTGTGATACTGTACCCCTTCTTTACATTGTTCTGCCTCCCAGGACTGATGTATTTAATATTGGCTTATAGCCAATATATGTGCTTATAGCCAACCTATGAAGATCAAAGATGAGTTGATTTTTCTGGGAAAGTAACCTATTAATATGTACACAGGGAATAATCTGAGTCAAAATGCCAAAAAAGCCTTTAGGCAAATTGTTCCTTCCCCTTCCTTAAAGAGTGCTCTATGTGGACCAAGCCTATAGTTCCATAGAATGAGAAATGAGAAAGCACTTATGTTCAATTTATTAAGCTTCTTCTTAACACTTCCATCACTAATTTTCCATGTAATCTTTGGCCCATCACCAAACCTCTCTGCACCTTTTATCCACATTTGCAAAACAGAAATCAAAGGGCCTGCTTTGCCTATTTTGAATAGCTGTTGTGAGGATGAAAACAAGTTATAGATGTTAAATTAATTGGACAAGAGTTAAAAGTTTAATATAAAATATAAAGGATTGTTATAACATAAGGTACCCCCCCAAACTCCAGAGATAGTTTAGAACTCCTTATACTATACTAAAATAATTAAAAAAAAAACATTTGGGCCAATGGTCAGAAACCATGGTTTTGATCACTATACTTCCTTTTCAGGAAAAAAAAAATTACTTGGGTGAAGGGAGGTAGGAATGGATTTTAAAATACTGAGGAAAATGAAAAACCTATAGCAAACTAGATTTTTATTGATTTGTTAATTTGTTTTTGTTTGTTTATTTGTTATTTACATGTTCAATTCAAACAATCATTTAAAATAACATATAAAAGATAAAAGAATATATTGAGGACTCTATCTAAGAGAAGAAATAGTATTGCCTAGAAGTGAAGTTTGGAGCCTATATCTTTTTTTTTTTTTAATGAAGAACAATAAGATGAATCCTTTTAACAGCCAGAGTCCTAAGTAAAATTGGGTTTGCCTTCAGATTTTATGAAGGAAGCAAGCCTGGACCGATTCTTTATCAGTGGGTGATAAGATTGCGATGAGAAAGGATAAGGAAAAGTATTGATTATGTATACAAGTCTCTCAGATCACTCAAAATTGGAACCCTGCCTACAGAGATTATTCACGAGCACTTTAGTGAGATTTGAAATTTAATTTTTTTCTTCAACATCTTTGTAAAAAAAGTTTAAAAGCTTTATAAAAAGGCTCATAATATTTCTTGGACACTAAATCAAGACAAATTTTGATGAAATAAGTATAAATGAATCACAAACATACAGATTAAGTAAGCCTCCTTTTAAACAAATCAGTTTTAAAAAATTAGCTGAAAAAGTGCTTGGAAGTACGACATGCTTCAGGTTTTCTCAAACCCCAAATGCTTGAGAAAAGAGTGTATGCCATTTGACACAGTCAGGTCAGTTTTTCCATATAAACTAGAACCACAGTACCAATCAAGAGAAAAGCATTTCAGAATGATCCCTGGCATTTGTAGCTTGTTAAACATCATTTAGCTTAAATTCTTACATCTCAACATCAGCAAAAGTTCAGGTAGAAGACCCAGACATGCCCCTATTCATATATGCTCAGTGGTGAGCCCAAGCACCTTAAAAACAAAATAAAATTAAAAAAAAATATTAGGGTAAAGAAGAGCAAACAACAAATGAAGACCTAAATCAATGACAAATCTATATTTAGACAGGAAGCTGACCTTGAAAATAGAACCCAAATCATGCTGCCCACAATGGTAGTTTTGTGTTCCCCATTTCTCAAACTTTGAAATGCTTTCCATCAAGAAGAAACTCTTTCTTGGAAATAAATGGTTATCTCAGAATGAAGTTACCGTGACCTAGGATGCTAATGCAGTGGAATGCTGGTAAATGTTTAACAACCTGCTCTCAAAAAAATTCCCACCACACATTTAAATTCAATCTGCAATGTCTATCTCTTTGTCATAATTTTCTGAAGTCTAGACAATCAACAAAACAATGAGTCAAGCCCTGATTTGTAGCTTTCGCTAATTTCCAAGCAGGAAAATACTCATATGAAAATTTAATAATCAGCTCTTGAAAGCTGACTTCAGCACAACATTATTTGGCGTGAAGAACTGCATTAAAACATAGTAATTTGAGGGGATTGGAAGGAAGGAATACTTTGCCATGTCCATCTGTATCAGCCCACAATTTCTTGCTTAAGCACCGCAAAGGATATAAAGCCCCCTGATAGATATGCTTCAATCATATAACCATTGTCATAAGTCTAAAGAATAGAACCCCTAGGCTTACTCAGCCAAATTAATCATTCCCAATTTTCCTCTCACCTCTAGCATGATGCAACTCTTACTCAGGGGTATCACTGATCTTTGTGACAATTAAGGGACAGAGAGGACAGTTGCAGAAACTGGGTCTATAGTCAATCCAATTAAGTTGAGTCCAATTTATTAGATGCCTACTATGTGATTAGGGTGTAATGGTTGGGGGTATGCAAAAACAAAAGGAAAAATATTCCTTGCACTCAGGGAGTTAACCAATCTACTCAGACCATCAATAACACTTTATTAAGCACCTACTATGTGCCAGATTCTATGCTGAGTGCTGGGGATACAAAGAAAGGTGAAAGATGTCTTTTGCTCTAAAGGAGCTCACAATCAACTGGACAGCCTAATGTTTTAAAAATGGCTAACAGAGGAATACACTATCGGAGAAAATCAGCATTGTGATCAAATACAAGTCAAAACAGGTGTATCCAACACATTTAATAGTAAGCACGATTGTTTCAGCATTGTATTGACATCGGGCATAAAAAGATAGGCAATCCATTCATGGTAAATAGCAGTACCTTCCCACAAACAGATCAAGAGTTTCTAAGATCTACTGAGGTGAGAGCTAAGATAATTGAGGTCTCTGAAAATTGCTAATTCTGCAATCAGGGGAGGCCAATTTAGTCAATCAATAAACATTTACTAAGCACCTGCTATGTGCCAAGCACTGGGCTAAGTGCTGGGGATACAAATAGAGGCAAAAGAACCCAACCAACCCAAAAAAATTATAATCCCTGCCCTCAAGGAGCTTAATTAGGGGAAACAACATGCACACACACATGCACACACACATACATACATACACAACAAGTTATTTTCAGAACAAATAGGAAATTATTAGCAGAGGAAAGGCATTAGCATTAAGAGAGGCTAAGGAAGACTTCCTGTAAAAGGTGGGATTTTAGTTGGAACTTAATGGAAGCCAGGTAGGTCAGTAGTCATCAAAGTGGAGGAGAGTGTTCCTGGCATGGAGGACAGCCAGAAAGAATGCCTAGAACCAAGCAATGGGGAAATTGTGCTTCTCCAATGGAAGATAGGGGGTAGAGGGCTTGCCCTGCTGCGGGAAAAGAAGAGTTTGGGGCTATCAACTTCCTTCCTTGCCAGAGGAACAAGCTGGGAGGAGTTTAGCATTACTTTAGTACTTGCAAATCAATTTTCTCTCTAGAACCAGAGGCCCAGATTGCACCTTAAAATCTTCAGCCTACATGGTGATGTGGTGGTGGGGTGGGAGGAGTGGGAAGATTTCTCCCTCTAAGTCACATTGCCCCTATGTTCCCTATAGCCATTCGGTTCTGGTTTTCACAACCTACTATTGTATATACCTATCAGCTGGGGTACCAGAACACCTAGGCCAGGAGAGGTGAAGCTTAATCACCTGGGTCCTGTCAAGTTACAGGTCCAGAAGTCTTTGACAAATCTTTAGAACCATTTTTACTCTACCTAATTTCCTCTCCTCTTATCCCAGTTGGAGGAAAAAATTAGGGCCACAAATGATTCTTTCCTATTCCCCCTTCTCAGATCAACTTTATTTAAAGGTAGAATAGAGTGAGTAATAAACTCTAAGAAAAGTTCATTTGCCCCAAAATATCTTGTCCATACTGATTGATCCTCCACCAATTAAATCTTTATTTGTTTGAATAAGCAAATACCTTTCGTCATCCATACCTTATTAATTTTGAGACATTAAAGGTTTTAATTAGAGGGGAAGAAGGACTAAAGGGTTACTTGGAAGTTTGGCACATTTTGGGTGAGGGCAGATTGTGAATGAACACCAAAGGCTGGGATCTGGACAGTCCCCATGGCTCCTCAACAGTGCCTGAAGGCAAAGTTAAAATAAGCTTAGAAAAGGACACCTATCAGCTAGTAACCTATTGCTAGTCAACCTCATTGACTTATAATAAGCTCTTGACCATGACTTGATTTACTCAATCAGTTAAAATGCATTTATTAGGTACCTACTACGTTTTAGGCAATGCGCTAGGCATTAGTGTATATAAATACAAAAAAAATGAAATGATACCTGTTCTCAATGAGCTAATGTTCTATCCAGGGAAGGCAACATTTGCATATGTAAGCATATACAGAGTAAAAATGAATAGAATTAGTAAGAAATGACCACATTTTGATTTTCAAATGATGTGTGACCTGGCCTTTGTTTGTTGGCTTTAATGTTGACTTAACCTTCATACTACCCCTACTCTCATCTTCAAAGTCTAAGACCAATGGACTTTTCTAAAAACTTTCATGCCACGCAGGACTGCCTGGGATTGGGATCTAATAGAAAAGTACTAGTAATAGAGTCAAAGGAACTAAAGTCAAATCCCAAGTCACTTAAGCCTCCTCATCCTTGGTATCTTTATCTGAGCAGGGTGGACTAGCTGATCTATAGGGTCCCCCCAAAGTGCCCTCTAAATATATGCTCCTCCGACTATCACATTGGAGAAACACTCCAATCAAGATGGCACTAGACTCCCTAGCGGTAGAGCAAAGAAAGCACAGGATAGGAGATAGGGTCACAAAGGGAAACAAGGGGGCAGCCTTTTAACCTTGCCCTGTCTAAAATAGCATAATTAGAAAAAAGAGGAATGTATAAACCACAGTGATCTGACTCTGTAGATAGATAGATAGATAGATAGATAGATAGATAGATAGATAGATAGATAGATGGATGGATATGGATACGGATACAGGTACAGGGACAGGTACAGGTACGGATACAGATACAGATACACATATAGATATAGATATAGAGTTGGGGAGGGCACTAGCATCTAGGACAAACAGGAAAGGCTTCACGAAGAAAATACTTGAGCTGCATCTTACAAGGGAAAGACTCTATGAGGTGGAGGTAAGGAGGGAGGGAATGCATTCCATTGTAAAGATAGTAGATGGAGTGTCAAGTAAAGAATAGAGACAAGGCCAGTTTGACTGAATGCAGGAGGGGCAGTAACAGCCAATGAGCTGGGAAAGATGGGATGGAGTTAGGCTACATAGGGCTTTAAATGCTTAACAGGAGAGTTTTTATGTTACCCTAGAGGCCACTGGAGTAGGTTGAGTTGGGGAATCATGGCTTCAGTATGTCAGATGGATTGTAATGGAGAGAGATTTGAGGCAGGAGACTAATGAGGAGGTTGCCATAGTATTATAGGGGAGGGAGGATGACCCTCTGAGACTTGTGGGCAGAAAGGAGTTGGATTAAGAGACGCCGTGAAGGTAATTTTTAAAGAGATATCCACATATCATGTTTAGCTTCCAACTTGCCTTTTGGGGTTTTGGTTTTTGGTTTTGTCTTTTGCTTTGGATTTGACTGAGAATGGGACTGAAAATCCTGATGCACAAACATAAATTGTTGTAAATGGAATTAAACACGTTTAATAAGAATAGGATATATTTCTCCAAAAGTACAAGAAAAAAATGGTAACTTCATTGATTTGAAATAACTCTGGAATTACATCTTTCACTGAATCATTGTCACTTTTTTTCTAGTTCAATGTGAAAAGTGTTTTGTATCTAAATCTCATTCATTTTTTTAGTCAGTAGGAATTATTCCTTCAACCACCTCCTCTATTTTTTTAGGATACCTTTCCCACTCTGTCTGTCTCCTCACCAATATATCTCTAATCCATATGTTTTTTTTCCTCACTACTACTCCTAAGATATTTTTAAAATGCAATATGATTATTTACCAAATATTTCCCATAACTCTCTGATAAGTTTCTCATGCCTCCTAAGAGTAACGTATATTGCAGGTTAGCTGTTGGTGCAGATGATAGAAATGCTGAACTTGGTGTGAGAAAGACCTATATTTGAATCTTGCCTCAAACTTATTAGCGTGAGACCATGGGCATGCCACCGAATTTCTCTGAACCTCGATTTCCTCATTGGCAAAATGGGAGTATAGTAATAATATCTGTGGCACTTACCTTCCAAGGTTATTGGAATTTTCAGTGAAATATTGTCTGTAAATTGCTCTGCTCAACTTTTATTATTATGTGCACCTCATCTATAGACTATCCAGAGAAAATCTAAGCGCCGCCCCTTCCCCCACCTCCGGCCCCGCCATCCAGTCTGTCTTCTCGCATCGTCTGCCCACTTTGGACTCCAGGAATGCAAACTTATCTTATTATCAATCCATGATAAATACACTTAGGAAGAGAGGGCTGATACTTGTAACACATTCTGATTCCAAGAAGATCTATTTTGGGGATTGTTGGCTGATTCAGCCCTTCACTGATCAAGAGACGATTGAATGTCCGTTTCAATCACTCGTCATCCATGAGGAAATGAGTCCGTGATTTAAAAGCTCTGCTGATGCTCCTTTGGTTTCTTTAACGTATGTTCTGTCCCTCTCCATCCCTTCCCTGTCTCCGTTCCCAGACCGTGAGCTGAATTGCACAAAGCTGACTCATTTTTTCTTTGAAATGCAACTTGTATCCACAATGGGCTACTAAAGAAAACAAGCCCATTGGATTCTGATCTCCCTCTTACTCACTGCTGTTAATCAGCAACACACGGCCGCCACCTAATCTCGCGCAGGTCCGAGTTCTGCATGGTAGGGGTGAATAGCAGGGGTTCTTTATTCTTTCTGTTTGATACATCCTTCCTTCCACTTCTCAAAATCCACCACTGGGAGAAGGAAAAGGCAGACAGGAGGGAGAGGGGGAGACTTGCAGAAAAGTCTTTTCCGTTCTAACCTTTCATAGGCTGTGCGGTCATGACCCTGGAGACATCAGCTTGCAGCCTCATGATGGGATTGGTTACTCTCCCAGAGTCCTCACCGGCAATAGCCCTTTCCTTTCCTCAGGTCCTCTCTCCTCCTGTCTCCTGTGGCTTCACAGCAGAGTTCAGCATCTCAGGAAGAGAAACATAAGGTTCAGAAACCGTTGAGATTTCAACCCTTCCCTGCATGTTCCCTACTCGCCTCAGTCAAATAACCACAGAGGGTTGTTTTTTTAATTTGTTTTTAATATTTGTTTTTAGGCCAAAAACACAAGAATGGTTTTTGTCAGTCAACAAGTCATTACTACATGCCAGGAGCTTTATGCTATGCTCTGGGGATACAAAGAAAGGCTAAAAAAACTGTCTTTACTCTGAAGAACTACACATTTTCTGGGGGAATCAACACATAAATGATTATATTCAACTGAGAAATACACAGAATAAATGGAAGGTAATGTGAAAGAAGAAGGCTTTCACATCTGGGAGGACTAAGAAAGGCCACCTATAGAAGATGAGACTTGAGTTGACTCTTTTTTAGAAGAAAATATTATTTATTTTTAACATTGTTTTCTTTATTTTGAGTTCTAAATTCTTCCCCCCCTTCCTGCCCCTCCCCCACCCACTGTGAAGGCAAGCAATATTTTAATTATACACATGAAAATCATGTAAAACATTTCCATATTAGCCATATCACAAAAAAGTAAGTAAAATAAAGTGAGAAAATTACACTTCAATTTGGACTCAGAGTTCATCAGTTCTCTCTCTGGAGGTAGATAGCATTTTTTTTTCCATCATGAATTCTTTGGAATTAATTGTCTTGGATCATTATATTGATCAGAGTAGCTAAGTCTTTGTCTTGAATTGCCACATGATGTATCCTATTTTTTCTTTGAAATGCAACTTGTATCCACAGTGAGCTACTAAAGAAATTCTGATCTCTTGATCATCAATTATAATATGATGATAGGTTCTGCTCATTTCACTTTGCATCAATTCATATCTATATCCCCCTAGGTTTTTCTGAAACCATGCACTTCATTTCTTATAACACAATTGTATCCCATCACAATTAAATACCACAACTTGTTCAGCTACCCCCCCAATTGATGAGGAACCCCACCCCCAATTTTCCATTTCTTTGCCAGCACAAAAAGAGCTGTAACAAATATTTTTGTACATATAGGTCCTTCTTTTTCTTTGATCTTTTTGGGAGACCTAAAAGTGTTATTGCTGGGTAAAAAGGTATGCGCAGGTTTTCAGCCCTTTAGGCATAGTTGCAAATTGTGCTACGGAGTGATTGCACCAGTTCACAACTCCACCAACAGTTCATTAGTGTACCTATTTTCCCTCATGCCCTTTAGCATTCATCATTTCTGATACACATGAGATGGTACCTCAGAATTGTTTTAATTTGCATTTCTCTAATCAATAGTGATGTAGAGCATTTTTTCATGTGACTATAGATAGCTTTGATTACTTTTTACTATTGATTGTTCATATCTTTTGACCATTTATAAATTAGGTAAGGCCTCTTATTTTTTATAAATGTGATTCAGTTCCTTATATATTTGGGGAATAAAGCCTTTATCAGAGAAACTTCCTTCAATATTTCTCGATGTAACTTCATTATTTGTTGTACCTTCTATCAAAATGTAGTTTCCCTGATTATCTCTTTTAATTAGGTCTATTTTTTTGCTTTTGCTTTGTCTAAAGTCATGACTATCTTTTTTACTTCTGCTGACGCATAGTAGATTCTGCCCCAGCCCCTATGTGCATGTCCTTCCGTTTCAAGAGTGCCTCTAGTAAACAATGTATTGCTGGACTCTAGTCTCTGATCCGTTCTCCTATTTGCTTCCATTTTATAGGTGAAAAACTTGAGCTGACGATGATGAAGTTTATGTTGATAGTGATAGTAACTTTGTGGTTGACAAAAACTTTGCACATATTATACATTGAGTACTTAATCCTTTTGCCCTTAATAACAATTAATAATTAAATGTTCCCATAGTCTTGGGATCTCTGTGGCAAAAAGATTTTTTTATTTAAATGTGGGTTTCATTTTTATCCCTCTGGCACTAAATCTTAACCTTGTTGCTTCTTCTCTTCTTTAGAACCCCTAATCTTCTCCACTCCCAGCCTCCCACATACATTCTAATGTGTGGCATCATACACACACACCCACACACACACACACACACATACATGCACAAACACACACACTACCTACCCCCATACACTCAAAGCTACTATTTAGAAAAACTTCCTCTACCAATATCAAGAAATTTAGTTGATTTTTGCCACTCTGACCTTTGCAGAGCTAGACAGAAAGGTTTAGGTAAATAATCTATTTCTTTAACTAGAACACAAACCTCTCCTTGACAAGTAGTTACTTGGTAAGACCCCAAACAATCAATCAGAAATTTAGCTTGAGTAACCTTAAAAGTCATCGAGTCCAAATCCTTTATTTTACATATGAGGAAACAGAGGCCCAGAGAGGTTATGACTTGCCCAGAGTCACACAGTTAGTTAGTACCTCGGTCAGCAAATATTTATTAAGTATGTCTGCTATATCCTACTAAATACTGGAGATTCAAAGATAGAAGGGAAATATTCCCTGCCCTCACAGAACTTCCATTCTAACGTCACCATCACTGGTATGAAGTAGGTCCTTCTTCCTCTTTTTCTCCATTTATTGGGTAAATTTTCATGACCAATAAAGATCAGGCAATTCGAATCACACATTGGAAGGCCAACCTGTTAGATGATTCAAGATGATTCAAGTATTAGTCCAAAGTCATGTCTATTCGGTAGCTCCAAGTTTACCAGTTAGCTTAACTGTTTTACATTCGTAGATTGTTCATTTTATACAATCAGCTCAGCAGGATGTTTTACTGGTCATAGGTGATAATGTAGACGGGTATGAATGACTCAGTACAACCTGTCCCTAATACTTATGGAGTGGGGTTGGGACAAGCACATGAAGAATGAGAAAACCTTGAATTCTGTGGTCATGGACAGGTCCCTTGGGCCTTTAGCTAGATACTGTATGCAGGGTGTGGGATTCTTAGGCCACAAATACTGCTACTGTTAGCTCTTTGCCTATTGGGCTTAAATAGTTGGGGGCTATGATTTCAGTGTTCCTATCAAGAGAAATTCCCTCACTGAAACCTTTCTTTGCTCCAGCCCAGGAGGAACTGGGAAATCTTTCCTTCTTTGGGTCTGGCCTCCATATTCATATTCCCAAATGTAGACTTATTGGCATAGCTGGCAGTCATATGCTCTGATAACAATATAAAATAGCTTAAAGATGTAAATAAGCATTAAAAAGGACATCTGAGAATAAAGAGTGAGAAGTTGGAGAGTGAGGGAGTCAAAGGCTTTGGGTTTGAATCCTGGTTCTGCTATTTAACATCTGTGTGACCTGGGCAGGCCTCTTAATTTCTCTGTGCCTTAGTTCCTTATCAGTAAAATGAGGTGATTTGACTAAATATCCTCTCTGGTCCCTTCTAACTCTAACTCTGTGATTCTATGGTGATCCTAGGGACTGTGACATGGACTCCAGGCCATACCTGTTGGCTCCCTGTTAGCTCTTCTCCTCTCTGGAGAAGAGGTTCCTCTTTGGTTCCTTACTCTGGTCTGGTCACCTGCACTGTCTTCTTTTCTGCAGAAGGCCATAATTCAACCTCTTTCCCTGCAGAAAACCAGGACCTGGGGGCAGCCCTTCATTCTCGATCTTAGCCATGGTTTCTCCTGGTGTTGCTAAGACAGTGAAGGTGCAGGATTACACTAGAGGGGAAAAATCAGAATATGCATTTTGTATATCAATGATAGTCCATGATCAATTCTCATTATAATAAGAAGAAACAAGCTAACTAAATTATCATGTGTCTCAAAACCCAGAGCTTAATTTAAAACAGTTCTAAGTGGGAAATGTGACCCTCTCCTCTCTACCCCTTGTCCCTCTTTGAGTGACACGTGATTGTGTAATCAGACATTCTAAGAAGGGAACAAGAATGGATGAACGACTTAAGGTCATTAAAAAGAGCTGATGCCCTGAAGAATGTTTTAACCTATCTACAGGGCTCAAGCATTTTGAGAGTTACCCTTCCCTTTTATCTTCCAGGGATATACATCCTACCCCTGTCCTAGCAGGACCTCAGGTCTGACCTCCACCTCCAATTATTTCTCCAGTTCTTCAGGCTTTTCAGTTCCTCTCTTCCTAATTCATGACTCCCATCTTTGACCTTCAGAATTCCCCAGCTGTATCTACTTTGAGGTGCTTATTCCCCATCCCTCAGCCTTCGTTCTCTTTTAGCCCCAGACTCATGTACAGAGCTGTGCCCCTTTCATTTAAATCTGAATTTTAGTCCACAACACCCTGACACTGAACCCACCAAGCTAATTTTAACAAAAGAACCTAATTAGGAATTTAAAACTACACTTGCTGGGATCAATAGTTAATACGCAAACTCATATGTCTTCCTAACCTACTGTTGACTTTGTAGACACCTTTAAAGTTTGGCATTTTGCATTTAGACTGTCCAAATGAGTTTTAAAGAATTTTAATTCTTGTCTTTAAGGCTATTCTAGAATATTTCTGTAGTGCTAGGTCTCAAATGGAGAACAGACTTTGTTCTAGCGTCCACCAGTTGAGTGACATTTTTAAAACTTGGATTTGGAGGTTTTGGGGAAGCAAGGGCCAGATCTTTCATCTTGTTCAAGCTACATGGGAGGAAATGCAACAATTGGGGTGACGTGGAGCATATGATTTCTAGATACCTGCTCCCCTGTAACTTTCTTTATGGCCTCCAAGTCCCTTTTGCAGACAATGAGAGTTGGAAACTCACTGATTGGTCACTAGCGAAACTATGGAGAAGTCAGGGAGAGATTTGCTTTCCCTACCTTTACCTGAGACTTAATTCAAAGATCGTATCTCCATTAAACTGGAAGATGATTTCTTCCTGGTCCCACATCCCTTCAGAAGATGGCAGAGCTTATGGGGAAAATCATATTCTGCTCCCTGTAACAGCCATCTATTTCCTTACAAACTTGCCTTTTGTTCTCACTTACAAATTTGTTTACCCTGCCCTTTTTATAAAAGAGAATTAGGCAGCCACCAAATCATTGTCCAGTGTGTTTAATGATGGAAGTAGATAGAGAGTTGGGAATTAAGTTTTGATCCCTTTTAAGAGTGGGGAGGTGATATTTCTGTCTCAATAGAAGTTGAAGGAAAGGAGGAAGGAGTAGTAGAAACAAATATTATTTGGATGTCTCACAAGAAGCAAGAAAGACTTATCATAACCCAGACAAACACAAATTTCCCATCAATTGGAATCAACATAAATTTTATATATATTTTATATTGTATCATATTATATTTTGCACAAATATATTTTATGAAATATATTATGTATAATATATACATATACATAATATATATAATGTCACTCTGTTCTATATGCAAACACACATATCTATTTCCCTTCATGGAGCCAGAATGGGGTATCGCTTTCTGTGGAAAACAGGAGAGATAGGTAGGTAAAAAGATAGATAGATAGATAGATAGATAGATAGATAGATAGATAGATAGATAGATGGATAGACAGATAGATATCTGAGAGGATATATACATACATATATAAATATTTGTGTACACATACATATATATGCAGTACATGTACCTATACTCATATAGCTTACACATGTATGTATATGTGTATTTATATTTGCATGTGTATGTGTTTATGTATTTGTGTGTATGTTTACACACAAATATATACACTCATCCTTAGGCTTAACATAAACAAACCCTTCAGGCAAATGCAAGCTTGGGCAGGATCAGACTCAAGTACTAGTTTATGGTCCATGGGAAATATTCTAGAAGTGGATCTGCTGCACACACAGACACACACACACACACACACACACATACATACACACACACACACACACCACTGTGTGTTGCTTGTACTCCCCATTAAATGCCCTTTCCAGAATCTTAAACTAAAGTGAATCTTGAGAAAACAGTGTTTCTGCAGATTGCTAAAGAATGGATAAATCACAGATCACCAAAGGGCAAGACTCCTCAGGGAGAGACAGATAGGAGGCCATAAGGTCCATGTGGGTCCAACTATTTCTAATACATTAGACACTTCCTATTCTCAGATCCAGATGGAGGCAAGAGTCCTTGGAATATCAGTGTCCCACCACCACCATCAACAACCTCAGGGCTGTACTGGAGTCAGCTCTAATTATCCAGGAGAGCTGGTTGTTAAATTTTCAGCATGAGTCTCAGAAATTGGCAAATGCTACAAGTCAGGGATTGATTTATTATTTTGTTTATTGTCCATGTAAGAAAATGATGGATAAGGAATTAATAATTCAGATTAAATTCTTTTTTGGAGGTAATTGGGGTTAAGTGACTTGCCCAAGGTCACACAGCTACAAAGTTTCTAAGGCTGGATTTGAACACAGGTCCTCCTGATTCCAGGGCTGCCCTAATTCAAGTTAAACTTAAAAGTGTGTCCTGTGTATACATTTCTTTTGAGGGGAAGCTGATTGTTAAACATTTACCTGCATACCACTGACCAGTCCTGCATCCAGCTTGTCACTAAAGCCATCATCTAACTGTCATTTGAAGAACATCATGGTAATGCAATGGGTAGAGCACTGGACATGAAGCTAAGAAGATCCGAATTCAAATCTTGCCTCAGACACACTTATTAGTTATGTGACACTGGGAATGTCACTTAACTATCATTTTCCTCATCTGTAAAATGGGGGTAGTAATGTCACTGACCTCCTTGAGCTGTTATAGGAACAAAAGAAGTTAATATTTTTAAAGCACTTTGCAAATCTAAAAGCCACACTTCTAGCTTAGCCATAATCCAGGGAAGGTATCCACCCTCATGGGAAAATGACCTGGTGGCTACTGGTGAAGTTACCACAGCCCCAATTTCTTTTGCAGCCATAGCTATCGGAGACCGAGAAAAGGATCTTACAACCAAAGTCCACATCCCTGGCATTGTAGAGTGGTCCAACATTAGGAATAGATGTGTTTTATCAGTGGAGATGGCATGAAAACAGAGGCACTACCATGTGCTTAGATGTTGCAACTGTATCTGGGCCTTTCCATCAGACTTGCTGTTGAAATCTCCTTTCTGTGTTTTGTTCTCCAATTAGAATAGGAGCTCCTTGAGAGAAGGGAATATTTTACTTTTTGATTTGTTCCTCCAACATTCTGCACAGTTCTTTGCACATAGTGAATATTTGTATTGTTGATGTATCATTAATTCAATGGGAGTATTGTTAATGTATTGTTAATACAATTTGAAAATCTTCCCATCCATTAATAGGTCCATGTGATCTGTTTGAGTCACATGAGTTTGAGTCACATGGAAGCCTGAGTCACATGAGCCAGTGGTGGGAGGAGCTTGCTGAATGGGTGGAGCAGACCTGAGAGGAAGTGAGAAAGATTGGTCAGACTTGGGAAAGAGAGAGATATTAAGCAGCAGCAGCTAGCATGAGTGAGAACCAGGAAGTGCTTTTGCCCTTTTCTTGTGGGAAGGCCCTAACAGAGGGAAGGCTTAGGGATGTATTGATAATGTGTATAGATTTCTTTGTTGCTATGATGGATTTGGCTTTCTGGTGTTTGAATAAACGTTTTGGTTCTGCCTTCAATGAAGAGAGTCTATTATATTTTGCGATTCAGAACTACGCCGGCATATTCATAGCCACCATAGGCACTGTGAGAATCACATTGGTGCTACAGTACTTAATAGTTGCTTTTTTGATTCACTCATCAAATCATATTACAATGAATGCCACAGATAGGTTGGTCAGCCAATATATATTTATCATCATTGTTGTTGCTATTATTACTATGATCAAGCATGTCCAGATTCTTTGGTTGTGCTGAAATATCTCCACAGCTAAAATTACATGAGATAAATTAATAATGATTATTTGACCATTGCCTGGGGCTTGGTAATTATTTTGGTTATCCACAAAGCATTATTCCTAATAGAGAAATCAGGGTGTTTGGTATAAAAATGTTAACAAACTAAAGCCAATATCTCCAAAAATGTGAGCATGATTAAAGACATCAGCCTATAGGGCATGTTAGTAAAAGTGTCACTCTGTTCTATGTAAAATTATTCCATCTAGTTAGAAGTTAATTTACTATTCTCAACTGAAAATCTCTTTAAAATAGTGGAAAATCCCCAGTCCCTGTCATGATCCCTCACAAATAAGCTTAAAATCATTAAGAATCCAAAGCTGATTGTGCCGAAACAAAGCCAGTGGCTCCAGATAATGAGGCTCTGCCACTTTGTTTTATCCTACCTAAATGGTAGAGGTGAAAAAGTCTGTATGCCATTACTTCTGGCCCAAGTATAAATGTGGCACCTCAACTTCTCCCAAATGAACAAACTCTTTGCTGATGATTGTTAAGCAAGAAACAATCAACAGAATAAAAATGCATGTGTATTTAGGCAAAGGTTAGGGAAAGACGCAGACCTTTGTGTGTTTGCATATATACACATGCAACATGCACATGTAAACTAGCAAGTAAAGACCTGCATCATACATACCCTTTTGCAGAGAATCAAAGAAGCTGTAGTGCATATTTCTATGTTAAGTATGTGTGTAAATGAAAGAGACAAGTCTGGGTTCAATGCATACTGATGAGCGATGTGGAAATCCAGTCTTCATTTTTCTTCAAGAACTGTAGTACACTCATTACCTAACAAAAAACAGAAAAGTCCCGGTTGAAGATAGTTTTAAAGATTCATCACATATATTTTCCCTATACAAACCCTGGATTTTGCATGTACATAGTTGTATGCATCCTGACACCATTACGACGTAGACCCCTTGAAGGCAGGGTCTGTTTTTGCCTTCCTTTGAATCCCCACTGCTTAGCATAGTAGTTGGCACATAGTAAGTGCTTAAGATATGCTTGTTGGCTGACTGACAAACTTGAGGCAAGCAAACCTTGCATTCTTCTGATGGCAACATTTCCTTTTGACTTCAGGTATTTTGCGTACATTACTTCCACCTCTCCCATGCATAGGTTTTTTTTTTCAATCTGGCCTACCGATCAGACCTCTAAGTGGGTGAATGGTGATTGGGAAAAAGAATTCACCCATGCACTTAGCTATCTCAAGCCTTTTACACATTCCCTCACTGCCTTCCCTCCTTGCTACTGCCTTCCCTTCTCAGAGTGACTTCTACCTGCTCAGTAGTTGTTTACACATCCTCTCTCCCAACAGATTGTAAATTTCTTGAGGGCAGGGACTAGTTTTTGCCTTTTTTGTATCATCTCTCTTAGTACAGTGCCTGGCACATAATAAGCTCCTAATTAATGATTTTTTTTACTTTTTTTCCTCCTCTATTTTGTGCCATTCAGGTGGCTTGGGGACTGTAGTATGTGACATTCATCGAGGAGGCAACAGAAAGCATTGGGATCCTTGAAATTCAGTTCCTGATTTTAGGATCCACTAGGTCTCAATATTACTGGAAGGGAAGCTGCTATTTATTTTATGTAAATCTCTCCCCTGGAACAGCAGGTGTCCCACAATGAAAAAGCCCTCTATGGAAGTTAATGTTCCCATTCGGTTTCTCTGATTAAAAAGGAAGAACTATGGAATCACCTCTTTTGATGACTAGAATTGAAGGTGAAAAGAAAAGAAAATGTCAACAAAGAGAGGACACAGGTTCTCTCCCTTTCCTCTGCCCACCCTCCCTCCCCCAATCTAATAAAGATGATTAAATTACAAGTCTTTTCTTCCTGTTGAAATCACTGTGCATTATTCAAATATTAGAACTCAGGAAATAAGGCAAGACAACATCCCTCATGAAACCTTAGAAGGCAAAGCAGGGGTCCAAGGTTGGAGGCCTGCCTGGCTAGGCTGCTCTAATTAAGAAATACCCTGCTGAGCAGAATTTAATCTAAATAAAATAGAAAAGGAACTTGGTGGAAAGCACTACCACCTCAACCCCACCCCCCTCTCTCCTCACCCCCTCGCCCCCTCACATACCTAATATCTTCCACCCTGGTCAACTCAGTCTTGGCTGAGTTCTTAACAGGTGCATCTCAACCATAGACAGGACACAGCTTCTCTGCCTCTAGAGAAGGTTTTGATATTATGTCCCTGCATCTTTTATTTAATTCAAGTGAACAGACACTTATTAAGTTTATGCTTACATATAAGGTACTGTGACATTGTGTAGTACCCTTCATCAGAAGCTTTGAGGGTTCACTTTAACATAGCTTATCTTTCTTTTTTCATTATGAATTTAGCAAATATTTCAGAGTATAATCATTTCAGCATGCAAAGAACAGAAAAAGAGGATTGTAAATGAAACTATGAACTTTTATTACATACTTTGTTCTTTTAAAGTATATATTAAATTTAGCACAATAATACCCGAACTGTCCTGCTTTTCCATATCCCGTTCTGAACTTCCTTTTCTTCATTCTGTGTGTTGTTAATATGCTTTTTCTTCCATCTCATCATTTTTTTTCCTTTTTTAGACATTATGAACATAACAAACATTAACAGGCATGTATATTCTCCTATGCATAGACAGCTGAGTGATATAATGGATTGAGGCATGAATATGGGGTCAGAAAGAACTGAACCCAGGTCTTTTTGATCCCAAGGCCAGTTCTCTGTCTCCTAACTCCATACTGCCTCAGCTTTGAATTGTATCACAGATAGGCCGATGGTACAATGGACAGAAAGCTGGAGCTGAAGTTCGAAAGACCTGAGTTCAAATCCAACATCAGATAATCCTAGTTACTTGTGGAACAACTTGTTATTTATAAATGTCAAGCTTCTTGAAGTTTACAATGTTTCATTTTTCTTTTTTCCCCTTTTGGAGGCAATCTATAAATTCTTTCACTTGATATTTTGTTTTCTATGTTCAGAATTTCTGGGAAGTTTTCTTGTGGTATTTCTTGCATTATGGTGTTCAAGTGTTTTGACTTGTCATGTAATTCTGGAAGACCCATAATCCTTAAGCTGTTTCTTCACGTCCTGTCTCTGAGATTAGTATGTGTTGCTTTTATAGTGAGTACATTTTCTTATAAAGTTCTCCTGTTTTGTTTCTCTTCTTCCGCACCAGTGGTGGGGAACTTGCAACCTTAAGGCCACATGTGGCCCTCTAGGTCCTCAAGTACAGCCCTTTGACTTTTTTCTATGAAGTTTGGATCCAGTCAAAGGGCTGCACTTAAAGATGGAGAAGGCCACATGTGGCCTCGAGGCTGGAGCTTCCCCATCCTTGTTCTAGACAATCCTTCACCTCAGTATATTTTCATTCCTACTCAACCTCTTTTGGGTTTTTTGGTGAACCTTGTCATTGCTGATTCCATTTTTTCTAGTCCACTAATTATTTTAGCTGTGCTGGCCATAAATACTATTCTCACAATTGCCATTTCTCTTTTAAATCACTCTGGAACATCATGTTCTCCTCAATTTCCAATGGGTCCTCCATTTCATCAAATGTTGGATCATTTCCCCTTGTTTTGCAATATTTATTCATAGATGCCTGAACTCATTTACTAAATCTAAAGGAAATATCTCCTTATACTATATGTTTAAGATTTTTTCTTCATCCTTAGATTTTTATTAATTTCAGTCTTTTTTTTCCTTATTTTCTCCTATTGATCACTTCCTGACTCCCTCCTCTCTGATGGTGGTTTCCATTGGGAAATGGATTTCAAAGCTTCTCAGCCTCTTCTCATGCTGGGCAGCTCACAGTTTACCAGCCTAGGTCTCTACCCCAAATAACTTTTGGGAGAACAGAACTAGACCCAGCTGGATGATGGATTCTCCTTTGGGCTTAGTGGGATGCCACACATCCCTTGCCCTGCCACAATGTCCTTTGCTATTCCCTCTGTTCCTCAGTTCTCTAGCCCAGCAGTACAGAACACCACCACATTGGTACTACTGCAGCTGGGTTTGATCTATACTTTGAAATTTGGCTCCAGTGCTGGGGAAAGGAGGGAGAGGGTGTTATCATATGAAGCTGGGCTTTGTTTCAAGCCCAGACATGTGTCCTGCCTCATTCCCTCTGTTCTTCCATTCTCCTGAAGAAATATTTTGCACCCTGGAAGGCTGCTACAACACTGGCCACCAAGATCCCAGCAAAATTCTGTAGCCTGGAACCCAGGTCTCCAAGGCATTGGAAAGAAGGAGAGGGGACTGGGGCATGTGGGTAGGCTTTGTTGACCCATAGGTTGGTGGGTTGTGTTGAGACTGGCTCCTTAAGTTGACTAGTGCAGCCTCTCTATTGGTGGTAGGATGAGCAAGGGTAGGGGAAGAAGTGCTAAGCAAGTACAAGGTAGGTGTCAGTTCATGTTTGTTTGTTTTAGCTTTCTGTGAGGTTCTATGTGTCCTAGACCATGGAGAGAGCTGAAATTGCTTTAATTTAAGCAGAAAATTTCTATGTTGGAGAGGCTTTTGAAGTCATCAGGATCAGAACAAACATCTGATCCTTCATTTTGTTGGTTCAGTCTTAGATACTTAACAGCTATGTGATTTTGGGCAAGTCACTAAACCTCTCTCAGCCTCAGTTTTCTCATCTGTAAAATGAAGATAATAATTTCACCTACATTACATGAGTTATTGTGAGGATCTTAGAAAATCACATATGTAAAGTGCTTTGTAAACCTAAAGCACTATATAAATGCTAGCTCTTGTTCTAGAAAAGAAAAGCATTGTATATTAAACTGTTAATCTCTGTTACATGAAGTTTATTTTCAAAATTATATATTAAATTTTACAAGATAATGCCAGAACTGTTCTGTTTCTTTCCCTTTCTGAACTTCCTTCTAATCTCTTTCTATGATGGTTCATTTATACTTTTTTTCTTCTTCATTTTTTTGGTAGTATTATAACTGCCACCATCTTATATTCTCTGCTTCCCTATGTTTTTCTTCTCCAAAAAATTAAAGCTCTCCCATCTAAAACTTTCAGTATAATCAAACAAATCAAATTCAAGCAATGTTCATGTTTAAACTTCTATATTTCTAGTGTAGCACAAGTCTGTCAAGAGCTGGGAAGCATGCTTGATTATCTGTCTTTGAAAGTCAAAAGTAGTTATTGCATTGATGAGCATTCTTACATCTTTCAAAGTTATTTTCCTTATGTTGTTGTAATTATATTGTATGCAATTTGTTCTCCTTGCTTCTACTCACTTCCTTCTGCATCAACTCCTGCAAGTTTTCCCAGGTGGATCTGAATTCTTAACTTTTGTCATGTTATATCTCAAAATAAATATTATAATGCATTTATGCATCTTGATTTGTAAGCCTTTCCCCAGTTGAGAGACGCCTATTTTTGCTTCCAATTCTGGTTTGGGATATAACAAGAAGTGTAACCATCAATATTTTTGCACCTCTAAGTCTCTTTTATCCATCTTTAACCTTTCTGGGGTACATATCTCATAGTAATATTACTGGGTTCAAGGGGTGTGCAAAGTTTCATAACTATTTGGAAATAGTTCCAAATTGTTTTCCCAAATGGGAGGACTAGATCACAGCTCCACCAATCTTCCCACAGACACTCCAAAGTGATTATTTTTTCCTTTTTTCATTATTTCCAGTTATTACTTTTTTTTCCCAATCTGATGAGTGTACTGCAGAACCTCAGAATTGTTTTAATTTGTATTTCTATTAGTGATGAACTTTTTTATGTTGTTGTTATGGCTTTAGTTTCTTCTTTTGAAAACTAATTATTCCTATTCTATGATAATTTACCTATTGGAGAATGGCTCTTCTTCTTATGTTCTTATACATTAGTATCAATTTCCTAAATATTTTAGATATCTGATTTTTGTGTGATAAATCTGCTGCAAAGATTTTTCACTGTTAACTTTCTTTTATCATTTAAACCCTATTAAAGTTCTTTGCTTGAAATCTTTTCAGTGTTATGTAATCAAATGTCATCATCTCTGTCCCATGTTTAGTCAAGAACTCTTACTGTATCCATAATTGTAAAATACATCTCCTCTGTTGCTCTAATTTGCTTATTATATGACCTTTTATATCTAAGTCATGAAAGCATTTGGAAGTTATTTTCATGTAGTATGAGATGTTGGTCTCTGTATGCAACTTCCAGCAAACTGTTTTCCAGCTTTCTCAGCAATTTTATTGAGAAATGAGTAACCCACTAATTAGAGTCAGTGGCTTGCTCAAGCACTATGCTACTCTGCTTGATTGCTTCTAGGTCTTGCTTGCCCAATCTCATCTCCACTTCTATTTTTTAATGACTATCAAATAGTTTTCATTATTTCTCCTTTGTAGAGTAGTTTGAGATCTATTAATGTTGGTCCTCTTCCTCACCATTTTTTTCCATTGTTTCCCTTCAGATTCTCAATATTTTATTCTTCTAGATGAGTTTTGCTACTAATTTTCTAGTCCTGTAAAGTAACCTTTTGGTAGTTTCTTTAGTAGATCACTAATTATGTAAGTTAATTTGACCAATGTTATTTTTATTATATTAACAAGGCCCAACTATGAATAATTAATATCTCTTGAATTACTGACATATTCTTTATATTTTCATAAACACTGTTTTGTAGTTGTATTCATATAATTCCTGTGTATGTCTTGGTAGGTGAATTTCCATATATTTTATATATCCTGTAGTTTCACATCCTGTACTTACATTTCTCTTTGCATCTTTTGACAGAGTTTTATTAATAAAATTGAAAAAGGCCAAAAATTGTGTGAGTTTATCACACATGGTGCTATTATACTCAAGTTGTTGTTATAATGAATTTTTACTTGAATCTTTGGAATCTTGGAATTATTCTTTGAATGTTTAATGGAATTTGTTTGAAAATCCATCTGGTCCTGTACTTTTTATATCCTTTGGAAGTTCATTTATGATTTGTTTGATTTATTTTTCTGAGGTAGGGTTACTTAGATTATCTATTTCTTTTCCTGTTTGTCTAAGTATGCTATATTTTTATCAATATTATTTCAATTATTTTTATTTATCCAGTTGGTTGGTATATAATTGAGCACAATGGTTCCTAATATTTCCTCTTCATCTGCTATGAATGCTACTTTATTTTGGTTGTTTGGTCTTTCCTTTTTAAAATCAATTTATCTTTGCATGTTTTATTTATTTAAAAATGCCTCCGTATTTCATTTTTCATTTCCATGGTTTTATTTGTTTTCAACTTTGTTTTTCTCTTCTTGGTTTATTCAGTGTGTATGTGTATGTGTGTGTGTGTGTGTGTGTTTTGTTGAGAATTTTATATTTATTCCTTTTTTAGTTTGTTTTGTTTTTTTTCATTTCCAATTTATTGATCTGTTCTGTCTTTCACATGTTGATAAATGAGTTTAGAGATATAAATAAAAAGTCTTGATAACTGTTTTGGTTGAATCCAAAAGTTCCAGTATATTGTGGTCATTTTCTAGACTTAATTTTCTTTTGTTTCTATGAATTCTTCACTTCTATGAGTTCATATTCTTTAGGATTATATTATTTAGTCTTCATTTAAATTTGAATCATTCTTCAAATCACCGTTATTGATTTTCATTTTATTGCATTATACATGACCAGTAAAAGATAAGTTTAATATACTTACATTTCTGCATTTGTTAGTGAGCATTTTTATATCCTATACACAGTCAGTCTTGGTAAAAAAAAATGTCATGCAAAAATGAGGAATTAAGTAATTCCCAGTTAAGTAATTCACAGAAATTTAATTTTTATTTTCAGTTGATTTGTCTAGGTCTGATACAGGAATATTAAGGTACCAAAATATTATAATTTTGCTTTCTTTTTCTCCATGTAATTTGATTAGTTTTTCTTTTAAATATTTAGACGCCATATGATTTGGTGCATATATATGTATGTATATATATATATATATATATATATTATATATATGTAGTTTTGGTATTATTCCATTTCCCTGTTAGTCTAGTTTTACTCTTGCCTTACATTAAATTGTGATTTTTCATTCTTACTTAAAAAGTAACTTTCCTGAAGCATAATAAGTTCTACTTCAGACATTTATTTTAATTGCATATGAATAATCATTTCTTATAAGGAATATATTATTAGATTCTGCATTCTAATTCGTTCTGCTTCTGCTTTTCTCCTCTGTTGTAATTGAATTTATCCCATTCACATTCATAATTATGATTGTTAATTGTACTTTGACTTCCATCATAGCCACTTTTTTTCCTCTTTTCTCCATGTCCCACTGTTCACAAGGAAGAAAGTCAGAAAAGAAAAGGAATGTGAGTTGTTAGTCAGTCAACACCCATTTATTAAATGTTCACTATGAACCCAGCACAATGCTGTGAATACAAATACAAGTAAAAAGAAAGATAATCCCTGCCTCAAGGAATTTGTACTCTAATGGGGGAAGATAATACATAAAAAGGAAATGAAAAGTGGGTAGGGTTAGAGGAAGGAGAAGGTACCAATGCAGGGGTATGACAGTGATGTACAAAGGGTCAGGATGGGGGTGGCCAGGAAAGGTGTGGAGGACAGCTGACCTGAGCTATAAGGATGATCTGAAAATAACTCACCATTGGGAAGAGAGAGTCTCAAAGGTGGAGGAATCTACCAGCATGAGTGGGCTACAAAAGAAAAGGGACCTTCCAGGGTGAGAAAACAAGTGAGGCATGATGGTGGAGTTTAAAGAGCGAGGAGTGAGGCTCAGAAAGGAGTGAAGGATTAATGTTAATATCTAAAAACTGAAGTGATCTTACCTTCTTCCTTTGCCCCTCCTCTCTTCATCTAGCTCAGAGTTCTAACCTGAAGGTTCTAAACCTTTCAAAAAATGACTATGCTTAATCAAACATTTTAGAAATGATCCTCTCCAAATTTAATTGCATTAGTCTTTGATATCTGATATACAGTAGATCAATTGCCTACATGTTGAAAGGTTTTCTAACTTTTACTTCTGACTTTCACAAGAACTGAGAGTTACCACTTCACCACAATGAACATTATAATAGGATTTACGTGGCTTAGAGGCAGTGAGGATTAGTGGACATAAAGTTGGCCTAAGATCCAGGAAGACATGAATTAAAGACCTGGCTCTGAAACTAACTGACTGTTTGTGACCCTGGACAAGTCACATTACTCTCTTAGTGAGCTAGGGACCTCACAACATAAGTTTAGTGAAGGTATGTAGGCATAGGGGACTTCTCCATCTGAGAGTTTCCTGGAACAATAACAGGTATAGTTCCTATGCATGTTGTTGTTATTTCATTTCATTCATGTCTTTGTGACCCCATTTGGGGTTTTCTTGGTAAAGATACTGCATTGGTTTGCCATTTCCTTCCCCAGTTCATTTTACAGATGAGGAAACTGAGGCAAACAGTGTTAAGTGACTTGCCTAGGGTCATACAGCTGCTAAGTGTATGAGGCTGGATTTGAACTCAGGTCTTCCTGATGCCAGGCCTAGAGTTCTATCCACTGCACCACCTAGCCACTTCTATGAAAGACTTTCCATTAATGATTATAGTAATTATAATAAGTAATAATAATAATCTGAATTATTACCTATGTGAAATACTTCGAAGCTTCATAGTTACCACTACAGAGATAGCCTGTGTTTTCACCTGACCTACCCTAGTAGGCTGTCACCATAATTCAGAACCTCATCACCTCTTAACTAAATTATTGTAATAGGCTCCTAATTATCCTTTCTGCCTCAAGTTTCTCCCCACTCCAATCCATTACCCTATTCACAAAGCCACCACCTTAGTTGAGACCTTCATCATTTTATACCTGGACTAATGCAATAGTCTCTCAACCTCAAATCCCTTTTCACTCCAATCCGTCCTTCGTAAAACTACCAAAGTGATTTTGTTAAATTGAAGCTCTGACCATGTCAATCCCCTACTCAATTAACTCCAGTGTTTCCTTTACCCCCTCTGGTATGAAACATAAACTCTTCTGTTTAACTTCCAAAGCTCTTCCCAACTTGGCCTCAGATAACCTTCTTGACTTATTATATAGTAGTCTCCTTCATGCATTGTACAGTTCCACCAACCTGGTCTTTTTACTGTTCATCATACATGACATCCCACATCCCATCGCCGCCTTTTCATAGGGACTCCCTGTGCTTGATATACCATCTTTCTTTGTGTCTTCATCTTACTATATGTAGTTTCCTTCAAGGTACAGTTTTAGGCACATACTACCACCTTTAAACAAGAGGCCTTTCCTGATTACCCCAACTTCTAGTGTCTTCATCTCTCTAAAAAAATCACATTGAAGACATTTCTTATCTGTGTTGTATATATGGGCAGTTAGGTGGAACAGTAGACAGGGTGCCGGGCCTGAAGTCAGGAAGACTCATCTTCCTGAGTTCAAATCTGGCCTCAGACATTTACTAGCTGTGTGACCCTGGGCAAGTCACTTAACCCTATGTGCCTCAGCTTCCTTATCTGTAAAATGGGAAGGAGGAGGAAATGGCAAACCATTCTAGTATCTCTGCCAAGCGAATGCCAAATGGGGCCACAAAGATATGACTGGACGTGACTAGAATGACTGAGCAAAGACAAAATTATGCAGAGTAGGAGGCTGTAAGACCAGTCACCTCACTTTCTCGAGTCCTCATGGCAGCTGAGCCTGGGGCTGCTGCTTCTTTGCTTCAGTAATAAGTCCATTGTGAGGAAATGTGGCCATCCTAGTGACAAAATTCTGAATGTATTGCTGGGGAGAACATATTGGGAGCAAAATCTTTGTAAGCCTTCATTCTTAGGAAACCATTACTTTTATTTTTATAAGCTACCTTGGAGTCTCTCGTTTTCTGCCCTGGAGTTTAAGCAGCAGTTTGCTCTGGTGGCATTGGATGTAACCCTCAGGAGAGCAAACAAGGGTCATGTCAGGCAGGGCTGTGGAAAGCAGCTGAGAAACATTTGCCGAGGCCTGAGCCGCAAAAGGACACGAGATGAGAGGACAGGACCAAGAGTGAGAGCAGAAGTGCTGGCTAGCAACTGGGCTTGACGTTTCTGTCGTGAGTACAGAGACCAACAAGATTAAGGGAAGTCAGTCAACACGCATTTATTAAGTGCTTCCTCTGTGCCAAGCACTGTGCTACACTCTGGGTATACAAAGGAAGGGAAAAACACAGTTCCTATAGCTCAAGGACATTCTTCACATTTTAATGGGAAAGAAATCATGCAAATAACTACGCATCTATAAGGCAGATAGACAGATATAGCATAAATAAATACATACATATATGTGTATGTATGTATGTGTATGTGTATATATGTGTGTGTGTGTGTGTGTGTGTGTGTGTGTGCGCGACAATTTCAAAGGAAAAAAGCACTGGCAGTAGGGGAATCAGGGAGAGAGATTAGACCAATAAAGGACTCTTATTTAAGATAAGATTTGAGTTGACTATTGAAGGAACTCAGGGAAACCAGGAAAGTGTCTAGACACAAAAAGAACTCAGTCATGCAGCAAGTGGTAGACCCTCCAAACCAAGAAACTTCCTGAAATAAATGTTGCTGTAGTATCTGATTGCAAAGGAATGGATTGTCATCCGAGGGACAGACTGTGCCAGATACTTCAATCTGCCCTGAAGCCAGGGTGGGAACTGTTACCCAATGTCTTCTATTCTCCTTCCACTTTGACCTGTCAAGATGTCATCTGGCTTTAGGTGACTTCTCAGCATTAATTGAGCACCCCAATCTATAGCCAACTCTAATATCTTTTCTGAATTCAGTCCCACATTACTAACAGTCTATTGAAAATCTACACATAGAGGTACTGTTAAGCATATTAAAGTCTGCATGTCTGAAAAGAATGATAATATTTCCCACTAAGCCAGCTTCTCATCCGACTTCTTTTGAAGGTGTCTTTATCTTGCAGTTCAGTCAGGTTTGCAGACTTGGAATTGTTCTTGCTTCTTCCCTCACCCCTTTGGCCATTCAGATGGCAAATTTTGTTGATTCGAACTCTACAATATCTCTGTCATTTGCCCCCTTTCTACACTTGTACAATTTGGCTTGGACCTTACTTCAGGCACTTATCACTTCGGTCCAAAGGTGAGGGCAAAGGAAGGGAAGGGAAGGAAAAAGAAAACGAAGGAAGGAAAGGGAAGACAAGAAGGAACAGAAGGGAATGGAAGGGGACCAAAGATGAGGAAAGGAGAGATAGAAAGGAGAGGAGAAAAGAATGAGGGAGTGGAGGAGGAGCTGAGAGTGAAGGGGAGAAAAAGAAAGGAAGGAAAAGGAAAAAAGAAAAACAAGTGGCTCACATTTTATTAAGGAGATACAACCTGTAAACAAGTTAGAACATATGGGATAATTTGACATAGGGCATTATTTGAGGTGGGAGCAAGCACTGATAACTAGGGGCATCAGGAAAGACCATTTTATAGGAAGTGATACCTGAGCTGATCCTTGAAGGAAGATTATTTTGGCAGCTGTATCAAGGAAGGATTGGAAAGGGGAAATACTGGCAAGAGGGATACCAATTAGCAAGGTATTGCAATAGTTCAGGCTAAAGGTGACAAGGGAGGGGACCAGGGTTGTAGCCATGTGAGTGGAAAGGATACAAATAGGAGGGATGTTAAGGACTTAGAATCAACAATACTTAAAACTGATTGGATATGTGGATGGGGAGTGGTAAGGAAGAGGAAAGCATCCAGAATGACTCTGCGGTTGAGAAATGGGGTGACCGAAAGGATGTTTGTATTTCATCAATCTTAACATTTCACTACCAGGAACCATTCATTGTGCCCATCCTTCGCAAGATAAGTATCAACAGGACACAAATGAGTGAACCTGTTAATTCACCATTTTGAACATTAGTTGACATTCAGGTATTTGTAAATATACAGTTTTCACCATATTTTATTGAATCATAAAAGTTGTAGAATGTCAAAGTTGGGGAAGACTTTAAAAATAAAATATAGAATATGAGAAGATTCTTTCTTCCAAGATGGCACCAAAGATGAAGAAGGAAATGGTTGTCCCTTCCCCCTCCCCAAGACAAAAGTCAAGTCAAAGGTCTTGAAGGCCAAGATGGCAGTGTTTGTACTGTGGTACGCCATACGGTCATAGGAAGAAGAAAATATTAACATCCCCCACCTTCCACAGACCCCAGAAAGGGACTCCAAAGACAGCCCAAATACTTTGGGGAAAGTGCCCCCAGGAGAAACAAATTTAATCAATATGTCACCATCATGTTTCCTTTGACCACTGAATATGCTAGAAAGAAGATTAAGGACAACAATATCCCAGTATTTGTTGTGAAATGCTAGGCACAGTGCCTATTATGTAATAAGTACTAAACAAATGTTTATTGATTGATTGAATGAATGAATGAATGTCAGGGCCAACAAACAGTCAGGCTGAAAAGAAGCTATAAATATGGCCAAGGTCAAAACACTGATCCGGCCTGATGGAAAGAAAATGTCTGATTGTATCTGATTTGTACCAGACTATGCTTTGGATGTGGCCAAAAAAAAATGGAATCATCTAAACCACAAGTGTCAAACAAGTGCCTTGGAGCTACATATAGCCCACAACACTCTCCAGTGAAGCCTGAAGCAGATTAAAATGTAATTAGGATGTATTTAGCAAAATAAATAAAAATACAATAAAGCGTCAACATCATTACATTTTAAAACTAAGTTAATACGTAGCCTGTAGGGATCATTATGTATAGACTAGTGGCTCCCATTTCTATTTGAGTTTGACATCTTTGATCTAAACTATGTCTAAATGGACTGCTCCACATAGAATAAAGTTTTCTCTAAAAACAAGCAAAAAAAACTAAATAAAAATATAAAATTTCAGGGCTAAATGGGTTATCAAGCACTAATTAATTATAAATTATGTTTTATTTATATAATTTTATTTATATTTTTATAAATATTTATTATATGAGTATATAAAAATACTTATATGAGTTTATATAATTTTATATCATTTTATTATATTTATATAATTCATATAATTATAAATCATAAATAAAAATAAATTATAAATAAAACTAATTAAATATTAAATTCCTCATCTTATAGGAGAGGAAACTGAGCTAGAAATGGGAAAGGATTTGATCATGATCACAGAAATGATAGCTGACAGACAGGACTCAAATCAAGATCTCTCCTTGACCAGAAGTTCTCAACATTTTGGGTAGATTATGGATTACAGACTCATTCTTGGAAGAATGGTTTTAAATGCATAGAATAAAATATATACAGCTATTAAGGAACTCAATTATATTAAAGTAAAGTAGTCAAAATATTTTAAATTAAAAGTAAAATATAGTAATCAAATTTTTTTTTACAAAATTTTGTATGGTGACTATCACTACATATATATTTCATATATATGTAACGGAAATAGTTATAGTCACTGTACAGAAGTTCACAATCTAGAGTACATATGTATGTATGTATATGTATTTTGTATCCTTGTCAAGACTATAAGGGGGCAGCATAGCGCAGTGGATAGAGCACCAGGCCTGAAGTCAGAAAAACCTGAGTTCAAATCTGGTCTCAGATACTTCCGAACTGTGTGACCCTGGGCAAGTCACTTAACTGTGTGTGTCTCAGTTTCCTCATCCATAAAATGAACTAGAGAAGGAAATGACAAACTGTTCCAGTATCTTTGCCAAGAAAATCCTAAATGGTGTCATGAAGAATCAGACATGACTGAAGCCACTAAGCAACAACAATGAGACCGTGAGAATAGACAATATATCCTTCAAGGATACTCATTGTGTCTTCCACTTCTTGTACACCTTCTATAGCATCTATTATACACTTCTGTAGACAGTAGGTACTTAATAAACACTACTAAGTGAATCATTTACATATCAAGTACATACATTTTCAAGTCCTAGTGTGGCTGGCTGTAGCACACAAGCTCCTGCCTCCTCCCTAAGCTTCTAGATGACAGGATTGTCCCTAATTAGCCTGGACACAGTAGCTTCCTTATTAGAAACATGCTACCTCCTGTTCATGGCTGCTGAAAGGAGGGCTTCCAGGTGGGCTCCTAGAGCACAGCAGGAGGTCAGAGTGGGGAGCTGAAACCTAAAGGATTGACCTTGAACTTTCTAATCACTTGCCTTCATCAGTGGACCCCACTGTTGCTCTGCCTAGACTCCTTCCCCAAAGGTTAGCATACTCCCACTCCCTCTTATTCAGTTCGGTCCTTGTGATAGTGAACCTTTGCCTGCCAAAGAACAACCCCCACTTCCTCACTGTTCACTCCCTCATTCTTATCCATCTGAACCATAAAAACCACCCCCCCCCACCTCTGATTTTCCACTCCAGATATGTCTGGCACCTTCTACTGCTTGATAATTTTTTTTTTAAATCAAAACTCATATCCCTTCATCTTTTTCTGTTTCCATCTTCTTGCACTCACCCATACCAGGCTCCTTGTACCATGATACTATCCCTGGCCACCTTTCTAGTTCTAGCTTCATTCTTCCACATGCCCCTGACTCATTGGTCAAGGTGGAATATGAATAATCTGAGCTTCCCTTATTCATTTCCAAACTCTCCTTATACTATAAGTATTCAGTAACCTATCTTCCTTTAAGCTTCACTCTATCCAAATTTGTCACCCAATCCAAACTCTGGTGGCCATTAATGACTACTCTCCAGGACATTCTCTTTCCTTGCTCAATGAGTTCATTACTAATTCACAATTTTCCTCTCCACCCCCACTCCTACCCTTATTCTAGGGGATTTCATGATACATGTTGATATTCTTTCAAATGCTTAGGAATACGAAGATGTTCATACCCTTGTATGTATTTTCCACCATGTCCAGTTGTGCCTTACTCTCTGTAACCCCATTTGAGGTTTTCTTGGCAAAGATACTGGAATGGTTTGCCATTTCCTTCTCCAGCTCATTTTACAGATGAGGAAACTGAGGTAGGGGGGATTAAGTGACTTGTCCAGGGTAGCAGAGCTACTAAGTGTCTGAGGCCATATTTGAACTCAGGAAGATGAGTCTTCCTGACTCCAGGTCCAGAATTCTATCCGCTGAACCACCTAGCTGCCCCCTTGAACATACCCACACACATACACATATGTTCATGCCCTTGCCATAACCCTCAAATGTTCTACTTCCATTTCCAGTAACTCCCAATTTCCTCTATCTAATCATAATGTTTTATCTTTCTATCTCTCCCTATGTCTTACACCCCCCTAAATCTGCTGTTTGTTCTTATAGTGAGCTTCAATACCTCTCAACCACAGTATTCATAAGCCCTCACCCCTGTTCTGACTATAACCTTCTCCCTTCCCATTATGCACCCTTTAGTGAATCAGTTCAATTCTACATTACCCTTTTCTTTTTAATCTCTTGCTCCCTTGTTCTATTAATAATTATTCCTTGTCACACCTCAACTCTGGATTACTCCCACCATCTGCCTCATTCCTCCTCGTATACTGCTGAATGGGATTAGAACAAATCATGAAACTATCCTAATTGGGCCCACTACAAATTTCTGCAGGCTAATCTCAGTAGAGCCCTCAGTGTGTCAATATAATCCTTATCCTCTCTAATTCATTCCTTCAAACTTCACCAAAATATTGAGGTCATGGACTAAGAACTCCCTCTTCTCCTCCCTTCTTCATCTCAAATCTTTCTGACATGATCTCTCACTATTTCTTTCTTCACCACAGTCTCTGATGATGAGATAGCATTTCTGTTTGTCAAGGACAACAACTCTAAATGGATGCTCAATCTCAGCTTCTCCCTTCTCCAACAGATTGTCTTCACAATGATCACCATTTTCTCTATAATCGTAATTCTATCCCTATTTATTGGTTCCTTCCCCACTATCTAGAATCACAACTAAGTTTTCTATGTGATTAAAAACCCTCACTAGATCCTACCATCAGTGACACCTCACCAGGCATGATATAACCTATAGCTCTCCTCCCTCTGTCAAATAAACGTCTGAAAAAAGATAACTATACTTAGTGTTTCCATTTAAAGTTACCTATTACCTCTTAATTATGAAATCTAATGGCCTTTCCTCAGGCTTCAGCCTTCTTGATCCCTCTACAGCATTTAGCACTGTGGACCAATCTCCTATATACTTTCTCCTCTGAGTTTTATGATCTTCTCCTCTCCTCTCTTCTAATACAAGATAAGATTTTAATTGGTTCTTAAAGGAAAATTATGAGTGTCCTCCAAGGTCTTATCCTATCTCTTTTTTTCCTCTACATTATTTCATTTGATGATCTCATCGATCTCCATGAGTTTAATTATCATCTCTACAAATATAATTCCAAAATCTATATATTCAGTCTTAGTCATTATCTTTAGCTCCAGGCCTCCATCACCAACTACCTGTTGGACATTCCAAACTAGATATCCTATAGGCATCTCAAGCTCATCATATCTAAAAGAGAGCTTATCATCCTTACGCAAGAACCAGCCCCACCTCCAACCTTCCATATCATTATCAATGTCACCATCATCCTCCCAGTTACCCATGTTAGAAACTTCACCCCCAGGTTCATATTCTTGATCCTCACTCATTCTCATACATCTACTTACCTTATCTTATCATTTCTTCCTTCACAATATCTCTCTCATATGTCCCTTTTTCACTACTCACAAAGCTACATTCCTAGTTCAGGGTTCCATCACCTCTCACCAGGATTATTGCAATAGACTTCTAAATGTTCTCCCTACCTCAAATCTTTCCCCTGTCTAGTTCATCCTTCATACAACTGCCAATGTGGTTTTCTTCAAACATATGTCTGACCATGTCTCCCACATATTCAATGAACCACAGTAATTCTTAATTACCTCTAGGATAAAATATAAAATTTCCATTTGGCATTTAAAGCTTTTTTTAAGGGCCCTAACTTGTCTTTCCACCCTTAGAACACGTTATTCCTCTTTTCAATAAACTCCAGTTTTTCCTTATAGCTTCCAAGATCAAATATAAAACCCTGGCTTTGGCTTTTAAAGCCCTTCATAACTTGGCCTTTCTTCCTTTCCAGTGTTTTTACACTTTACTTCCCTTCATTTATTCTTTGATCTCGTGATGCTGACCACCTTGCTATTCCTTGTATAAGATCCTCCAACTCCTGACTTTGTGCATTACTTCCATGTTTGGAATTCTCTTCCTCCACATTCCCATCTCTTGTATTTCTAGGCTTCCTTCAGTTCTTACCTAAAATTCCATCTTCTTTAAGAAGCCTTTCTCAGTCCTCCTTAACTTTAGTGCCTTCTTTCTGAGATGACCTCCAATTTATATTCCCCATATCTTGTTTATATGTACTTATTTGTATGTTGTCTTTCCCATTAGATCATGAGATCCTTGAGGCCTGTGAGTCCTGTGTTTGTCTTTTTTGTAACCTCAAACTTTAGCACATGGTAGGAGCTTAATAAATAGGTGTTGATATTCCTTGATGTGACTTGATTCCATGCATTCTATAGTCTAGCTATACAAACCTACTCATTGCTCCTCACAGTACGTGTTCCTTTTCTTATCTCCATGCTTTGGCACTGGCTGGCCCTCATGCATGAAATGTCCTCCCTCTTAACCTCTACTTTAGAAAATATCTCCCTTTTTTAGGACCCAACTCAAGTATCACCTACAAAAGGCCTTTCTCAGTGCCTCCTCTAGAAGCTAGTGTCTTTCTTTCTAAGGCTACTTTCCATCTACTCTTATGTACATGTGTAGTGATTTATGTATATATCTTATCCATTAAAATGTCAACTACTTGAGGGTAGGAACTGTTTTTGCCAATTTTTAAATCTCCAGCTTTTAGCATGATGCCTGGCACAAAGTATATATACCAAATAAATGCTAATTGATGTACTAATTACCTCATTTGGTCCTTATAAAAACCCTTATCTCCTCCATTTTACAGAAAGGAAAACTGAGACTTACAGAACTTAAGTGACTTCACCAAGGTTACAAAGCTAATAAAGGACAGACTCAGTACTTGAACCCAGGTCTTCTGCCTTCAAGAATAATACTCTTTCTGCTGCCCAACGTATCTTCCTAGGATGATATTGTGAATAGGTGCTCAAGGACATTATTTTCTTGGCTATTCCAATAGTACGAAAGCACAGTAAACGGAGAGAGAGAGAGAGAGAGAGAGAGAGAGAGAGCAGTTAGAGAAATTTTTCATATATAGTCCTCTACAATTAACTCATAAAACTGGTTTAGATGATCAAGCTTGAGAAGAATCTCAGTGTGGTAAAGGAATGTGGAATGATCTGGCAGTGAGACGGCATAGTAGATAATATGACAGACCTGGAATCACAAAGACCCAGGTTCTAATCCAGCCTTAGACATTTACTAACTGTAACCTCTTTTGCAAGTCACTTAAGTTTTGCCTGCCTCAGTTTCTTCATCTATAAAATGGGGATGATAATAGCACCTACCTCCCAGGGTTGTTGTAAGGCCAAAATGAGATAATCTTTTTTATTAAGTGCTTTGCAAATCTCAAAGCTTATATAAATGGCAACTATTATCATCATCAAGAAATCAGAAGACCAAGGTTCAAGTTGTAGCCTTGTCCCGGATCCGTTAGAGGACCCTAGCCAAATCACTGGGCAATGCAATGTTTCAACCTTCTTAGTTATGTATAAATTGAGATGCTTTGCTATTTCTTATCTCCACTTACCTTCTCATCTCACTGTGATAGATCTAAGGCACCAATTTCTATGTAGGGTTGACTTCCTTCTCAGATAAACTTCAATATACACTGTATATATCTTGCATATTCATAATTATTTGCATATTGTCTCCCATTTTAAAATGTAAGCTTCTTGAAAGAAAGGACCATGTTTCAGCCTTTCCATGGATCTCCAGCACTTAGCCTAGTGCGTGGCACATACTATGCATTTGAAAAGCTCATGTGGAATTACTGACCTCCTGGCAATTCTGATCTATCTAAGAGAAATATCTGTGGCTAACAAGGAGACTATAGCCTTCCTTCTGCATTGTAAAAAAATTAATTTGAAAACAGTAGACTACAGTATTGTTTTTGTTGTTGTTCATGAAAATGTTCTCTAACCACTGCCTGTGGGGCTTCTCTCTTAGAGGCGATATTCTATCAGGTCATTTAAAAAGAGGACAAGTAAGTTCAAGGTGATGTGCCCAACAAGATGGAGGACTAGACATTTTTTTCCCTGCACCATTAATTCTCAAAAATAGCCCAAAAGAGGAATTCACCAGAGGCAGATTAATCATAACTGAACCCACAGGATAGAAAAGCAAGAAGTCCAAATAAGTAACAGCTTTGTGAAATAGCAATGAAGAACTGATCAATAACAGGCTTAGTCAGCACCACTCCCATACCAGCCTCCATATTCTAACAAGATTAACAAACCAAACTACAGGCTTGTGCTTGGGGAAAAACTCAGGGATTTCCCTTCTGCTGCAGAGTCTCTGCCAGCATCTTCCACCCCCATTGTTCTGTTACAGCAGGCATCAGGCATCAACTCTGCCTAGCCATGTGGGCTTGGGAGGAGGGACATCAGAGAAGAGGAATTTTACTCCTTTCTGCCTAGGGAATCCCAAGGTTTCAGAGATTTTCCCCAGAATACAGACCCCCTCTAACCTTCAAAAAGCTGAAAGATGCTATTTCAGTCCAACCAGGTAAGGGAGGGAACTGGAGCAGGGAACCAACATTCATGTCTGTACTGAATCTAAAGGAAAAGTGGTGCGTGAACCATATGGAGTCATATGGTCCTGTTCCCCTTGAATTTACTTGGGGAAGGGACTGTGGTTAATAAAAAGAAAATTCTCCATTATGGGAGGGGGTTAAGACAACCTTGTGGTCCAGCCTCAGGAGTAAATTCACCATTAAAGAAGGAGGAGTAAGAAAGTGAGTAACAAAGGAACATAAGGGAAAATGATAAAAGTGAAAAAAGATTTCAAGAGGAAGAAAATTCAATCAAAAGCACAATCTAGAGCACAAATAGATAAATCAACAAAGAAGATACTAAAATTATAAGGGAGGACTAGTATCAAGACATCTAAAAGTTTACATACTTCTCTAAATAAATGTTGCATGACAAAGTGAATCAACACATGATGAAACACAGAACTCTGGAGATTCCCAAGAGAGTACAGAATTACAACAAGATATTCTAGAATGGTTCAAGAGATAAATAATAATCTTAAAGTTAGAAGGTAAATGGATTACAGCATTTATGACCTACTCAATAGAAGTAATTAGCAGAATAAAAAATTAAATTAAATTAAAGAAAAAAAAACTTGAATTCACAGTGGCAAGTGTTTCCAAAGCAGAGTACCATAGACTAGAAATACAAATATACTGAAGTGAAGGACAATATGGAAGAAAAATCGAAAGTAATGTTAAAAGAACACATGGTTGTTATTCAGGCATGATGAAGAAAAAAGTCACAATTAAGAAAGAGAAAAAAAGTTAAATTAAATTTAAAATACAAGAGACTTTTAAGATAGCCTTTACCAGTTTAGGAGAAGGAATTCTGGGGCTTGGAAACTGATGGTAGCCTGGCAAGCAATACAAATCTAACTCTATCTATCTATCTATCTATCTATCTATCTATCTATCCATCATCTGTCTATCTATGTCCTTAAAGTCAGTCGGAATAAGAATTACCTATTAATTCTGTAGTACTCGCAAATAGCAAAGTAGAGATGAGGCCTTTGATTTTGCATACATAGAATGTACTTAAAATGAAACTTCAGTTGGAATCGAGAATGATAAATCTTCTGGCTATTCTTTGATCCTTAAAAGTTCCAGGTTATTTGCACATGTTCATTCATTATTTCATTCAAGTTCCGAACCCCCAGGGTGTCCTAATCCTTTATGCCCAGCCCTGTTCTGGGCAAGTAGCAATTAGAGTGGAGAAGGTATGAGGCTTTAGTCACCTATTCCAAATATCAATTCAATATCATAAACCTCCTGTAGCTCTGACTTCCAGAGAAGAGGAAGGTATCTCCTTGTGAAGACAAAAATATCCTACGCCTACAAGTACAACCTTAAGAGAAAGAGCACTCTATTTCAAAGCTTAATGTAAAGAAAGAAAGTCTTGAAGGTTTGAAAAACAAATCAGTTTCCTACTCAAGAAGAGCTCTTATGAAATGGTACATATTCTGACTGTGCAGTGTGGTGGACCCCACAAAGCAAGATTAAGATTTCATGGATCCAGGAGGTGGGCATGGGTTTTGAAGATGGGGGACCACATCCATGACATATGGAAAGATCTAGAATGAGAGACCATGGACAACAACTTCCACTAGCATAAAAAAAGTGCTGGGTGGATCTAGTCTACCAAAAAAAAATCCCCACCAGAAGACAGTAACACAGTGAATAAAGTAAAAAGAACTAAGGAAACCATTTACCAAATGACCACAATGACACAAAGGAAAAGAACGCTGAAGATATCAAAACTCTTGTCGATTCAATGATCGATCTTGAATTCAGAGGTCTGTGGTAAAACCCCAGAAGACAAATTGTATTTGGAGTCGGAGGGCCTATGTTAGAATTCAGACTCTCCAATTTACTGTTTGTGGGACCTTGGTGAAGTAACTTAATTTTCTCTGGGCCTCAGTTTCTCATCTATCAAATTAGAGGATTGGAGTGGATGGTCTCTAAGATTTCTTCCAGCTCTAAATCTATGGCTCAGTCATTTGTTCATTCAATAAATATTTATTAGGTAGCACTATGTCCCAGACCCTGTTCTAAGCTCTGGAACACAATGATAGAAGTTAAACAGTTTCTGACCTCAAGAAGCTTATGTGCTATCTAGGGGAACCTGTACACCCATTGCCTTCCCCTTCTCATCTCATACTCACTTCTCGGTGCCTTGCGTTCTGACTTCCAACTTGAAAATTCAATTGAAATTTAATGAAATTAAGTATAAAGTACATGCAAAATAGTTTCTTGGCAGAGGCCATCAGACACTGAGGAATCAGGATAACATTCTTGTAGGAGATGGCATTTAAGCTAAGCTTTGTAGGAAACCAGTTATGCACCAAGACAAAGGTGAGGAGATCATGAACTTCAGACATCAGAGACAGGACACAGAACACCATATATAGGAAATGAAGAACTGACTGATTTGACTGGAGGATAGTGTTCGTGAAAGCGATTAATAGACAATAAGCTTGGGAAGCAGGATAAAGCCAGATACTGAAAGACCTTAAAAGCCAATCAAAAGTGTTTGCATCTTATCATAGAAACAAGAGGGAATCTCTTAAGTAGGGAAGCTCCCTTAGTATAGAATTCATATGGGCAGGCCTATCTTTGGGTTATCAATTTGGTTAGAGATGGATTGGTCTAAGACACCAATTAAGAGACTGTCGAAATAACATTAGAGATCATAAGTGCCTAAACTCATGAGGTGGCTGTGTGGGTGAAGAGAAGGCACACAATACGTTGTTGAGGGTAGATTGTTGAGACTTGGGAAATGATTGGATATAAGATGAAAGATAAAGAAAAGAGTCAAGAATGACTCTGAGGTGGTAAGAGGAGGTGGCTGGAAGGATGGGTGTGCTGTCAAGAGAAGAGGGAAGTTTTGGGGGTGTGGATGAAGATGAGTTCCATTTGAGACATGTTGGGTTTGAGGTGCTTATATGGCACATCTAGTAGGTATAAGACAGCCAATAGACAGTAGATGATATGGGCCTGAAGTTCAGAAGGGACCCTGAAGCAGCCAAATATATAAATGTAATATTTGTCTACATAAAAGTGATATTTAAACTCCTGGGTGCTCATGGGATCACTCATAACAGAGAGTATAGAGAGATGAGAAAAGGCCACTGAACACAACCCTGGGACATCCCCTCACTTAGGAGAGAGGACTGAGAATGAAGATGAGTGGCCAGAAAGGTTGGAAGAAAAACAAGAGAAAGCAGTGTCACAAAAACCCAAGAAGCGAAGACTGTTTAGAAGGATAGAGTGGTAACCAACTGTGATTTAAGAAGATTGAGGACTGGAAAAGGCTGTCCATTTTGTCAGTTTCAGTTGAATAATCAAGCTGGAGGCCAGAATGCAAGGCAGCTTTGGTTGTGAAAGAGAAGCAAAAAAATGAGAGAGTTGCTTAGGCCATGATAAGATCAGTGGCATTTACATTCATTGACTCCTTCTGGAGATAAACCACTTTTGGTTAGATTTGCCAATTACTCATGCGGCTGTTGGATCTAGAGCTAGAAGTTACCCAGAAGTCCTTATTTTGCAGATAAGGAAACTGAGGTTCAGAGCAGTTGAGGGCTTTGTCCAAGGTCGCACAGGAAACAAGTAGCAGAAGCAGACTTCAAATCGAGGTCCTCTGACCCCAAAGTCCAGTACTCCTTCTATTACATCACATTGCTTCTTCCTTGTCTCTAATTTTTAACCTTCATACGCTGAGCAGCATGGAACAACCTCCCCAGAGTCATCCAGGTAAATTGTTAGCATGCCAAGTCAACAGACAGAGCTGCAAAATGATAGAATTTTACCTGCCTCCTGCTTACCTGAATTCTGGACCTTCATTTCAGATGCCCATTGTGATTTATGTCTTTTTCATTTGATACAATCACATGATATAAATACTATAGATAGGTATTATTAATATTATTACAATTTTCCAAATGAGGGAAATGAAACTAACACAGGTTAAGTGACTTGTCCATGGTCACAATAGAGCAACAAACATTTATTAAGCACCTACTATATGTTAACCACTATAGTTGGTGCCAGGATATGAAAAAATTATTCTATAGGGGGAAACTACATAAAAGTGCAAGCCATAGTTCAAGACCCTCAATAACTCTAGGATCACATGGTTTCATTCCAATCTGGGGTTGTGACTCCGAAAGGACAGTTTCCTTCTCTTCCCTCTACCTTCCTACCAAATCTCTAATGTAAAGTTTAGATGTGACTAATGTATAGGTTTCCCCAAAGGTGGGCCTACCTTTTATACAAACATATAATGGAGGATTATGGTAATGGAGATGAGACAGACTTACTATAGAAAATGTATAATGAGAACTTATAGGGGTCCATGAACAAATGCAGAAAGGTAAGTTTCAAACATGCCTTTGAACCTTAGGACAACTGTGATTCTCCTGCTACATAAAACCTTGCAGGTTGTTGCTGGTTCTCATCTTTTAATAGAACTCCTTTGGTATATTTGTAACCATTATGCTTGTAAATGGAAGATGTTTTGGCCCCTTGGGTTATCCAACAGAGAAATTTTCCCAGGTTTTTGGATGTGGGTAGGGGGTGGGAGTGGGGAGACAGCATTTAAGCCAATACCAGAATAATAGCCCTACTAGGTAACCTGGATCCTTCATAAATAGATGTCTCTGACATACGCGTTCCATAGAATAAAATGTTAGTCTCACTCACTGAACGAAGATAAAAGGACATTCACACTGGGCAAAGCTATTCCAAGAGAGAGGGTGGAGTTGGGGCTACAGGGCAGACCCAGGACAACTTTGGCAGCCAATTTTCTTTTTTCCACTGTCTCTGGAATGAAACTAATGCCAAGACAGCTAACAACCTCAGGAGACACCCCAGAGACACAGATAGTGTGTTCCCCCCTCCAAAAAAAGTTGCACCCACCCAACAGCTTTTCCATGGAACTTAGCAGTAGCAACTGGGGCGTCATGAAGCATTAATTTTTTCCTTTGCGTGGTTTCCCACATTCTGTGACCACCTGAGAACATGCCAGGGAAAATATTGGAAACCTAGGTAAATGGAGGGGAGGCTGACATGCACCACCCTGGCCTTAAAAGTAAAGGAGTAACTTCCCCATCCCTGAGAATACACAGACATTTGATTGCAAACTGGTGGTTTCAGAGTTTCTGTTCCCTTCCTCTCCCCTTTTCTTGTTCCCCCCAAATAAACACAAATTACTATTAAAACTTATCATGAGGGAGCAAAAAGAAAGACGAACTTGATTTACTGTCCATTTCCCTTTAAGTCCTGGTGACTCGGCCCGTGCTATTTTGCAGAAAGCGTTAGATTTCAGAACAGTCAATATAAGCCATGGAGTGAACCAGGTGTATTGTTTTTTTGTGGGGTTTTTGTTTGTTTGTTTTGTCTCAATTGTTTAAAGACATGATGGAGGAAGGAAAAGTGGAGAAACAATGATTAAGACCCTCCTGGAAGAAATACCAGAGCTAAGGTTAAACTTAGGGAGCAAAGAGCACCCCCTTGAGAAGTTTCCCTTCTTTGGTTGCCTAACACTGCTTTTATAAAACTTCTGTGATCCCCTGGGGGTAAAGGAAGCAGAAAGGAAGATTCTAATGACTAGCCCCATAGATGAAGGGCATGTAGTAGATGGAGATTCAGCCACACACTGGGAAAAGTATCAGGTATAAGCCCTCTTGTACTAAAGATATGGGCTAGAAGAAAATAAGGTTGGATGGAGTCTAACTTGGTTGAGTGGTTAGATCTCCAAAGCAGTCATTAAATGATCCATTCAGCCTTGGAGGAAGGCCTCTACAGAATGTCTTTGGAGATCTGTGCTTTGCCTTGTGCTGGTTGACACTGAGTTGGATAATGGTGCAGAAAACCTATTTGTCATGTTTGTAAATGATAGGAAGTTAGATGAGATAGTTAATATATCGGACAATAATTAAAATCCAAAAATATTTCAACAAGCCAGAACAATAAGCAGAATCTAATAAGATGAAATTTAAGACAGATAAAATATGATTCTGTATGAGTTCAAAAATTCAACTTCGCACATAAAATGGCAGCTAGACAGTTAAGTGGTACAGTATAGGATGTCAACCCTGGGAGATCTGAGTTCAAATCCTGGACTAGCTGTGTGGCCCTGGGGCAATCATATGACCTCTGTCTATCTTTGCTTTTTCATCTGGAAAATAGAGATGATAATAATAGAATCTACCCCCCTCCCAAGGTTGTTGTGAAGATGAATGAATATTTGCAACATGCTTAGCAAGCCTTAAAGTACTATATAAGTGATAGATAGCTAAGGTATAACTAGATAATGTTTTATATGTGTGTACATATGTATACATATAAATATACATATAGGTGTGTATATATAAATGATAGATAGCTAAGGTATAAATAGATAATGTTTTATACATGTGTACATATGTGTGCATATACATATACATACACATATGTGTGTGCATATATACATAAATGATAGCTAAGGTATAACTAGATAATTTGTATATGTGTGTATATATGTGTACATATAAATATACATATATATATGTATTTATATTATATGTAAGTTTTAGTGGTCTGCAACCTCAAAATTAGTCCATAGTGTGACACAAATGCTAAATGAGTTTTGTAGGCAAAGTGTCCAGGTTGTGGGGTGACAGTCCTGCCCTACTATTCCCTCATCATGTTCAGGTATGAGTTTCCATAATTCAAGAAATCTATTTCTAAGCTAAAGAGCATCCATTCCTAGTGATAGAAATAGCGATTGTATCATATGAAAATCCACTGTAGAGACAAGGGGTGCTTGACACAGAAAAGAGGAGATTCAGGAAAAGCCATGATTAATTGTCTTCAGAGAATCTGAAGGGCTGTCAGAGGAAGGACTAAACTTTTTTCCTTGGCCCCACAAGCCAGAACTAGGAACAATGGTTAGAAAGCAAGAAAGCTGACTTCAGCTTGATATAATAATTGTAAAAATTAGAACTGTAGGTGTCAATTCATGGGCCAATTCTAAGGGATTGGAGAAGTGATAAGACTCTCTAGACCATTCTCCAATATTTAGCAATGTTGGAGAGTAGCAACTATTCTCTAAATGGATAGTTATGTGGTAAACATTAACCCCATGCCACTCAAAAGTCAAAGAAAATCCACCTATACTTTGGTGGTATTCGTTGAAGGATATGAGTTATTATAGATACAAACTGTAGTCAGTCAGATCTCAGATGGTTAGTGAATGCAGGGAATGCAGTATTGCCAATGGCACCTTCAGTAACTTCCAGATGGAGGACAAACTCCTCTGGGTCAATGGTTTCTTCTGTTCCTACACCAGACTTCTCCAGGCTTACACACATATCAGAACCCACATGAGGGTCCTTGACATCAATGATATTTGAAGCTGAATTGTTTCAGCTTATCCAGAGAAAAAGCTACCCTTCTGATACAGGTTCTTATTAATGAGGCTCTGACTTATTAAGTAGTTAATTGATCAAACAGTATGTATCTGACTTTGTGGACAGTCTTTTCTGCATGCTAATTGGTCAGGATGCAAGTACCTTTTTTTCTAATTGGTCAGGATACAAGCACTTTTTCTATGCTTGTGCTTGGTCTTTAACCCCTAGTGGCCTCAAATTCAGGACCTTGGTGTCTTCAGGAAAATCTATGACAGCCTGGTTCCCAGAATTAGCCTAAGTATGACATACAGTTAGAAGGCAAAGGTTATTTCGTGATGGAAAGTCTGTTCCATGCATACACTAATGAGTAATCTGAGAGTGATTTTGTCAGATGCTGTTATTATTTTAGAATGATCTTTATGAAGAAAGACTTTTTCAGAAGTTGGAAGGAAAGGAAAAAGAGCAGTTTTCATTTTTGACAAACATTTACAAGCTATAATTTCTACGCTTACAAAGAAAGCTATTTACTCTTAAGATGAAAGAAAAAAGGATTCATGTAAATCTTAATTTAAAAAAAGACTATTCTGCTTAGGAAAGGAATTTCTTAAATGAGGGTGGTACTTATAGTTCTAGTATACAATGGTAGGGGTTGATGATGGTGGTGATAGAAATAACTGTAATAGTAGTGTCTCAATCTGTCACTTATCTTAATTTTTACAGGTAGAAATCCATTCATCAGTAGGATTTCATGTGTCATAGCAGTCAAAATAAAGCAGAGGTTAGTAAATAAAGGTCACCTGGGACATTCCAGCCTTTAAATATTCATGCTCAAATCATACTAAAATTAGAAGTGACTCTAAAAAGGGAAAAGGGAAATGGAGGCTGAGAAACAGTATGTGGATTGGAAACTTGAAAATCAGTTCCTGGACAGAGATCCATTAGCTGTCTTCTCTTCATGGGCTTTCTACCCCCTGATAGAACCCAAAGGTACCTGGCACTATTTGGTTGCACTATATGTAATGGTGAGTTGTATTGGTGGTTACCTATATTGCTTGTTAGCTATAGACCACCCATACCTTCAATGGGAATAGGGAAGCAAACCGAATAATGCTGAAAGGGACACTGAATGAGATTTGACCAGGTACATGGCTTCCTAACCCTAGCCAGGAGAGTCATAAAGATCTTCCATCATCTTTTTTGTACCATTCCATTATCTTTCTTTTATTCTTAGCGTATGAGCTCCCTATTAGATTACAAACTCCTTGTGGGTAGGATCTATAAACACCTTCCCCCTTTTTGTATCCCTAGCACTTAGCACAGTGCCTGGCACATAGTAGGTGCTTAACAAATGTTTCTTGACTGAGATTTTCTCAGATGTCATTTGGTGATTCCATTCACATTGGTTTAGATTCCTTTTGCACATTAGGTAGTCAGTGATACGAGTAGTATCTAGTAACTCTTATCAGTTACCCATATGAGAAATAAAAAGATAGAGTCCACCCATACCAAAAGGCCTTGACACAAGAAGTGTCAATAACCATATAATAGTGATTCCCAGTAAAGTCTCATTAACAATGGGTTTCATAATATGTGAGGAGTGAGTTTATAGAACAAAAAATATGTGGCGTTCTCCTTAGGTCCTAATGACCAGGAATCACTGGAGAAAGGGGAAGTGTTCCCTTCCCTTAATAAGAGGCGTGTTTGCAGTAGAAACCCAACCTTGGCCTTGGATATACAGGGCAATGAGGTTATAGGAATCATTTTTTAATATGCTCCTTGCTTGACGGTGGTAAATAGCATGAGAGAGTGGAAAAAGCAGGGGCTCCAGAGTCAGAAGACCTAAGTTATTCTGAAAAGATCATTTGGGGATAGTAAGATTTGGGATAGATTCTTAGTACAACAATTTTCTCTTTGGCAGGTAATTTTAGCAGCAAGAAGGTAGAAAAGAAGAAAATAAACATTAAGTGCCTACTATGTTCTAGACACTGTACTAAGTACTTAGCAAATGTCTCATTTGATCCTCAAAACAGCCCTGTGAAGCAGGTGTTATTATCCCCATTTTACAGTTGAGGATATTGAGGCAGAGGTTAAGTGACTTGCCCAGGATCACATGGCTGGTAAGTGTCCGAGGCCAGATTTCAACTCAGGCTTTCCCAACTTGAGGCCTAGCACTCTACCCACTGTACCACCTTGTTGTTCCTAAAAGGTATACAGACAGCAATGGGAAAGCACTAGATAACCACATTGTCTGAGCCTCAGTAGTCTTGAGATGCCTTGAACTAGAGTTTTTGGGTGAAATAAAATAAAAGAAACATAACAAGAACAATGACAACCACTGCTCCAACAAGGATAACTCAAATTTGTATACCATTTGACAACTTACAAACAGCTTTTATTAAACATTACCTTGTAAGTGCCCTGAGGTTATGTTTATTAAAAGTATAGTGGGTGCTTAGTAGGGGAACTAGGTGGTACAGTGGGTAGAGTGCCTGGTCTGGAGTCAGGAAGAGTAATCTTCCTGAGTTCAAAGCTGGTCTCAGACACTTAGCTATGTTACCCTAGGCAAGTCACTTAACGCTATTTGCCTCAGCTTCCTCATCTATAAAATGGACTGGAGAAGGAAATGGCAAACCACTCCAGTTTCTTCGCTAAAAAAATCTCTAAATGGAGTCATGAATTAGATATGACTGAAAAGGACTGAACAGCTTATTAAATGCTAATTGAATTGAATTAAACAACCCTGTGAGATAAGTGCTACATAAATTATCCCTGTTTAAGTGATAAGGAATCCAAGACTCTTTGAGATGACTTGACTTACTAAAGGTCATAACACCTGTAAGAGGAAGAGTCTAGAATTTTTTACTCCAAATTCAGTGTTCTTTCCAATACTTAGAAGATGGCCTCTACTCTTACACAGTTTGCCATCTAACTTAAAGAGACAAAACATCCTCACCCATGACAATATCCAAGGAGAGTGGCACTCAGGCTGCACATGGGCATGCGAGACTCCAGTGAAGTTAATCAAGAAAGGCTTCCTGGAAGCAAGGATGTGCTAAGCAGAGTTATTAAGTTTAGGAATGGTATGAATTGTTGAGGCAGGAAGAAGTAGGAAGAATGATGAATACCAAGTTACAGAGGTTATAGACAAGAGAGGATGATGAGGTAGTAGTGACAGTTCTCTAAAAGACAAAGAAATCCACAGATGTAAGACAATACAAGAAACAAACAATCAGGCATTGCTATATACCTTTATTCCTGGGGTCAGCCAGTCCTATAAGTAGGCAACTTCCTTTAGACATGATGGGTGGGACTGATAAAAAGTGGCTTCTCTTGTTTAAAAACAAATAGGACCTTAATTCTCATATTTAGGTCACTTTGGGATTAAATATTCTGTCTCCAGAAGGTCCTTGTTAAACTTGAAATATATTACTTGGAAGGGATAAAACATTAAGCTATTAGCAGCCTAGTAGGTTCAGGTAGCAAAGACAATAGATAATAGATGGGGCATGGAACGTAGAGGCAGATCCCCAGAAGATGATGTAATAGGCCAAGCCCAACTCAGGCTGATTTGATAAGTCAGATTCGAGACTGAAACAAAAAAGACACCTGTAGGATATCTACAAATTTAAACAGAGAGCTTACTTCACCAGAGAAAGGGAAGGATAATTGGAGCAGGGAAGGGATCTTCAGAAAGTAGAGCTTCCTGAGTCTATATTGTCCTTAGTGGTCAGAAGTCTGAGGGAGGAGCCAGATGTCTACTCATGACCTGGAATTTGTACAGACGAGGCTACGTCACCTTAGCCAGAAATACAGCCTAATACAGTCAGGAAGCCATATCAACAGCTTTTAGTACCAATAACCAATTGTCTAGAATGTTTTAAGCACATTTTTTAAAAAATTAGCATAGCCTTGATTGGGCAGAACCTTAGGCTATTGATTCTACCTCAGAAGAAGTGATCAGTAACTCAAAATATCCCAATGGGCATCAGTTGTTCTACTGTTGAACGGTAATAAAATATCAGAGCACAAGATCTGCAATTCCAGTGCTGAGTAAATATGACCTTCTATTATATTAAAAGATTATTGATCTCAGCGAATGGATGTCTGAGTGAAATCAATAAGTGAATGAACGTGTTTAAAGGGATCATTTCATCAGATTAGTTAGTTGAGTCATCTAGAAAATGAGAGTATGAGACATGAAATGGTTAAGTTTGGGTGCAGATAAGAGTGTCAGAAAGAGTTTGAAGTGTATGGCATTGCCCAGGTAGAGAAGGCCCCACAGTGGGATCCTAAGCAGACAGATACATGAGGGCACTGGATGTCTGTTAGAAAAGGAAGCCAGGCATATCTAAAGAGAAGGTGTTAGATTGTTGCAGACTAATTCTTTCTTCTTTATAATTTGAACTAAGTGGTTCCTGTTACCTACAGTTGCATTATATTTCTGTGTGTACCTCATTCTAAACCCCTAAAAAACTACCAGGTGTGTTTTCCATCTCTCCCTCCTCATTCAACAGCATGCACTGTAAGTCATCTAAAAGAAAAGCTTGATCTCGAATCAAAAGTTATTCTTGTATCACCCTTGCCAATAATACTCTACTCCCCCAACCTCACCACTATCACACACAAACTCGTAAGGAAGGTGGCTGTCAAATGAATTCTAACTCAATTCCGTATCTAAAGCAGGACTCTTTGAGCAGAGGCCAATCAAAATGGACATGTTAACTTGGTCACAGAGCCCCCCCAAAAAAAACAGCCAGAAGGACACCCACCAACAAAAGTGGAGAAACAGTTAATAATTCAAGGTGACAAATTAAACCAGCTCCTTGGTGGTTCTACTTGGCTGTTCATTAAGTCAAAATATGACTGTCGGAAACTAGGAAGGCTCTGTCACTTTTACTGTATTTTCCACACATCATTAAAAAAAATTTGGAACTCTTAATGGGGAACTGGAAAGCCTATAGATCTCTTGGGGGCCCTGAGGGAGAACCAAACCTTCTCCTGGGTCTGAACCCCAAGCTTGAGGTGACCCAAAGAATTGGACAGTGGGTGGTATTTTGGTGGGGTCCCTCCATTGAATCATTCTCACCCTAAGTATAGACTACTATGAGTATAAAGACTGGAGCTTTTTGCCAGGTTGCATTGAGAGAATGTTTCATCTACCGACCATGCCAAACTGTTGTGGATGAAGTCAGCAGTGCTTCACAGGGAGCAGATAGACAGAGAAACAAAACTCACCAAAAATGGGAACTTGGGGAATTTCATGAGAGTATGGAGGCCAATTAAAATTTCAGAAAGCTGACATTATCTCATTTGGCATTTAGGAAGAACTCTACATTTAAGGCACTTCAGATTTGAATAAGCCTGTGCAAATTTAATAACAAAGGAAATGGTGCAACGTCCAACCTTTTGGGGAATCATGTTTCTAAAGGGCCTAAAAATAGAGCACTGGATATCATAGATCAGGTGGTCTCTCACTCCAAGATTTTTTCATATCCTATCATTGTTTCAGGCTCATGATTCTGGTCTTCTGATCATCAGCAAAAATTAGGAGTTTGGGTGAGGGGAGGGATGAGAGAGGATAGGTTCTGAGTATCTATACTATATGTTTTAAAGAGAGAGAGAGAGAGAGAGAGAGAGAGAGAGAGAGAGAGAGAGAGAGAGAGAGAGCAATTAAGAAGAAATGTTGACGGGCTGGTGTGGATTAGAATAATGGTGGAGATGGTGATGATGATGGAAGAAAAAAAGTTGAGGAGTCAGACGAAGGAAGAAAAATCACAGCTTAAGAGGCTGCTTTGGAGAGAATAGGGAACAACACAAAGAATGAAATGGAAAGGCAGCATAGTGCAGTATCAAAAACTCTAGATTTAGAGTCACAGGATATGGGTTTGAATCCCGACTCTGCTAGTTCCCACCTATTGAATGTGAGACAAATCACTTCCTTTCTCTGGCCTCAGTTTTCTCATCTGAAAAATGAGGGAATTGAGCCAGATGACCTCTAAGGTCATCTTTCAAAGATGATGGTTTTAACAAGATGACTCTATGGCTTCATCTTACTGAGTGCCAACTTTAGAACAGATACCACAGTAATCTATATTGAAATACCACTTTGCGTGCTGAAGGGTGTGTTGTTAATATAGCTATCTCTGTAGCCAGATTATATTAGCTCCCTACAATGGAGCCCACAGGGCTGCCTAACAAGAATAGGGATAGGGAAAGAACACAGGTCCTCTAGACTTTGAGGCCAGCTGGAATCACCCTTCCATGCTGCCTTTCAGCAATAATGTTTGTCGTTGCTGTTAATTCATTTTTCAGTCGTGTCTGGCTCTTCGTGACCCCTTTTGGGGTTTCCTTGGAAGGGACGCTAGAGTGGTTTACCATTTCCTTCTCCAGCTCATTTTACAGATAAGGGACTGACTTGCCCTGGGTTACATAGTTAGTGGTTTGCTATTTCTTTATCCAGCTCATTTTACACATGAGGAAACTGAGGGGAACAGGGTTAAGTGACTTGTCCAGGGTCACACAGCTAGTAAGTATGTGTGGCTGGATTTGAACTTAGGAAGACGAATTTTCCTGATCCCAATCCCAGTGCTCTAACCACTGTGGCATCTAGCCACCCCTCAAGAACAATACCTTACATTTATGTAGCATTTTAAGGTTTACTAAAGCACTTTATATACATTTCTCCTTTGAGACTCATAACAGCAGCCCTACGTGGTAGGTGCTGTTATTGCCTCCATTTTCCACATGAGGAAACAGGCTAGAAGAGTTTAAATGTCTTCCCGGTGCCACATAGCTAGAAAGTACCTGAAGTGAGATTCAAAGCTATGTCTCACTGACTTTAAGCTACGTACTCTCACCACAGAATTGCCATACATCCTTAAAGGGGCAGAAACACTGAGATAATTGAAGCTGGTTCCAGAGAACTCACTATGACTAGATTGTCTTCCTCAGAGTTCAAGAGCTCAGAGAACTCCAAAATCAGATATTAGGTAAAGAAGTGTTTCCTCTCTTTATCCCACAAGATGAAAATTTGCCCTCCTCTCCAATGTTCATCTACAATTTTTGTTTTGATCATAAAATAATAGAGCTAGAAAGGGCCTCAAGGAATGTTTAGATCAACTCCTAAATTTTATAGTTAAGTAAACTAAGGACAAGAGAAAATAAATGATTTGTCCATAGTCACACAACTCCTAAAACTCTGAAGTGGGATTTGAACTTATGACTCCAGAACAACTACTTTCTATGCCATTCCTAATCTCTCTCTCTCTCTCTCTCTCTCTCTCTCTCTCTCTCTCTCTCTCTCTCTCTCTCTCTCCCTCTCTCTCTCTCCCTCTCTCTCTCTTTCTCTCTGTCTATCTCACACACACACACGCACACACACTCATACACACAGAGAGAAAACCCTCCCCTTCTATTTCAGAAATCAGTGTCCTCTCTACCATGTTCCCCAAAAAGGTCATTGCTTCAATATCCCTCGGACACAAAACTTTTTGGACAGTAAATTGTTTTACTATAATTTGGATCAAACTTTAATGCTAAGGTCTCAGGTTCCTTATTGATAGCTTCAGTCTAATACCCAGTGAGTCCAACTGGAGCCCTTATCCACTCAGCTGCAGTTTCTTGACCTGTCTTATGGAAGAGTCCAGAAACACAATTCCCCTACTGTTCTCAGATGGGGGAAAGAGGGAGGGAGGGAGAAACATATCCACACAAAGCCTCACTAGCAAAGATTAGTACAATTATTAGCCAACAGTAAATGGCTATAAGCCAATCTGTTTTCAAATCCTCCTGAGCACCTCAAGTCACCGCAGAGTCTCTTAAAGCCAAACACACAAGACTGTATGTTCTCTAAAGCATGGCAATGCCATTCCTCAAAGACTCCTGGACTAGCGGTTAATGCTGCCCTTACCCACAAGACTAATAAGTGGAGAAAGTAACAGTGAATAATGCATGTGTCTGAATTCCGGGTCCCCATACCCCCATAAATCTATAAAAGGCAAATGTCCGGGGCTGAACATCATTGGCCACGGCCTGCCCAGTCGTCACATGGGCAAAATGCCTACTTATTAGAACTTGGTAGCAATAGAATGTGCCTTGTCTTGGTGTTAATTATAGCATTCACAGGCAATGATGTATTTTATAACTCTTTAGTCTTATTTGAATAACAATTTTGACTCCATTATGCAGTACTGAACACTGTTGACCATGAGAGTCTCCCATTTGGAGTCACTGGAGTAGGTTAGGAAAAGAAATTAAATGCATCCGCTCTGTGACTTTAGATACGTGTATAGTACATCACACGTATGTTTCAATGCATAGCCCAGGGTACTAGATTTAAAGTTAGAAGACCTCAGTCCAGATCGTGCTTTTAAATGAATGAACAAATGTGCCAAGCACTGTGTAAAGTGCTTGAGGTACAAAATTTGGAGGAAAAAAAATTAGATAGGCCCCGCTTTCAAAGAGTTTACGCTGTAATTAGGGAAAGAACACATAAATCTGCCATTTACTATCTGTATAGTAAATCTCTGGACCTCTTTGGGCTTCAATTTCCTCAAGTGTAAAATGAGGGGATTGGACTAGAGGATGTTTATAGTCCTTTCCCTGCTCTAAAATCTACCTTCCCAGGAGAATTCACCCCCTTTCTCCAATACTGTGCAAAATTCATAGGTTAAATGAATCCTCCCTCATTAGGAGAAAAGAAAAGGGTTGGGGGGGATGGAAGATGGTACAAAAAGGCATGGAAATATTAACAACAGGGCTACAGGCCACCAAAATTACCTTTCAATTGAATCAGTTCAGTCAGATACCTAGTTAGTTCAATGGGGGGGGAGGGAGACTCTAAGCCACCATAGAGAGGAACTTATCCCTCGACTTTACTGAAAGTTGTCATATTAAAAAAAAACTCATTTATTTTCATTGAAAGCGTGACTTGGAAAAACGAGAAGAGATGCACTTATAGACCACAAGCATATCAAGGGCAGAAATCAAAGTTCCCCGTATATAACAAAATGATCATAGAAGAATTCTGTCAGCTAACAATAGGAACAAAATGGGGTCCCATGCGGAGGGGAATGAATGGGGAATAGTTGAGTGAATAGCTGACTATAATGTAATATTATTGAAGTATAAAAATGGTGCATATAATGAATACATAGAGACTTGGGGTAAACTTTCTGAAGTGATGCATAGTAAAAAAAAAAAAACAAAAACAGAACCAGGAAAACTATCCACAAAGCATAGATGTAAATTAAAGAAACACTAAAATACAATGGAATTCCAATTAATTATAATGATCAGTGAAAGCCTTGAAGAAAAAAATGAGGAAACATATTTTCCTCTTCTCATTAGAGAGTTGGTGGCGAGAGGATTGTGGATTTGTATTTTAGTCCTGTATTCTTTCAGGCACCCTTATTGTATGTTTTGGTTTCATCTAAGTTCTTTTCTTTGTTACAAAGGACGGCCCAATCATTGTCAGGTCAGAGGATACGTTGGGAAGAAATGATTATTGTGTAAAATCAAAATAAATAAAACTTTAAAAAGATAAATAAATGGTCCAAAAAAGAAAACAGGAGCAGAGAAAGGTTCAAATGAAGCTTGGACAAATTACACTGTCATGAAACATTGGGACAGCTATGGTAGTACTTTTGTTTCCTTTAAGAAATACACCTATCGTAATTTTGACCAATTTGAGATACTAAGTTGAAGGATTTGTAGTTGCTGATATGGAATGGCATAAAAAGTTTCCTTACCAAGCATTCCTTACACGGATGAACTCCCAAGTTCATACCAAAGGAGAAAAAAGATATATAGCCCAAAGTTGTACCTATATACAGATTTATGAATAGTGTATTCACTCACCCCAGTATACATTTCCATAGAAACATAGAGTATATGCTTTGTTCCACTGTGAATATATATATATATATATAAAATATATATGTATATATACATATATATATAAAATTTTCAGTGTATGCACTAATCTGGTATGTGTGTTTTATATACACATATATGCATATGCACAAAAAGACACACAAATCACTGTAAAGATATAGAGTAATGCTTCTTTTCTAGGAAGTCTGAGGTTTTCTAGTTGGAACTCTGAATGGCTTCCTTTGTAGCCCTGGGCAGGTAACTGAAACTCTGGGTGCTTCAATTTTATTTGTGTTTTTTTTTCCTTATTGAGAAACTGAGAGATTTTTTAAAAAAATAACTATTTGAAAGATGATACTTGGAGATCATCGGGCCAAAAATGTAGTATGGATACAAAATATTCTAGTGTTACTTGTGAGCAAAAAGCTACACGTACATATGTGTCCCATAAGCATATATTAACATTAGTTCATCTATCTTATGTATATCATATATGTATTACATGTATATGTATATTTATATTTGCATTTATCTGTACAGAGTATCCAAAAAATCTTAGCGCAGTTTTAAAGTTCAATAGCTTAAAATAGATTTGGGGGATTATATACACACACACATACATATATTTATGTGTGTATGTATGTATGTATGTACATATGTATGTATACATCTCCAAAAAATTTAAAAAGAAATTTGATGGTCTCTAAGGATCCTTCCAATGTTGCCATTTTGTGATATACATGTGTATTATTTCAACAAAGACAATTTGATTCTTTAAATAGAAAGCTGGCTTCTAAGGAAGGAAGATTTAAGGTTCTAGTCCCATCTCTGACACTGGCTATTATTTGACTTCTCAGTGCCCCCGGCAGCTCTTGAAAACTTAGAGTCTCAGAAATCTGATTTCAGAGAAAGTACTGATTTGCATTGGTAGAGGAAATAACAGGCCAAGCGTGCTCTACCCAAATGAGGTTAATAGGCTCAGTAAAAATGAAAATTTTAAAAAACCCACTAAATATCTGTTAAGCACTATTCATGTATCTTCTATTTTAACATGTGAAGCCACTATATAGAATAGCTTTCATTTTATAGCTTATTGTGCAGATTTTGAATAATTTTGAATGAGTGACTTAATTTAAATACACAAGTCATAGAATTATGGCTCTCTAGTTAGAAGAGACCTCAGAGATCTTCTATTTCAATCCCCTCTTTTTATAGATGAGCAAACAGAGGCCCGGGGAAGTCCAGTAACTTGCCTGTGGTCACACAGTTAGAAAGCATCAAATGCAGTTTTTGAACCCAGGCCCACTGAATCCATAGTCCATGTTCTTTCCATTCAATTATACTGCCTCCTCATCGCATAAGGATGTTTTTGTATATATGTGAATATATATATATATATACACATACATATTTCAAAGATACTTTCTGACCTTTTATAAAGTTCCATGAACATGAACAGCCTATCAAAGTGGGAATTACTGTTGACTACGAGAAATTAAAATGGTTTAGCAAAAAAAAAATGGTAGAATTGGAGTCAACTCCTGGTCCTAGTGCTAACTCTGATATACACAACCTGGGATTTCTCTCTTCACCTTCATGTTATCACTCTGAGTCCTCATCTTTAAAAAGAGGGAGTATAAAATGAGTCCTACCTAACTCATAAGGATATTGGGAAGAAATAGTTGCTATTATTATCCTATATTAACTCTAGAGAAAGGCCTAATGATAATCAATCAATAAAGATTTATTAAGCACCTATTATGCTCCAGACACTACACATATCAGACAACTTTTCCATAACAATAAAATAGTAATGAGTAGGAAGAGGGTCAGTATTGACAGACACTCTCAAAGCACACAGTGCATAGGTCAAAACTATGTGTAAAAATATATGACAAGAAAACAGTATAAAATGATATATGACTAGTGCCATAAAGCAGCACAGGTTCTAGGGTAGGAATTTCAAAGTTGAAATGGTAAGTCCTCCAACATGTGAGCTCTGCTATAGGAAGTACAGAAGCAAGGAGCACCATTGATGTAATTAAGGACAAAATGGTTACCTCACAGGAGAAGAACAAAGTTCTAGCTTCTTTGAAAAGTAGAAAGTAGCATAGCTGAATGAGATTGATAATTATTGGTTCAAATGCTTCACATTGGTGGTTAAATTACTGGTAAAAAGTTTTCTCTTTTCTTTTTTTGAAAAGATTGGCTCTCCCCATTTTATCCAAGTTGAAAGTATAGAGGCTATTCACAGGACTGATCTCAGTGGATGTTTTGATCTCCTCGGTTTCCATGCCACTTGCTGCCCCCACCACCACCACCACTCTAGGTTTACCATATTAATGCTAAATTTAGCGCAGACCCCTGATTCGCCATCTTGGTTCCCAACCCACTGCACACAGCAGATAGGCATAGCCCACTGCACCTCAAAATTCCTGAGCTCCAGAGATCCGGTAGACCTGGCCTCACAGATATCTGGGATTGAGGGAACGTGCCACCACAAGGGGTTACCAAAACATTTTCCCAGCTCCTTCTCAGACCTCAACTTGATTCTACTTTCTTAACGGAAAATGTCACATATCAATTACTAAAGAATCAGAACCCTAGCGATGTTTCTAAATACAGGCCAAAAAGGTATTTGTGGACTTTCTACAGTGCACTTACAACTTGTATCACTTTTTAAAAGAAATCTATAAATATTTAAATGAAAAATATATAGGTTGAGGAGCCAAGAAGTTATGCCAGAAAGTCCCAAGTGCATAGGTGTATAAAGTCAAACTTATTTATCAATTCCTTAGTTCTTTACTAAACAAGTTGCCTGAAGGTGTCATGACATTTATATTGCCTTTATTCATTTTAACAAAATACTTGACTCAGTTCTCACTCAACGTTTATTGTATACTGCAAATATGTAAACAAACCCAAGCATAATGAGAATGTTATTATATAAAGCGCTATATGAGTGCTAGCTATTGTTATTATTACTAAGTTATTAATTATTTACAATGTTCCACCAAAAATATAAAACATGAGAGACAGTTTGATTCCATTATGGTTTTGCCCAGTCCATTATCACCTCTCCTAAATAAAAATAAATATGGCTCCCAAAAGGGGGTCAAACCAAAGCATCATATTAACCACTTAAGGCACATGGAAAATACTAAGCAATATGGCACCTCCAAAAACACAAATTAAACAGCCCTTTTGTCCTGTGCAATCTTTCTCCAGTGATATCAAAATGCTATTGCATCTAAATGTATATCGCGAAAGGTTAGAATGTGCACCTTAACGTATACCATGAAATGCCAGAAACTGAAGACTTTGGTTTTGAATCCTGAGGTCATATGAAATCAACGTATAAAGGCAACACCTACAAATAACTTTCTCTTCTCCAGTCAGGGACACACCAGCATAAAGTTAACAAGGGAAAGGCTGAGGCTGTATACATAGAGACCTACTGGTATTCTGAAATCCAAGCTCAAAGGGAAGAAAAGGTTTAAAACAACTAACTTATGCAATAGCCATTTCCGTGTATGCCTTCAGAACCGCAAAATGCACCAGAACTGAGATAAGGGGGAGAGAGCTGATAAAAACCTGCACAATATTAAACAAAACATAGGAATCATTATCCTAAGTCAAGTATAGGAAAATGAATGTTTCCTTGACAAATGGCAAGATGGATAAACACTCTTATAGTATGTATTCAGGTCAAAAATCTATAGAGATCTTTTGGGAACAAGGAGGCATTGCTTCACCAAGAAATACTATTTTCTGACAACAGGCACACACCATTGGATTCGTTGAATGTAACCAAAAGTGGTTTATCTCCAGATGGAGCCAATGAAATAGCTAACATAGAATAATGGAATTAAAAGGCCCTCCATGCATGACATTAGCGTGAATTTAGGCAACCAAGGGTTTAAAAAAGAAAAAAAAGAAGGGGTTTCAATGAAAGTCTGAGTTGAGCATATTTGTCTTCTTTGAAAAATGGAGGACTTTGTGATAGTTATTCATGACCAGGCTATTGCCCCTAGAATTTGTAGAGGGATATCTTTAACAAGACTAGATAATGATTGGTTTAGGCTACCTAAGAAAAAGGGCAGCTAGGTGGCACAGTGGATAGAGTGCTGGGCCTGGAGTCAGGAAGACTCACTGAGTTCAAATCTAGCTTCAGACATTGTATGAACCTGGGCAAGTCACTTAACCCTGTTTGCCTCAGTTTCCTCATCTGTATAATGAGCAGAAGGAAATGACAAACCACTTCATTATCTTTGCTAAGAAAATCCAAAATAAACTCATTCAGTGAGACACAACTGAAACAACTGAATAACAACCACATAAAAACCAAAGAACACTGCTTTAAATAGAGGTCACCACACCAAACACTATCTCCAAACGACGTCAAATGAAAATTTTCCAAAATATACAGGGACTTGGCAGGGGAGATCAAATCCATATGGGGATAGGATGCTGTCATTACTACTGTCTCTTACTAGAGTTGTGCCAAGAATGTTTACAGTAAGCCTACAAAAAAGATTGGCTTGTATCCTATTATTTTTTTTCAACTACAAAAAAGCAATAAGTTATATCAACTTGTTCGGCAGTCCATAGGATGTGAAATACAAAAGAATACTAAGACTCTAGTGACTTGTTCCAGGACTGTTTCTCTCTGAGATCCATTGAAACAAGATGAGAATGAGACGATGATGGTGGTGGTGATGGTGATGATAATGATGTTTTATATACACTTTAAGGCTTATAAAGCTCTTTACTTACATCACCTTGTTTGAGCCTCACAACAACACTTAGAGGCAATAATATCCATTTTATGGATGAGGAAGCTGAGGCTTAGACAAGTCAAGTGACTTATCCATGGACACACAGCTAACATCAGAGGAAGGATTTTAACATATTCCTGACTCCATTGCTTTTTCCCCTGGACCACCTTGTCTCTATGATACGATCTCTTTTGAATCATGCGGATTATAACTTGACAGAGAAAATTAGTATATTGCTACTTACTATCAAGCCTTTCTCTAGACAGGAGATAGAACCAAATATTCAATACAAATATCCACTCTTAAGAGTATGAACTTTCATGCATCAACAGAATAAGGACACACAGGAAATGAATAAAGCCTGTGTATTTATGAGGCCTTACAAAGTACCTTTAAAATCTATGTGTTAGGCACATGCTTGTCCATAAACCCCATACAGACATGTTCACACATCACCCTGTTCTCTGAAAAAAAAAATGTGTCACTTCACTCTAGTCCTCATTACATTCTGCTCCAGGTTATGATCCGCGAGGAGACTCAAGAGGAGCATCCTCAATGGCAAAGCAAGGCCCAGGGAAGGAAAGTGTAATGGCCAGAAAGCTCCAAAGCCTGGGCTCGCACAGAGCACTCTCCACTTATTAGCTCCAGGTCCCAGCCTATTGGAGACTGCCTTTCAGCCACTCTGCATGGATGAACTTCTGCAGCAGAGGACACTGGGTACTGACAAGCTGTAAGAAACTAGGTCCTCTCCTCTTGCCTGCTTACTCATTTGCCTTTACTTCCAGCCCTCTTCTATCAGGTCCCTCCCTCCATGGCAACCAGCAGAAAGCCGCAGTTTGATCGTGTTGAATCATCCAGGATCAGGATGAAAGGGGAATGATAGAAAGGGTAAGATAGAAATGGGGCAGCTGGAACACCAATGTAGAGGAGAGAGAATCGCATATACCTCTCTCTGTCTATTGATGAAATGGCCCAGCACTGGACAGCCTCCTGGTCTTTCGAACCTGTCAAAGCTTTGAAGAGGTCAGCATTCTTGCTCCCTCAGGGTACCCTCAGCAGAAACAAACAGGAGCCACTCTCCTGAATCTGTATCCAGGTCACCCAAGAATTCCTATGCCAAGGCAGACAAGGGATAGAGTAAAGGCACACAGCAGCAACAACTGTCCTAAGGAAGCAAGGCTAGAGGGAGTACAAATATTTGTTTTGATCCAGGTAGTAACTTACCTGGATCTGACACATGGCTTGAAACTGAGGAGCTAATGACAAATCCCAAATCCAAATGAGCACGTCCAAGGGTCCCCGTCTCTCCCCTGACATCCTTTCCTCTGACACTGGGTTGTTGTCTGGTGTGGATCAGATGACCAAGAGGACTTCCCAGAGCCCCTTCCAAATAATGTGGCCTTGGGGGAGGGAAGAGAGGGGTATAGTGGCACCCTCCCACCTCACCCTCTAGCCCCAACACTGAAGGCGAAGCATCTGCTGTGGTGGTGGTGGTGGTGGTGGTGGTGGTGGTGGTGAGCAGGATGCCTTGCTCCCTACAATGAAATGAGCCCACGGTATACCACAATCTGATCTTTTATAGTGCTTTGTTTATTACCTGTGTGCCCTTATTTCATAAGGCAACTTAGAGAGAGAGAGAGCAAGAGAGAGAGAGAGAGAGAGAGAGAGAGAGAGCAGGAATGATGAAGATGACTATTACTAAGAGTCCAAAGACACCTTTTCTTAAGCCTCATTCATAGCTGCGAATGTGCCCAAACAACCTAGCAATTGTTCTCTCAAATGTCACCTTTCTCTATGGGCCACTGTGCTGACAAAACGAGCCTCTCTCTTTTTGGCCCCTTCCCCCCTCCCTTGAAAAAAATTGCTGTGCTATCCTCCAAATATCTCTAGAGAAATTGAAACTACAAGGAACGTTTTTCTTCTCTCCCCCTCCTCCACCCCTTTTTTTTCTTTCCTTCTTCATAAGGCTTGAACAATTTGTCTCTGTTCTAGGTACATTCCTGTGGCCCATTCTCTTTTGGTCCCCTGCGCAAGCCTGAGGATGGCAGCCTGGGAGAACACAAGGCCCACATTCAGACCCAGGGAAGGGGAGGGGGAAAGGGATCCAAATGCACCTCTGATTGTTGTGCCATCAACTTAATACCTGGGCAGGGAAACAAAAGCTCTTTAGAGAGAGCCTAGGCTGTGCTGTAACTCACCCTGTCTCCAATCCCCATTCCTTCTCCCTTCCCCCCTCCCCTACAGGAGTTCACAAGATAACAGGAGCTGAAAGAAAAGGCACAAACATAATTAAAGTTTTCCAAGTCATTTGAGGAGATATTATATAGGATGACAGATAATGAACCAGTTACCCTGAGGCCCATTTTGATGAATTCTCTCAGCTCATGCCCTGAGAGAACTTCCTTCCTTCCTTCTTTTCTTTCTTCCTTCCTTCCTTCCTTCCTTTCTTTCTTTCTTTCATTCTTTCTTTCTTTTTCTTTCTTTTTTCCCTTTCTTTTCTTTCTCTCTTTCTTTCCTTCATTCCTTCCTCTTATCTTTTTCTTTCTTTTGTTCTTTCTTTCTCTTTCTTCCCTTCTTTCTTCCTTTCTTTCCTTCTTTCTTTCTTTCTTTCTTTCTTTCTTTCTTTCTTTCTTTCTTTCTCTCTTTCTTTCTTTCTCTGTCCAAAAATAATCACTCTGTTGGGGACCCCAAACCTTTGCATATAGGTAAAAATGGAACTCCTTACTTATAGAATCCCTAAGCATTAGGGTAATTCAAAAATGCAAAAGGAGGCCTCTCTGTTTGAGATCTGTTTTGCATTTAAGGAGTCATAAAATCATAGATTTAAAGCTAGAAGGTACTTTAGACATTATCTATTCTAACCTCTGATTGTATGGAGAAGGGAACTGTGGCCCAGAGACATTAAATGACTTGCCCAAAGTCAGCCAGGTAAGTAAATAACAGGACCAGGATTTGAACCCAGGTCCTTTAACTCCACATTCAGCATTATTTCCACTGTACCATTTGCCAGTCCTTCCTTATATTTTGCTTAGGGGCAATTCATTATACGTAAAGAAAGTGTAAAATATGGCAGAAGGTCTGCTTTGGGAGTCAGCAGACCGGCTATCATTCTGCTTCATACACAAAGTATATGGACCTTGGACAAGTCATGGCTCCTTTGGGAGATGCTTTTTTTCTCATTTATCATCATGAAATGAGGGGCTTTAACTAAATAATCTCCAAAGTCCCTTCCAGCTCTTCTAACATTAGATAATTCTTTTTTTGTTTTTGTTTTTGAACGTCTATTTTTTAAAACTTTGAGTTTCAAATTCTCTCCCCTCTTCCCTTCCCACCCACCCTCCCTAAGAAGTCAAGCAATTCAGCATGGGCCGACATTAGATAATTCTGTGAAAGAGAAGTGGGCTGGCTGACTGTACATAGGACAGAGGGATCTAGGGCAGGAGATGAGATGTTTAGGTGACCTCATCCTTGAATGTGGATAGAAGCTGATCTGTTATCTCAAAGTCTGCAACAGTCAGTGTAAAAATGGAAACTTTGCAATCCCTAGAGCACGAAAAACCTTAGCAACCTCAACCCCTAGCAGACAGATGGACTCTCTTAGACAGGAGAACTGAGGAGGATGAAAAGGAAGGGGACATTTTTAGGAGCAGAAGCAGTTACAGAAAATGGGCATGGAGCCAATGAGAAAATGCAGTGAAATAATGTTTAACTGCCTGATGATTTTCTGAGAACTCTTAGGAAGGCTATTCAAAATCAGCTCAAAATTGGAAAATGGAATGGCTTTAAAGTTCTATGGGAAAAGAGTAAGAGAAATAGATGGGAGGACGAACAAAAAAGGCAGAGAAAGAGACAGAGACAAAGAGAGAGAGACAGAGACAGGGTGTAGTAGGAAGGCCGAATTTATGATCTCAAATATAATCATGTATATGTTTGAATGGTCCGAAATCGCAAGGTATGAGAGATTCTCTAAGGAGAAAACAACAAGGAATTTATTTAGGCCCCACCGCAGCAAAAACTTGAACCAGTCTCCCCATTCCAACATCTTGACAAAAAGACTCCAGGCCCAGAAAGCCCATT
>CM053626.1:173760798-173776645 GCA_028646595.1 Phalanger gymnotis
GGGTCAAGGGAGAAAATTGAATAAAGGGGGGCAGGATAGGAGGGAGCAAAATACAGTTAGTCTTTCACAACATGAGTATCGTGGAAGGGTTTTACATAATGATACATGTGTGGCCTATGTTGAGTTGTTTGCCTTCTTAGGGAGGGTGGGTGGGGAGGGAAGAGGGGAAAGAATTTGGAACTCGAAGTTTTTAAAGCAGATGTGTAAAAAAAAGTTTTCGCATGCAACTAGGAAATAAGATATACAGGCAATGGGGCATAGAAATCTATCTTCCCCTACAAGAAACTAAAGGAAAAGGGAGTGGGGGAGTGGGTGACAGAAGGGAGGACTGATTGGGAAACAGGGCAAATGCCATCTTGGAGTGGGGGGAGGGTAGAAATGGGGAGAAAATTTGTAATTCAAACCCTTGTGAAAATCAATGTTGAAAACGAAAAATATTAAATAAATAAATAATGATTTTGAAAATAAAAAGATTAGAACAAAGAAAAAAATCTGAATTAGAGCACATGAAATATTTGTTCTATTCCATGATATTAAAAAGATTTGCACAAATTTTATAACCTTTCACATCTTCATCTTTACCAAAAGTCCTACTTTATTATTTGTTGTTTAGTCATTTCAGTCATGTCCAACTCTCCATGACCCCATTTGGGGTTTTCTTGGCAAAGATACTGGAGCGGTTTGCCATTTTCTTCTCCAGCTCAATTTACAGATGAGGAAACTGAGGCAAACAGGATTAAGTGATTTGCCCAGGGTCACACAGCTAGTGAATTTGAACTCCATTCCTCCTGACTCCATGCACTGAGCCACTAAGCTGCAAGTACCTTGAACATGGTACTCAGTCAATGCCCATTCTGACTAAATAGGTAATAGCACAACAATGAATAAAGCATTGAACTCAGTCAGGAAGTCTCCAGTTTGAATCTTGCCTGCGTTACTTTCTGTCCATGAGACACTGAACAAGTTATATGACAAGTCTGGACCTCAGTGCCCTCATCTATAAAATGATGAATTTGAACTAGATGGTTTCTTTTTTTGTTGATTTAAACTTGGTAATTTTTGGTTTTCAACATTCACATTCAACATTAACATCAGTTACACAAGTTTTTGAGTTCCAAATTTTCTCCCCTTCTCTCTCCACCCCCCTCCTCCCCCAAAACGGCATGTAATCCTATATAGGTTCTACGTATATAGATGATTTCTATAATCCCTGCTAACCCTAAATCTGAGATCCTGAGATCTTGATCCTACTTCTGAAACTTAAAATAGTTGGGTGTACAAAAGCTACCAGGTAGCTAAGTGGCACAGTAGATAGGGCACAGGGTTTGGAATCAGGAAGACTCATCTCCAGGAGTTCAAATCTATCTCCAGACACTTACAAGCTGTGTGACCCTAGGCAAGTCATTTAACCCTGTTTGCCTCAGTTTCCTCTTCTGCAAAATAAACTGGGGAAAGAAAGTTTGAAGCACTTCAGTATCTGTGCCATGAAAACCCCAAATGGGGTCACAGAGAGTCAGATACTGCTGAAAAAAAGACTTAACAACAAGGAAGCGCAACCCACCTAACCACTCTGAGCCTCAGGGGACTATCTAACATTCATCTGCTAAGTTATAGGTGGGTTTCAATCTGATGGAAAACATTCCCACATGACATCGACATGCAAAGGTTAAGAGCAAAGGACAATCGAGTTACGAATAAAATGGATTCATATTACTGACCCTAGAAATGGATTCTAGGGGAATGAGGATGTTCTCCATCAGATGGAATTCTCTGGAAACTTAGCCAGGTTTTATTTAGCACTATTGAATCCTCTAAGAGCCAATCTCTAAGCTCATATTCAAATCCTAGAACTCATGTCCTTGCAATAAAATCTCTACACCTTCGTTTTCTAATTCAGTTCTTCCAGGGACCCTCTGTCAGCATTTGGGCATAGCTTACACTCAATCACTTCCAAACTTTGTACTGATCTAACCTTCTCAAGGCAACTCCAAGATTTCATGGAATTGATTTATTCCACATTATAAAATGAGGATATTGCCCACTATCAGGTGTCTCTAGTAAGAGGTGGCAAACAAAACACATAATAAAGAGCCCAACTTTGCAGGAAGAGATAAATTGCTGATCTCTGGTTGGCATGCCACAGATTAATTTTCATCATAGCCCCAGGCAACACTGAACTTTGAGGTCCTATAATTGTATTCCATTGCACTTTTATTGGCACCTATAAAAACAAAAACATAAAATGTAATTATGGTAACACCAAGGTCCATGTTAATGCTAATCTCCAGGCTTTCATGTAAAGTGGAAGAAGACAGCTCTATAAAGGAAAACAACTCTTCTTCACCTCCCCAGGACCTAGAGATAGGGCATAATCTTGTTGTTCAGTCATGTCTGATTCCTTACGACCTGATCTGGGGTTTCTTGGCAAAGATGCCAGAATGGTTTGCCATTTCCTTCTCTAGTTCATTTTACAGCTGAGGAAACTGAGGCAAACAAGGGTTAAGTGACTTGTCCAGGGTCACACAGCTAGTAAGTGTCTGAGAGCATATTTGAACTCGGGTCTCCCTGCCTCTAGCCCAGGCACTCTATTCACTGTGCCATCTAGCTGCCCCAAGGGATAAGACACAAAGAAGCCTCTATTTAGAAGCAGCTAGATGGCACAGTGGACAGAGGGCTTGGGCCTGGGATAAGGAAGACTTCAGTTGAAATCCAGACCAGATACTTACTAACTGTGTCTGTGCAAGTCACTTAGCCTCTGTCTGCCTCAATTTCTTAGACTGTAAAATAGGGATAATAGTATCACCTACATCCTAAGGTTGTTGTGAAGCTGAGATGAGATATTTGTAAAGCGTTTAGCGCACAGTAGGTGCTTGTTTCCTTCCTCTGATTCCAAATCCTGCATTCTTTCCAAAGCGATCTTTATTAGCTTCTCCCTCAAATGACCCTGTACATCTTAACATAGTTGTTTGTACTTACCAGAAGAAATGACCAGGGCCTAGAAGGGTTAAGGGGCAGAGTCTACTCAGATCCACAAGGTAAAGTAGGATGCAGTTAATCAATATGGCGGGTTGGGTGACAGGAGAAATTTGCAAATATCCAGTAAATGGGTGCTGCTATGGTCTGCAAGAGTCAGAAACATATGGTGTATGGATCATATTCCTCTTCAGCTTCCACGTTTTGCAAAAAGTGTTGATAATCTTGAATTTATTCAAGAAGAGTGACCAGAATCATGAAGAATTCATATCTTATGAGGGAAAGTTAAAGAAAACATGATCATTCAGCCTGGAGAAAATTTGAAGGTGGTACAGTTGTTTTTGCCTTTGTAACCCTAGTATTTTACACAGTGTTTCTTCAGTTATTTTCAGTCTGACACTTCATGATTTTATTTGGGGTTTTCCTGCCAAAGATACTGGAGTGGCTTGCCATTTTCTTGTCCAGTTCATTTTACAGATGAGGAAACTGAGGCAAACAAGGTTAAGTGACTTGCCCAGGGTCATACAACTAGTAAGTGTCTGAGGCTGGATTTGAACTCAGGAAGATGAGTCTCCCTGACTCCAGGCCCAGCATTCTATCATTCACTGCACCAACTAGCCCAGTACAGAAATCACAGCATAGGTGCTTTAAAAAATATTCGTTGAATGGAATCCAAATCGGTAGACAGCTGTCTCTATTAAAAAACTTGAAGGCACATGACATGAGAAAGAAGGCCTATTTGTTCTGTATGGCTCCAGGACAAAGAACTATAATGGATGGTAGAACCAGCAGAAGCTGGCTTAAAATAAGGAAGAATTCTCTACCAAGTAAAGCTGTTCAACAGTAGGATAAATTGTACTATAAAGTGGTGAGCTCCCCATCACTGGAAATGTTTGGAGAGAGTCCAGAGAGCTCCATGTTAGGAGTACTGGAAGCGGGAAGGCTATCAGTGTTTCTTAAACTGTAGGTCATTACCCCATGTGGGGCTGCAAAAAATTTGGCAACAACAAAAGGTTTCTGAACATGCAACAACCAAAAATCAATAAAAAATCAAAAGTGTAGTGAATCTGAGGTATTTCTGGCAATGCTTGCCCATGTTGCATCATGCAACTTCACTGCAACTTTAGTTCTGAACACAAAACGTGCGCACTTTGCACTGTGTGTGCCTTCAGACTATGCAACATCAACCAACACTACTGAAAAGGAAAAAGGGGTTGCAAGTGGGAAAAGTTTAAGAAGCCCTAGACTAGATGAACTCAATGGTCCTTCTAAGCTCCAAGATTAGGTGTGATTAGATAACGAAGAGCAGTTGCAGAGACAAAACTTTCTAACAGGAAAGCTATGCAAAATGGGATGGACTACTTCTAGGGATAGTGATGTCGAAGGTCTTTAAGAAGAGCCTGGACGACCACTTGTGAGAGATGTTCTAGAGCAGGGGTGAGGCCACACCTGGCCTTCTAGGTCCTCAGGTGCAGCCTTTTGATTGAGTTCAAGTTTTACAGAACAAATCTTTTTATTAAGAGGATTTTTTCTGTGAAGTGGATTCAGTCAAAGGGTTGCACTTGAGGACTTAGAGCGCTACATGTGGCCTCAAGGCCACAGATTCCCCACCCCTGTTCAAGAGTGTCTTCTTGTTTATATACAGATTAGATAACATGGCCTTTAAAGTCTCTTCCAACTGTGAGATTCTGTGATTGTGTAATTCCAAGAGCCCTGTAAACAGGGGTGTCCCCCCCAGATCACGGGCCTTGCCTTCAGCCCAGCCCTAGCATCCATAGGCCAGGGAAGTAACTCCTATAGTGAAGGGGCCAGCCATCACCAGCACCAGCTGCTGACCAATAGCCACCAATGGAGCGGGCAAGCCAGTAGCAAGGGAAAAGGAGAAGGCAGCATGTGTCTGATGGGACAGCAACTAGCATTTATTACACACCTACTATCTATCAAGCGCTCTGCTTAAGTGTGCAGCCACCACAACCACCATTTTCTCTCAGACCTTGATGGAGTCAGTAAAAGACCCTGAACCCAAGATATGGTGGAATTTCAGTGCCTCTTCCACATCCCACCCAGAAAACCCAGATATAACCTTGAAATCATCATTAAAGGGAGAAATCCTCATGGGAAAAGGATATACCATGCCTGCTACCACCAACACTGACCTCTGGTCAATTATCATGCAAGTAAACCTAAGAGTATTGGGTACAGTAGCATCCCCCAGACCACTGGCCCTCCTTGGCCCCTGCCATGATAGTCTAGCAAATCAACTGGTGTGACTTTGTGGCCTGGCAAATTTCCCCACAGATGATGCATCCGCACCCTTTACTAAAGACCCAGAAAAGAAAGTTCCCAGCACCAAAGTCCTTGGCACTGTCAAATGGTTCTGCATGAGAAATGTATAGGTTCCTATTAATGGAAATGAAACTAAATAAGATGCATTACCATCTGCATCACCATACCCTAAGGACTATAGGTATTTCCATCTGAATTCCAGCTGAACCTATCTAAATATGTTGTCTCCCCCTATCAGAATGGAGACTCCCTGATGGGAGGAACTTACTTTGCTTTTCTTATTGATACCCCCAACCCTTAACCCAGTTCATTGTACAGTTCCTTGCACACAGTAAGCACTTAATAAATTATTTTTCATTAATTCATTCACTCATTCATTCATTTATAATTCTAGCACAGGGGTGGGGAACCTGTGGCCTCAAGGCCACATGTGACCCTCTAGGTGCTCAAATTCTGTAAAACTTGGACTCAGTCAAAAGGCTGCACCTGAGGAAATGAAAGGCCACATGTGGCCTTGAGGCCACAGGTTCCCCATCCCCATTCTAGAACTTCTAGAGCTAACAATTTATGAGTTTGAGTGTATGAGCATCAGGCTTTGAGTCAATCATCTGTATATATAGAAAAAAAATCACAAAAAACCCTTGACCCAAAGGATCTCCAGTCCTACAAAGTCATTCCTCTCTGAAGTGGTTGGTTTGTGCCTGTTGAAAAGGAGTGATCATTTTGATCTGTTCTGGGAATAAAATTCAAGATTAAGGTTTTAAGACCCCAGAGAGAAGTCTCGTATTGTAGTAACCAAAGCCAGCATGACATGGTCAACAAAGAGCTGCCCTAAAAGCCACAAGTACCTAGTTTCAAATCTTGCTTCTGAAACCTATTGACTGTGTGATGCTGGCCAAATTACTTAACCTCTTATTGTTCTAAGAGAAGACATTTTTCTAGTGCTCGCTACGTGCCAGGCGCTATGCTAAGCATTTTACAATAATTCTATCATTTGATCTTCACAACAACCCTGGGAGTTAGGTGCTTTTATTGCGCTCATTTGGCAGATGACAAAACCAGAGGCAACTTTTTTGGGGGAAACCAAATCTCTCTATCTTGCCTATTCTTATAATGCAGCAGCCACTCATGGGTTCAATTCCACTCTTACTTGGTACAGAAGTTTTAACATACTTCATTTAGACTGTGGGTAAGTTCTCCCTTCCTTATGCAACCAAGTGGCCCCCTGCTCCCAGGGGTTCACCATAATGCTGCTGAACTGAATTCAGACATCCAGTTGTCTGCAGCTCATATCAAACAATCCACCAGCCTGAGCCTCCCCAGAAAAAGGGATTACATTCACAGGCCACCATGACTGGCTCTAGGCAACTACAAGACTGTAGATTACAGAAAAGATATCAAGCTACACTGGTAGAAGAAGTTATCTTACCTGGGAGTTCCCTATACCAATACAATCTTGATCCCCATCCCAAGGATCTGTTGACGTCAGCCCAACTTTACTTTTCTGTTTGTCACTTTCATTTCTCATAGGAGAAAAATAGATAAAAAGCAGGAGGTGACAAAGAAGGAGGCCATTAAGGCCACATAATCTTCCAAAGGTGACAGACTTTTGATAAACTATGTTTAAACTTTACCTAGAGTAAAATATCGATCATCAACAGAAATTCCCTCTGAACCTTCTGAACGGGCCAGGTAAATAACTAATCGAGTGCAAACATCCATCAAATCCGAAGAGGGCCCAGAGAGGTAAAAACTCTCACATTCCCACCCACAACTTCTTAGCAGCCATTCTTTGTCAGTGTAGTTGTGCTGTAACTGAGAACAGGGCCCAGAAACCAAGAGATAAGTACTACAAACAGTGACAAAGCCTATCCCAACTAGAATGTCTGCTCTAAACCCATCCCTCTTCCAAACTCCTCTTTTATTATCAAGGACACCACCAGCCTTCCAGTTACAAACACTTGCTACCTCAGCATCACCCTCTACTTCTCCCTCTCTCTCACCTTCCACATTTAATCTATTGTTAAATATTGTCTTTCTCCCTTTCTTCCTTCCTACATTTATCTCATTCTCACCCCTCACACAGACAATGTCTTGCTTTGGGAAGTAATCACCTCTTACCTGGACTACTGTTCATTGTTGAGTCATTTCAGTCATGTCTGACTCTTTGTGACCCCATTTATGATTTTTTTTTGGCAAAGCTACTGGAGTGGTTTGCCATTTCCTTCTCCAAGTCATTTTACAGATGAGAAAATGGGGGCAAACAGGGTTAAGGGACTGGCTCAGGATAACCTCCAATTTGTTCTTCCTATATCAAATCTCTCCTTTTTATAATACATACTCCACAAAGCTGCCAAAATATAAAGTTTCCTAAAGCAAAAAGTCTGACCATTACACACATCCCCCCCCCCCCAACCTAATAAACTTCAGCGACTCCCTATTACGTCTAGCACAGTTTGTGGCACCTAGTGGTTACTTAATAAATATTTGTTGATTATCTATCAATAGGATTAAATTTTAATTCCTCATTTCAGCATTTAAAGCTCTTCTCCACCTGGTCTGCTTCCTGCCTTTCCAGTTTTATTACACTTTATTCCGTTCCATGGTCTCAGTAGTCCACTCGTACTGGCAAACTTGCTATTCCTCACATACCACACTCTCTCCTGTCTCTACAACTTTGTACCAGCTCTCGCTCATACCTTGAGTGTTCTCCTTCCTCACCTCTGACTCTTGGAATTCCTGAGTTTCCTTAAGATTCAGCTCAAGCACCACTTTGGGAAAGGCCCTCCCTGGTCTTCCCAGCTTCTAAAGTCTTCCTTCCAAGACTGTCTTGCATCTGATTTATAATATACATATATGTGTGCAAGTTGTCTCTTCCTTTCGAATGTAAGATCCATGAGGGCAGAGACTGTTTTACTTTTAAATTTGTATCCCCAGCATGCTTAATCAATGTTTGTTGATTAAGTGAAAGCACTTCCTTCTCCTTTGGGTCCTGTTTTAATAAACACTGGCTAATACTGTAGATTATTACTATATGTTTAGGGTGAATTAGCTCATCAGATCATTTTCTTCCCTAATAAGAGATACCTGGATCAGAATAAAAGTCATGGATGTGGAAAAGTGTGTGTGTGTGTGTGTGTGTGTGTGTGTGTGTGTGTATGTGTGTGAAGGGGGAAAGGGAATTGGGGAACATGAAGACTTCAACTAAATTAAAATTCAAATTTGCCTACCTCTTCATTTTTCTTGTGGCCGACAGACCTTATAGAAAATTATCTACTACGCAGAGGTATACAGAGGCAGGGGGATAGTCTGGATGACCTTTCCAGGCTCATTTGTGCCCTAGGATTCTATAGTCTTATCTGCCTTCTCATGATCCTCCAAGGCTTCCTTTGTGGTCTCTTTGTGATCTCCTGTACTTTAGAACACACACAGCTATCCGCTGCTCCTCATTGTCCTGATGCAGAGAAAAAGAACAGGGCGGGGCAGACTCCTTTTCCCAAATCCAATATACAGATAAGTATTTAGGTGAGCTTCTTATGCAGGCTAACATTAGGGATCAGGGAAATGTGAAATCCCTTGGAGCTACTAATGAGTTTATTGAACTCATTATGACTTTTTATTCTTCACTCAGCAATTCTCAACATTGCTTTCATTAACACCCTCTCAGGGTGTCTATATTTATCTAAGGAAATGTAGTAAGATGTGTGGGGAGCTGGTTAATAGGTGATGAGAGAATTTTTCTGTTAACCATAAAAAGGATGCTTGTTCTGAGGTGGTTAGACATAAAATAGAGAATACTGTGTTCTGCTCTGGAAGCCACATATTAAAAGGGACATTGGCAAGTGAGTTTGCCTCCCAAGGAGGACTTCTAGGATGGTGGAGAATCTCATGGAAAACAGTTGAAAGAACTAGGGATCTTTAGCCTAGAAAAGAGAAGACTTGAGGATTAGGGGCATCCCTACTTTACCACTACAAAAATAAAAATTATTTTCTTTTGGGGAGAAGTAAATGATACAGGGTACTTGGGGACAGAAAGGGCTGAGGTGGAGATGGGGTGGGGGAAGATAGACATATTTCATATAACTTCCAAAGAATTGGGAACTACCACCCTAACCTTATGCCCTTGCTCACTGTAACTGCACCAGACAGGTTGAAGAAAATTTGGCTAGTGGTTTGATTTTATTTTTAAGCTAATCAGCTACTTCTACCTCCCCCTCTTCTTCCTCCCCACTCCATCCCCTGCTGTCATTTATCAAAGCTGGCAGGGCCCTGTGGAATTCCACTCATTCTTCACTGGGGTTTTTACCCCCCTCAAATCAAATGAGCAAGGTACATTCTGGGTGAGAGTGCTAATGTGAGGGGGAAAGGGGTGTCAGGAGAAGGAAACAATCAATTCCCTAGGACTTTCCCACACTTAGGGGGACCCACTTTATCAGCATTTGGGCACTGCATGTCAAGGCTGGTCAGACGGGATGCAAAGGTGATTGGGATGGGAGGGAGAGGGAGGAGAGAGGCTGATAGGAAGCTGTATCTATCAATTATATATGGAACAGTTTTCTAGCAGTTGACACAGAGTGGTCTAAATCCTTCAGAAGCAGCTGGAAAACAAACTTGGTTGTGCCAGAACTGATATTCCTAAAATAAAGAAAAATATTGGGATCACTGTGGTGGAGAAGAAATGACATATTGGATTTGGAATCAAATGTCCAAGGTTCTAATCCCAACCCTGTCACTCACTGTGTAACCTTGGACAGGTTATTTAAACTCTCAGAGTCTTAGTTTCCTCCTCTGTTAAATGAGAAGCTTAGATTAGATGATCCCTTTAAGATCTAAGTCTATAGTTGTGTGAAGCCTTTTAATTGGCTTTCTCTGAATCTGCCTACTTCCACAATCCCTCAGGCTCCTTGAGTTTCCCTATCTATAAGGTAGAGATGTATCTGAGTAGTAAAACAAAAAGAAATTAAACTACAAGGAGGATGGAAGGGTCCTTGTAAAAGGGAGGGGTCTGGGCTATTCAATCTATTAGCAACTATTTGAAATCCTTGGATTCTTTCTCCTGTAGCAACCATCTCTCAATTAGTTGGTCACTGGTTAGTTCATTGGTCAATTATCCAGGCCCCTTAGGTAACCTTTTGATGGGGCTCTCCAAAGAGTGAGCAAAAGGACAAAAAAAGTGAAACCCAAGCCAGCCAAAAGCTACAATTTGGTGGTAGCTTGGGTGGGACAAGAAGATGTAGTTTTTAGCTAAAATGGTGGAAAGAATATGAACTCTGCAGCTAGAGGATTTAGATTCAAATCTCACCTCTGACACCACCTGTGCAACTTTACAGAAATCATTTAACCTGTCTGAGCTTGATGGCCTCCCTTCCTGGGATAGTTCTATTTTTTCTATAATAAAATTTGGGGATTATCTGTGGAGTATTATCCATTTTCTGCATATTTCTCCATGATCCCAGTTAGTAAAGCAGTCTCTCCGGTAGGAATTTGATTCCTTGTCTGCCATATCCCTGTTACTCAATGGGGAAATGATATTGACATTGTCACTAATGGTGGGAGGAGAAAAAATTGCTGTCTACTCTCAAGCAACCTCCATTCAAATACTTTATCTTACTCTTTCTTATTTTTCAGTCTTCAGATTCTTTGTGACTCCATGGATCATAGCATGCCAGGCCCTTCCATCCTCCACATTCTCTTGAAATCTGTCCAAGTTCATGTTCATTGCTCCCACTACCTACCTGTCTCATCTTCTACATCTTCTGCTATTCCTTTTTTTTGCCTTCAATCTTTCCCAACAACAGGGTCGTTTCCAGTGAATCCTGTCTTCTTGTTATGTGGCGAAAGTATTTAAGCTTCAGCTTCAGTATTTGACCTTTCAGCAAAAATCCTGAATCAATTTCTTTAAGTGTTGCCTGATTTGATGTTTGATGTCCAAGAGTCTCTCCAAAGTCTTCTCCAGTAACACAATTAGAAAGTGTCAATTCTGCAATCGATTCTGCTCAGCTTTCTCTATGGTCCAACTCTTACAGCCATACATTGCTACTGGAAAAAAAACATAGCTTTGACTATATGGACCTTCATCAGCAAGATGGTATCTCCACTTTTTAGTATGCTGTCCAGATTTGCCATAGTTTTCCTTCCAAGGAGCAAGTGTCTTTTAATTTCATGGCTGCCGTAACACAGTAGAATCACCTTACAATCATGGCTGCTTCTAAGGGCCTGGAGTCTATATCCCCATTCACTTGATCCAGAGCAAGGGCATGATGAAAAAAAAGCAGTTTCCCCACCCAAAATCGTTAAGAACCAGTGATCCTCAGACCAGATCAAGGACAAGCCCACATAAATAGATAACATGTTGTAGAACAATAGTGTTAAATTCAAATAGAAACAACACCACTACTCTGCTCATAAGGATCCCTGTGGGCAGCATTTTGACTTAAAGTATAATTTTATCTATGTTTTATTATATTTTTATTAATCTTGCTAAATATGTCCCAATTGAGTTTTAATCTGGTTTGGGATTCACTCAGGAGTATAGCCACATGTTTGACACTTCTGGTGTTGAGAAAGCACATGGCATAGTGGAAAGAATACAGGGCTCTGAAATCACAGGACTTGGTTTCAAATCCCTTCTCTAGTGCTTGATATTGTGTGACCTTAGGCAAGTCACAATTTCCCTGGCCTTCATTTTCCTCATTTTGGACCAAATTACCTCAGAGGTCCCTCCATGTTCTAACTTTATGACCCTGTAGCCAGAAGACTTCGTTTCAGATCTCATCCCTGACAATGATTATTTGTATGACATCAACAAAATCATTGGACCTCAACTTCATCATCTGTAAAATGAGACAGTCTGGGCTACATGAGGGGATACATGGATACCACCCCCCAAGGAGTCCATGGATGGATTTCAGGGGATCTGTAAATGTGAATAGAAAAAAATACATACTCATTTCAATACAATTGGTTTCCTTTGTAACCCTCTGTATTTTATAAATTTAAAAATGTTCTTCTGAGATGGGCTCCTATAGGCTTCACCAGACTGCCAAAGGGTTTCATAGCACAAAAAAGTTAACAACTCATGATGATAACCAACATGAAAACCCAATGATCCTATCAAATAGAGACTTTCCATTTATTCTACTCTTGTTCTTCACACAATGCCATTATGGAATGACCAACACCATCCAGATGAGCTCTATGACTCTATCATATTGCAAGATGAAGGATAAATTTGAGCACTAAGGACAAGTCATACTCCATTTTAAAAGACAGGAAGGCCTAATGCAAAGAGCTCAGCACCAAAAATCAGAAGTCCTGGACTTTAGTTCAATTCCACCAGACTTGATGACATCAGGCAAGTCATTCAAACTCTCTGGGACTGTTTCATCTTCTATCAACCAGGGCAGATAATCCCTGCCCTTTGCTCTGTCATGAGTATGTTGCAAGAACAAAGAAGATGATGGATGAAAAATAACGTGAAAAATCTTAGGACAGAAAACTTCAGAGAGAGCCAGAGCATTATGAACAATACCAGAGCACATCCCAACTAGAGCTAACATGTCTGTGCAGGGACTAACCAGGTCTACTTTACCTTTCCTCCTTAGGACGACATTGGAGAGAAATAAAAACGGAAGGAAACAGGAATTAAGCTCCTGTTATGTACCAGGCACAGTACTAAGCACTTGACAAATAATATTTCATTTGATCCCCACAAAAGCCCTTGGAGAATGACACTATTATTTATCCTCATTTTACAGTTGAAAAAACTGAGACAGACAGAGATTAAATGACTTTCCCAGGGCCACACAACTAGGAATTGTCTTTGTCTGGATTTGAACTCTCCTCTTGCAGGTTCCAGGCCCAGTGCTCTATGCACTGCACCATCTAGCCACCTCCAGATAAATAGAAGCCATTGTCATTATTTAATCTAAATAATAGTTAGCATTTATATAGCACTTACCATGTGCCAGGCAGCATGCTAAATGCTTTAAAATGATCATCTCATTGAATCCTCACTACAGCTCCGGGAGATTGGTGCTCTTATATTCATTTTACAAATGAGGAAACAGAGTTTCAGTGACTTGTACAGGGTCACACAGCTAGTGGGTGTCTGAGGCCAGATTTGAACTCTTCTTGTCTTCCAGACTCCATGCTTGTTGCTCTATCCACCTCATCACCCGGATGCTTCTAAACTAACAGAAGCCATTACCATTTTTAATCTACCTAATCCCTCAAAGACCTGTAGCATATCACTCTTCCATTTAAGAAACCTCAGTGTCTGCTTCTGGATATTAGGATAAAAGATAAATTTCTCTGTTTGGCTTTTCAGAGCCTTCACAGTCTGGCTTCAGCCTGCCCTTCTAGGTTTGTGTCATCTTCTTATGCTCTCCTTCCTAATCAAATGGATCTCTCTGCTGTTCCTTGTATATAACATTCAGTCTCTCATCGCTGTGGCTTTGAGAGGTTGTCTCCATGTGGAACTGTTCTTCCACCTTATTTCTGTCTCTTAGAATCCCTAGCTTCCTTCAAAACTTAGCTCAAAGTGCCATTTTCTACAGGAAAGTTTCCCTGATCCTCCAATGCTAAAGCTTTCCCTGCAGAAATGACTTCATATATGTTCTGCATTTAACTATCTTCATACTTGTTCTTCGTCCTCCAGTAGAATGTAGGTTCATTGGACAGGTACAGAGGTAGAATCAAGAGATTGCTGGCTCTGGGGTCAGAGGACCTAGGTTCAAATCCCACCTGACATGTGTAGTAACTATGACCTTGGGCAAATCACTTAACCTCTCTATGCCTCCATTCCACTAACCACAAAATGAAGGGGTTGGATTAGGTGTCTTCCAAAGTCCCAGTTGTCTCTAGGCAATGAGGTTGAAGCTTAAATACCGCGGACCACGTGGCAAGATGATAGGACTTATTGGGAAAGACTCTGATGCTGAGAAAGATTAAAGGCAAAAAGGGAAGACTGCAGAGGATGAGATGGTTAGATAGTGTCATGGCAGCAACAAACACGAGCTTGGAGACCTCGGGATATAATGGAGGATGGAAGGGCTTGGCATGCTATGTTCCATGGGACCATGAAGAGTCAAACACAATTGAACAACTAAACAACAATGAGGGGGTCCAATGGACAGAGTATAGGATTTGGAGTCAGGTAGTTTTGAGTCATTTTTCAAGTCATGTCTGACTTTTCATTATCCCAGTTGGGATTTTCTTGGCAAAGATAACTGGAGTGGTTTGCCATTTCCTTCTCCAGCTCATTTTTACAGATGAGGAAACTAAGGCAAACAGGGTTTAAGTGCCTTGCCCAGGGTCACAAAGCTAGTAAGTATCTGAAGCTAGATATGAACTCAAGAACATGAATATTCCTGACTGCAGCTGTGCCACCTAGCTGCCCAGGAGCCAGGTAGATCTGTGCTCAATTCCTGTCTCAGACGGTCCCTAGCTGTGAACCCTGTACATGTCACTTAACCTCTCTCAGTCTCCTCATCTGTAAAAATCAGAATAATTATAGTACCTACCTCACAGGGTTGCTGTGAGGATCAAGGGAATTAGCATATACGAATTAGCACTTTGAGAAACCTTAAAGTTTCTATCAATGCTAACTATTATAATTAGCACCATAGTTAGAGCTAAAATCCTATGACAGCAAAGTTATATTTGGTTTTGTCTTTGTGTCCCTGGTGCCTAGTACAGTGTCTAGGGGTGGGCAACCAACGGCCTTGAAGCCACATGTGGCAGCAAGGCCACAGGTTCCCCATCCCTGGATAGTAAATGTTTAATAAATGTTTATCAAATTGAAAAGTTGAATTGATTCCACTAGTGATTCGGAATGACTTCTCCGGATGTGACAACTTGTACTTTGGTTGGAAAAGGTTGAGTTCTCCTACTTCCTGTACTGATAAGAGAGAGATCACCTGTTTTCAGACCAGAGCTCATTCTTTGACTTGACAATCAACATTTGGACTCTTCTCCTGGAAACAGGAGAAGGCAAAGGTGATCCTCATGTGGTATGAGCTGTGCCAGAGGGTCATATTCTAGTCATGAATGGCTAAACCTGAGTGAAACTTGAGGGATTAGTAGAAAAGGGGTGGGGAAAAGGGGTGGTGCCATCAGTTGCCAAAAATTGGCCTGAAGACTTTTCCTTGTTGTTTTGCCAATAGCTGTTGCAATCCTTTGGAGGAAATTTGGCCAGATAATCAACCAAGGCATGGACACACTCTTGGGACCAAAACAAATAACTGGGAGGAAATTGGCACCTTCCCAGAGAGTACTTCAAGAGTAAGGTATGAGACACTGGGGTATGGATTACTGTATGTTTATTCAGTGAAATTTAAAGTACAACCATGAGTGATAGTCAACAAATAACTTGGTTTCCAAAATCTCAGGAATAGGCACTGAATATAAGATTCCCATGAGAAGACACCCAAGGGACTGAAAACCTAAAAAGTAAGAATGGAAAATTTAGAGACAGTAACCATTTTGCCAATATTCCAAAGATAATAAAAGCAAACCACAGAAGATTTGGTTCAAGTATCCCAAAGATTGGAACCACTCAAACCTAAAGGATGGAGGTAATATATCC
>CM053626.1:173777145-173803864 GCA_028646595.1 Phalanger gymnotis
TAGTGTGTAAATTAATTCAATGCCAAGTTATACATGGAAGTTATATGGGATTCCATGCCTTCTTGGGGAGGGAGTGGGGGGAAGGAGGGAAGAAAAACTGGAACTCAAAATTATGTAGAACTGTTTGTTGCAAACTAAAAATAAAATTAATAAAAAAAAGGATTTGTTCTGTAAAACTTGGTTTCAAGGCTGTACGTTTCTCACCCCTGCTAACCTTTCCAGATGTGTTTATTATCATCTCAGGTATTTAGCTATCCTTCCTAGCTCTGTGCCATCTGAAATTTGATAAACACACTATCTATGCCTTTGTTAAAATCAAGGACAAAATCATTAAGCATCATATGGCCAAGCACAGATCCCTGGGGACCTCCTACCAAAATTAGCATTGAATCATTAACAGCTACCCTTTGAATACAACCATTCAAACAATTGTTATGCATCTAACCATATTATCCATAACTTTGCATTTTTTCCTCAAGAATAGTACACAATACTTTTATCAAATGCTATCTATATTAAAACCCAGGTAACTTATATCTACAGCATTACCCAGATTTACCAATGTAGTCACCCTGTCCAGAAAGTGATAAAAGGTCAAGCTGGCATGACCTGTTCTAGATGAGACTATATCTGCCCCTTGTAATTACTTCCTTTTCTAGATGTTCGCTAATATTCTATTTAGTGATGCCTTCTAAAATTGACTTATGCTTTGCAGATTACATTCTCTTTCCTTTTGTGAAAATTGGGACAATATTGGCCCTTCTCCAACCATGTGGTGCCTCTCCCATTTTTTTTTAGGCAATCATGGTTAAGTGACTTGCCCAGGGTCACACAGCTGGGATATGAAGGCAGATTTGAACTCAGGTGCCTCTGACTCCAGGGCCAGAGCTCTATCCATTGTAGCTGCCCTTTCTCTCCCATTTCCAATGATTTTTCAAATATCATTGTATCCACCAATTCTTTCAAGACCAGGACATTTTTCTGGGCCAGGTTACTTGAATTATCATGCGTAGGCAGGTGTTCTCTTACAAATCACCTTACTTATCACTTAACTTAGCAAGCTCATGTTAGTCATTTCTGTTTTGCCATTTCCAGCACAAGGGTCATTGACTTGGCAGAGAAAACAGAAGCAAAATAAACACTGAGAAGGATATCCTGGGAACCTCATTTTTGGAAGGACATAAATAAGGTAGAGAGTGTTCACTTGAGGATAACCAGCATGGTAAAGGGCCTTAAGACTGGGTCATACAAAGAATCATTAAAAGATTGACAATATATATCATGGAGAAAAGAAGGTTTAGTGAGGATATATTCTTGTCTTTGAGTACTTGGAAGAGAAACAGAAGGGGCACCAATGCATAGTGGATAACATTTTCTTTTACTGGAAGCCTTCCCAATCTTTCTTAATTCTATTGCTTTTCCTCTATTAATTACTTCCTATTTATTCTGTATACTGCTTGCTTTTGGGCAGCTGGGTTGGTGCAGTGGATAGAACACTAAGCCTGGAGTCAGGAAATTCCTGAGTTCAAATCTGGCCTCAGGCATTTACTAGTTGTGTGATTCTGGACAAGTCACTTAATCCTGTTTGCCTCAGTTTCCTCATCTGTAAAATGAGTTGTAGAAGGAAAGGGCAAACCACTCCAGTATCTTTGCCAAATGGGGTCATGAAGAGTCAGACACAACTGAAACAACTCAACAAACTGCTTGCTTTCTATTTGTTTGCGTGTTGCCTTCCCCATTAGACTGTAAACTCCTTGAGGACAGGGGCTGTCCTTTGTCTCTTTTTGAATCCCTGGCACTTAGCATAGCACCTGGCACACAGTAGGTACTTAACAATTGTTTACTGATTGATTGATAGAGCATAGGCTTCTGAGCCAGGAATATCTAGGTACAAGTCGTTCCTTTGACACATACTTGACCCTAGGCAAGTCACATAGCTTTCAAGTTACCCGGTATGTATTTTATTTATACACTGTTGTTTATATGTCTTCTCCTCAATTAGAATTTGAGCTACTTGAGGGCAGGGACTATAGCTTTACTTTTCTTTGAATCCTTAGCACTTAACACAGTTCCTGACAAATGGAAAGTGCTTAATAAATCCTTGTTGATTCAACTGAGTGTTTCTAGGCAACTTTCCAAACAGATAAATGACTCGACTTTCACGGGTAGAGGGAATCTCTTCATAGGAGCATCTCTATGCTGGTCTAGTCCAAAAGAAAAATCATATGGAGAGGAGTGAGGCCTGTTCAACTTGGTCCAAGAGGGTAGAACTAGGAACAATAGTTGTCTATAGATTAGTCTTATTCTTACAGGAGGAGAAACTTGATAACTATTAGAGCTATCTCAGAGTCAAATTGGCTGCCTTTGGATATAAAAGGTTCCATCTCACTAAAGGTCTTCAAGCAAAGGGTGGATGACAACTGATCAATATGCTGTAGAGGGGATTCTTGTGATGCTACAAGTTGAACAAGATGGTCTCTGAGGTTCCTTCTAATGCTGAGATTCTGTTAGTCCCAGAAAAGTTTAGTGCATGCCTAGGGTTGTACCAATAGTATAGGTCAGTCAGTTAGTCAACTGTGGAAAAGAATATGGACTATTTGTGCCTGACCTGTGGTAAAAGTTTTAAGTTCATATTGGTCTAATCAGCCACAGACAGACACAATGTATCTTGATTTCAACATACTGATGTCATTTTGGTCCTCTTTGAGAATGAAGGAAAACAATGATCCAACCAATAAGTCAACCAGTGTTTATTAAATGTCTACTATGTACCAGACACTGGAGATACAAAAAAAAAGACAAAAAAAACCACCAGCCCCTCTACTCAAGGAACTCATATAATGAAGAAAACATGCTAATATCTAAGTACAAAATATATATAAGATAAATTGGAGGTGATCTCAGAGGGATCAGAACCCAGGTCTTCTCACTCCTAGATCAATACTTATTCAATCATATCAAACTGTCTTTAAGTCAGAGGGAGGGTGTTCCCTCCTTCTACTGCTATAATTTCTTTTCTTTGGATAATGCAGATCAAAAGAACTAAATTATCAAATGTCCAACTGGAGACATGGAAATAGAACCCAGAAAAAGCTTTTGGTTTCTGGGACCTCTGGCTTCATGTGAACCCAGAAGTCCCATGAAAATTGTCTTTCTTGAGTCATCAGAAGCCTTTCAGGCCCTGCATGGAGAAGGAAGTACATACAGAGGTAACTAAAACAATGAAAAGCAATGAGATTGAAACCTAATTCCCATGCATCATTTTCTTCATGAGATCTGTAAAATCTTGTTTCACAAGCGCCCCCAAGAATCTAGATATCCCTTCCAAAAGCCCAGCCATGAAAGATCAAAACAAAGTAAAATAAAATTTTATTAAGTGCCTACTATGTGCTGAGTACTTTACAAATATTGTTTTATTTTATACTCACAACAGCCATCAAAGGCAAATGATATTATTAACCCAATTTTACAGTTGAGGAAACTGAGGCATGCAGAGTTAGGTGACTTGCCTGGGGTCACACGGCTAGTCTATGACAGAGGCCAGATTTGAACTCTAGGGTGGCTAGATGGCACAGGAGTGCCAGGCCTGGGGTAAGAAAGACTCCCAGACACTGTGTGACCTTGGGCAAGTCACTTCACCCTGTCCACCTCAGTTTCTTCATCTGTAAAGTGAGCTGGAGAAAGAAGGAAATGACAAACCACTCCAGTGTCTTTGCCAAGAAAACCCCAAACAGGGTCACAAAGAGTCACACACAACTGAAAAATGACTGAACAAGAACTTGTTGACTCTGGGTCTGAAGTTCTACACATGCCTTGGTTCCTCCAAAGGAAAAGACCTCAGCCATTCTCCTCCATTTCAAAGACTAGGAAACTAAGAAACAGAAAAATGAAATTATTTGTTCAAAGTCAGATAGGTATAGATAATAGATCAGGGAACTAAATCCAGGTCTTTTGACTTTGGATTTGAGGCTCTTTCCACTTTCCCACCCTACATGCAAGGTATCTTGTCGCACATCTCCTGTGGTTCTTTTAGCAAGAGCAATGAATACTTTTAAACAGCTGAACTATTGGGAGAAATACAAAGATCAGAAGTAGTTTACAGGAAGTGTGTCTTTAGAATGACCTAGAAATGTGGTAGACAGGCCTGTCACATACTGTTTGTATCTCTATCAGTAAATGGTTTTGTGGCAGCTGGGCCAATGGGGTAATCCATATGAGCTTCCGTCTTTTTTTATACCACCAAAGGGAAATTAATATCTTTCAAATGCTTAAATCTAAATCTGGCTACTTGGCTTTGTCAAGCCCAGGTAAGAGAGCTCATTGGAAGGACAGCAATGTATTGGTGAACAGTCTCTAGCTTAAGATCTAATGGGTCCATACGTGTCATCGTCTTTCTACTGTTATCATCAGAGCACTGAATCACAGATTTAGATCTGAACGGTCATCTAGCCCAACTATTTCTCTTCATAGGTGGCAAAACTGAGGCTCAGGAAAGTAGTGACTTTCCCAAGGTCATGCAGGCAGTAAATGGCAGAACCAGGAGTCAAACAAAGGCACTCTTGATTGCAAATCCAGCACTCTTTCCCACTTATACTGAGAAACTGCCACACCTCTAGGTCTAGACTAATCTAATTTATTTTTTGTTGTTGTTAGAGGAGTACTAAACCAATTGGTGAAGGTAACTTGGGATAGTTTACATAGACTTTTAGCAAAGTTTTTGATAAGGAATCTCAAGCTCTTCTGTGGAAAAGATGCAGAGATATGACAGGCAATAGTACAATCAGAAATATTCAGCAAAGATTGGATAGCCAGACTCAAAGAGTAGTTGTTAATGGAAAATTTCAACTTGGTAGAAGGTCTCCAGTGAAGCACTCAAGGGATTTGTGCCTGGTCCCATGCTATTCAACACTTTTTATTAATGATTTGAATAAATACATAGAGGGCATGCTCATTAAATTTGTAGATGATACAAAGTAGGAGGATAGATACAGTGGATGATATAGTCAAATGCCAAAAGAATCTTAACAGGCTAAAGCATTGGGCTGAATCTCATAAAATGAAATTTAATAATTCTAATTTCTAAGTCTTCTATGTAGGTACAAAAAAATATCAGATGTGGAGTCACAGATATGCATTTGGTCCAGAAAAATCTGAATGTTTTAATGGACTGTTAACTTAATATGTCAATAGTGTGATGCAGCCGCCACACAAGTTAATTTTGGGCTGCATTGAGTGGGGTATAGGTTCCTGGAATATGGAAGTGATAGTTCCACTGTACTCTGACCTTGTCAGACCTCATCTGGAGTACTGTGTTCGATTCTGGATGCCATAATTTAAGAAAGACAATAATAAACTGGAGACTGTTCAGAAAAGGGTAATCAACATAGTGAAAGGGCTTGAGTATGTCACATAAAAGGAACTAGGGATGTTTAGACTAGAAAATATAAGATTCAGGAATATGATGGCTGTCTTTAACTATTGCAAGGGCTGGCATGTGGTGGGGAAATTGGTATTGTTTTGTTTTCACAGAGGCAAATTTAGACTAAATATTGGCAAAAACTTCCTAACAATAGGAGCTGTCCAAAAGTGGGATGAACTGCCTCAAAAAGATGACGGGTTCTCTCTTTGGAAATCTTCAAGCAGAGGTTGAACCTATTTATCCCAGAACAATCAGACTACTAAAGGGCATAAAATTTTACTTGATAATTCTATTAAAATATGAAAAAATAATATGAAAGAATAGGAATAATGTAATGCAATAATATTAATAATAAAATAATATGAAAATAAAAATATGAAAAATAATCAAATTTATCCAGAAGAACAAAAAGTCAAGAATATAAAGGGAAATAATGAAAAATGTAGAAAAGGAAGAACGTGGTCTCAAACTACACTATAAAGCAGTAATTATTAAAACTATTTGTTTTTGTTTACAAATGGAAAATTGATTAGTAGAGCAGGTTAGGTTCATAAGACTTAGAAACAAATAAACATAGTAAAATAATGATAAATGTAAAGACTCCAACTACTAGAGTAAAGACTGAGTGTTGAAAAAAAATTGATAGCCTGTCCTTTAGTGGTATTTTCAATAGCTACTAACCTTACCTGGCACAATATGGGAGTTGTGTGGAAATTTAAAGCAGGTTCTTGCTGGTGCACAACACAAATTAGTTATATAAAATATATACTTCATTTTAATCTTCAGTTATCTTTGATGCAGTATATGAAATATTCATTGTTCTGTTGATTGAATATCACTCTGTAATTGCCACCAAAAAAAATTGCAACCATTTTGTTAACATTCTGAATGTTTCTAATATAATTTTTTTATTAAAACATTTGTTAGGGAAGCCTGGAAGAAATTAGGTTTAGAAGAACATTTGACACCATGTACCACAACAAGCTTCAAATCGATGCAAAATTGTATGTATATGTGAATATATATACAAATATATTATATTGTTATATTACAAAAATATATGTGTATATGTATAGAGAGTGGATAGAAAGGTATATATGTGTATATTCTTGCATACATATACACATATATATGCAAATATATGTGTGTGAAAAGTGTTTTGTGTATGTAGATTGCATATGTAAACGTATATGTGTGTATATGTACACACATGCATATGGGTATGTATGTATATATATATACATATATATGTGTATGTGTTTGTACACACCTTTCTCTCCACTCACATAGTCACTACCCTGGTACTATAGTAGCTTTCTGGTTCATCTCCCTGCCTCAAGTCTCTACCCAACACAGCTCATCTTCCACTTAGTTGCTAAAGTGTTCTTCCTAAAACATACGTTTGCCCATGTCATCTCCCCTCCCCACCACCCCATTCTCAATAAATGGCTCCTTTTTATTTCTGGAATCAAATTTAAAATGCTATGTTTGGCTTTTAAAGGTCTTCGCAACCTGAATCCTTCTGACCTATGTAATCTTGATACATTTTGCTCTCTTCATGTTTCATGATCCAGCCCCTCCTTGCATGACACTCCATCTCCTCATTTTGTGCCTTTTCATTGATTGCCCTCCAGGCATTCCAGGGAGAACCCAGATGCTTTCTCTCTTCACCTCCACCTCCTGGTTTCCCAGGCTTCCTTCGAAACAGCTCAGTCAAGTCAATAAGACTTTCCTAGTCTCTCTCCACTGATTTCCCTCTAATATTACCTCCCATTTACACCAACATATCTTATTTAGTAACTGACAGGCCTCAAATGGGTTGTTGAGTTAGGGGATATCTACCCCAAGCATGTGAAGACTTCCTCCTATGGAATGGGTGGATGAGAATAATCTGTTCCAATGCTCACAAAGGTGGCTTGAAGCAGACACTGTGGAGCATTTAGAGCCTGATCAGACATTGAAGACACCAAGGTCATCCGCTGCATCCTGTGTCATTGCCAGTCATCCTGACTTTTGTCTTACCACTGGACTTTTATGAATCTGGACGAGAGAGTGATACTGATGACTTTGGGCAACTTTGGCTAACTTAAATCCAATTCACAGACAAGTCAAGACATCACCCTGGGATGTCATTGTTCATCTTAGAAACTAAGGATAAACAACAACATATCTTGTATTTACATAGTTGTCTACATGTTATATACCCAGTAGAATGTGACCTCCTTCAGAAAAAGGACCATGTTTTTGCCTCTCTTTGTATCCCAGCACATAGCATAGTGTCTAGCACATAGTAAGTGTTTAGTAAATACTTGTTGACTGACTGGCAAGGCCTAGACATAAAAGGTCATAATATAAAAAAAAAATTGGAGGAACAGGGAAGCACATGCCTTTCACAGATTTGCATAGGGGAAGAGTTCCCATCAGAGCACATGATAGAGACAATTACTGGAGATAAAAAGGAAATTTTTGATTGCATAATAATGAAAAGTTTATGTACAAGCAAAATCAATGTTGTTAGCAAGTAGAATTGATACAGTTAACTGGAGGGAAATAATTCTAGGAAGTCTATCTGATAAATGCCTGATAGCCAAGATATATAAGAAATCAATACAAATATATAAGAACAAAACATTTGCCAATAGATAAATGAACAAAGAGTACTAACAGGTAGTTTTCAAAAGAAAGATATCACAACTAATATGAAAACATCTAAATCACTAATAATAAAAAAAATACCAATTAAGTCAATTCTGGGCTTCCACTTCGGACAGCTATAGTAGATAGCGTACTGGGCCTGGAGGCAGAAAAGTTTATGTTCCTGAGTTTAAACTCAGTCTCAAATACTTACTAGTTGTGTGACCCTGGGCAAGTCACTTAACCCTGTTTGCCTCAGTTCCTCATTTGTAAAAATGAGCTGGAGAAAGAAATGGCAAACCACTGTTTTTGCCAAGAAAACCCCAAATGGGATCACAAAGAGTTGTAACCCAACCAAAACAAATGAACAACAACAAAAAGGGGTTTAACTTCACACCCATCAAACTGACAAAGACACCAAAAAAATTTTTGGAGGTGCAATGCAAGAAGACCTAAATATTGCACTGTTCTATGAAAAGCTATGATTTTTCTCAACAAATCTGCAAAGTAATTTAGTATCTACCCCAAAAGCTACCTAGCTTTATCCTTTGAGCCAACAATATTATTATTAGATTAAATTATTACTTTATTTTACATTATTTACATTACATTAGATTACATTATTACAATATTACATTACTTCGGTGCCAAAGAGATCAAGATAAAAAGGAAAGGACATAAATGTACAACAATATTTATATCAGTACTATTTCTTGGAGGAAATAACTGGAGATAATACAAGTGCCTATTATTTAGGGAATGGCTGAATGAATTATGGGCTATAAATGTTAACAGAATATTAATATGCAGTAAGAAATTATTAAAGGGACAGATTGACCTAGGAATATATGAACTAATGTAAAGTGAAGAACCAGGAACACAATTTCTATAATGACTATAACATTGTAAAGCAAAACAATTGTGAAAGACTCAGGAGGTCTGATCAATGCAATAATCCACCACAATTCCAAATACGAAATATGCTACCCAACCTCAGCAGAAAGGTGATGAGCTAAGGTAGAGAATGAGACATGCATTTTCAGGCACAGAAAACATGTGCCTTCGATTTGCGTGACTATAATAATTTGTTAAAGAGATATTTTCTTTTTTCCTATGCTTGTTTTTGGCAAACAGATTGGGATTACTGATACTAAAAAAAGGAATAGGAAAAAAAGACCATCAATAATTCATTAAAATGTAAACAGAAATTCAGGAGACATAGGCAAAATAGGGTAGTATTGGAACTGCTGTATTAAATATGAATTATACCCCAAAAGAGCAACAAGCTTTAGATGCCAGAAGAAAGAAAAACTATACATAGCAGAAATTCATAGTCATATATAATCCTCCACCCGCTTTTTTGGTTATCTATGAATATAATAGCAATAGCTAGCATTTATATAGGCGGCACAGTGAATAGAGTGCTGGGTATGAAGTCAGTAAGACTCACTTTCCTGAGTTCAGATCTGGACTCAGATACTTACTGGTTGTGTGACCCTGGACAAGTCACTTAACCCTGTTTGTCTCAGTTTCCTCAGCTATTAAATGGGCTGGAGAAGGAAATGGCAAATCACTCTAGTATCTTTGCCAAGAAAACCCAAATGGGGTCAATAATAACTATGTATCAAGCACTTAAAATTTTACTTCATTCGATTTGCCTGAAAACTCTGGAAAGTAGGTGCTATTGTGATCCTCGTTTTGCACATGAGGAAATGGAGGCAAGCAGAGTTTAAGTGACTTGACTTAAGTTATGTAGCTCCTAAGTGTATGAGGCCAAGTTTGAACTCAGGTCTTCCTAACTCAAGGCCCAGCACTCTAACCAATGAACCATCTAGCTACATAGGAATTAGAGTTAATATAACAAAAAGTTTGTTAATGCAATAAAAGCAATAAAAAGCTTAATTGCTTGAGTTTATAACAAAAAGAAAATCCATTTAAGATAAATAATGCATGAATATTATGGAATATTACTGTGCTATAAGAAACAATAAACATGGTGAACAGAGAGAAGTAAACACTTGCAAGAACTAATTTGACATGAAGTAAACAGAGCCAAGAAAACAATATGGATAATGGCTACAACAATGTAAATAGAAAGTACAACAATCACAAAATAATTGAAACTAGATGTTGCAAATTTAGAGTAATCACACTTGGCCCCAAAGAAGAGCTATAAGAAATAACTTCCTTTAGATCCTTTGAAAAGGTGAGGATTGGGGCAGCTAGGTGGTGCAGTGAGTAGAGCATCGGCCCTGGAGTCAAGAAGACCTGAGTTCAAATCCTGCCTCAGACACTTGACATACTTATTAGCTGTGTGACCTTGGGCAAGTCACTTAACCCCAATTGCCCTTCATTCCCCATTCAAAAAAAAGAAAAGGTGAGGATCAATGAGTGGTAGAGCATTCTATGTGATGCTGGAATCAATGTGTTGATTGCTGATTTTTTTTCTCTTCTTCCTCTTTTTATTCTATTTATTCTTCGTTATAAGCAATGGCTCTGAGAGGGGGAAAGAAAGGATAAAGAGGAAAATAGGGGTGATGGAGAAACAGAAGATGTCAATAAAAAGAAATTTAAGACAAATTAAGAGAATTGCATTAGATCACCTCTGAGGTTCATTCTAGCTCTCAATCTATGGCCCAGTGACAATCCACATTACTACCTCTGTGACCTTGTTTATGTCACCTCCCCTTTCTCTGGGCATTGATTTCTTTGTCCTCTGTAAAGTGAGTGGGTTCAACCAGATGATCTTTAAGGTCTCTCCAGCTCTATATCCATGATGTCATGATTCTTTATAGAGCTAGTGTTCTGGGGGCAGAACAAATGCCAACATAATAGGCTCACCATATGAGTTATGTCAGAGTTTTATAGTAGGTGGTTGTGGTGGTTGAAGAGACAGACAGGCTTTGACTTGTTCTCTAAACCAATCTGTGCAATAACAACCTCTGTTCTGACAAGCTTCCACCACATTGACTGTCCTTAAAGGAAGCATAATTGCTCTGTTATAATAGTAGCTGATAATTTTTTCCCAATTAGTCCAGGATTAACTAGGCATTTGTATATGTTACTGACTTTATTTTTAAAAATTTGTTAAGCACTCCCTTGTCAACCCATTTCAATGTTTTCCCCAGATGATTATCAATGAGGTGGTAGTGGATAGTAGGTAGAATGTTGCATTTGACGTCAAAAAGAACTAGGTTTGTGTCTGGTCTCAGTGATGCTGGGCACGATACCATCACTTACAACCTGGCTTATGACGAAAATTAGATGATAAAATGTGCGTAAAGCATTTAGCCGTCTTAAAGCAATGTATAATTGCCACCTCTGACTATTAGATTATAAACAAGGACCACAACAGTGACTCTGCTCTTACAGTATGTAATACAGCATGTCATACATATTGTAAGGTTATATAGCTTATTACAAGAAGAATGAAAACAATGCCCAAGCAGTAGGGTTTATTTTTTTGGGGGGGGAGGGGGAGAGTTGTTTTAAATAAGGGCTTTGATTAAACACCATCTTTTGTTAAATGATCTCAAGGAAGCCTTTCCTGTCCCATTTCACTGTCCACTGGAGAAGAAAATCTCACTGACAAAAACAATAGACACAGGCATTTCCCCCCACTGTTCGGGACAGACAGTAAGGATGCCCTGCCCCTGTAGGAACCTATTTGCATCTCAAGAACTAAAGGGCTCTCTGGCAGGCTCAGAGGCCACTCCCTTCTATATGGAGGAACCTTGAACCATTCATTAACTCCACAGCACACCTGCCCAGGACTTCAAAGGAATCAGGTCCAGCCTCAAAGAAATAGATCTTAAAGAAACCAAGAGATTTCTTGGTTGCCTTCCCAGCTTACCTTTTTCTCAGGTTTTCATGGGAATAAGCTGTTGTTGGGGGATAGATGCCCTGAGATGTCTATACCAGTGCTGACACCCTTTTCTTTCAGCTTAGTAAGGGAGGGGGAAGCAGCTGTTTTGCAGCAGGATAAAAGAATGGCTGGGAAGATCTGAGTAGGTGTGGATAAGGCCCATAGCCTCAGAGGGCAAGAAAAACTTCTTGGGGGTTCAGAAGTGCAGGGAAACTGCTTGCAGGTTTGTAGTACAATCCCTGAGATCTACTATATCACCCCAGTTCCCTGAGCCCCCAGAATCTAAAGAGCTCAACCTAAAATCAAAGCAGAGATTCTTAATCTAGAGTCACTGAACATTTTTTAATAATGTGTTTTAATAGCTACATCCAATACAATTGAAAACTTTTGTAATCCTATATATTTTATTTTTTGCACTTAAAACATTGTTCTGAGAAGGGGTATATAGGCATTGCCAAACTACTAAAGGGGTGCATGACACAAAAAAGCTCAAGAACTTTTTGTACTATAGAATTTCATTACCAAATGCTCAGGGCTGCAGCTTTGCCCCTCAAAAAACACACGCACATGCGTGTGCGTGCACGCGCACACACACACACACAATACATACACACAAACACACATATACTCTAATATTACAGAAACCACCATAAATAACCCAAGGTGGGAGATTTAATGGCCAATTGATTCTGTAATATGTAGCCAGTTGGGCTATTTACACCAGACTTTGCCTTTCTGGGGCTAACCACTGGACTGGGATTTGGGTTGGTGCCTATACCACTGGAAAATTCCCCTTTAAGACTGAGTTTTAGAAATCACTTCCCCTTACCAAGCTCCCAATAAGCCAGGGTCTTTGACCTTCATCTTTTTTGGGTTTTCACTAAAATCTTAACTCTTTATTCCCATTAAAGTTGGATAGAAAATATTCCTTCCAAAATTGTCTAAAACTTATTTATGTCATAATCCCAAGTAGTTTTGAATGATTTTGTATATCTTTAGGTTTACTTCTCCATAAGCAGATATTATATTATTTTAATTCTCTGATCTTATATCAGATTAATAAAGTAAGCTTTTAATATTTACTTGTTGACTAACTGATTAGTCAAATCTCCTGTCTATATCACACCAAGTTCTTGGGGCATCCAATCCATGTGAGCACAGCTTCGCCAAAAGGTCAAGTATTGTCATGTCTGTAAGAGAGCTCAATAGCTAGAAAAAAAAGCTGGGGAAAAGCTGCATAAAGCATTCACAAAAAAAAGGAATTAATTAGTTCTAAAGTGGAAAGAGTACTGAACTGGGGATCAGAACACTTGGGTACAAATCCCCTCTCTAAAATTTGCTAGTTTTTGTGACTTAAGGATAATCATCTAATATCTCCAAGCTTCAATTTTTCTATCTGTCAAAAAGGAAAAAAATAATATTCCACCCACCTCATAAGGTTGTTATAAGGGATGTATTTTCTGAACTGTAAGTGTGTTATGACAACCAAATATTTGAGTGTACTGTAGGGAATGCAAAGAAGTATAGTAAATGATCCTAAATTCTGAAAAGGCTACAGTTTAATAATCCAGGTGAAACCTGACCAAAAATTAAAGGAGACATTTTAGAGAGACAGGAATGATTTGCTGCAGAACTCAAAATTTAATTCAGCATTGGATTGACACATCGAATCTTGCCCAAAGAATCCTGGGAGCTTCTGGTCTCCCAATTAACCAAATAATCTTTCTAATGCAAATTTCCCATAAATTTTTAGGCTATAATGAACCTAGAAAAACTGTTTTTTCTTCAGACTATACTGGCAAACCCAAAGGAATACCTCTTAGGTAGGGCCATTCTATCATATCCCCGAGGGGTCTCCCTTGCTCCAGTGTTGGACTCCTCCTGTCCTACAGTTCACACTATGCTGTGTTCACATAATTTGTCCCAATTAAACATTGGGCAATATTAACAGTTGAGTGTAAGACCAGGACTAGTATTGTTCCAAAGGACACAATGAAAGCAAGACCTGAGACTATCCTGCTATTGAAATGTTAATAGAAGCACAGTCTGGAGAAATTAACTGGAAAACTAATTACTCCAGTCCCACTACACAGAGAGGGTTGCCTTCCCAGACACAATGAGCAAGTGTTTTTCTTCCTCTAGTTCATCTAAACCAGTGGAAAGTGACCAATTCCCTAACGTAACCATCACTATCATCACCACCTTGCTTGGGTGGTTCAGAACAAAACCGCTTACTTAAGGCTCTTCCCCTCTTTCTCTTTCTTCCTATCTTCCATTCCCAAGCCAATTCTAAACTAACAGACTGAGAACTGTGTCTCTGGAACAAATTTCTAAACTCTTCATTTCAAAGACTTTTTAAGTAGGAACATAAGATTTTTACCTAATTTACCTGTTTTCCATTGCCATTGAGGATAAGATAGGATAAGATAGGGTTAAAATTATTTTATATTGTAAAGAAACATAATGAGTTTTATTTTGGTCATGTTTCGCTGTAAGAAAAACTGAGCGCTACAGAACTGACACTTTCAAATTGTAGTGCCGGAGAAGACTTTTGAGAGAGCCTTGGACAGAGAAAAGATCAAACCAGTTAATACTTAAAGAAATTAATTCAGGCTATTCACTGGAACTGAAGATGAAGCTTAAATTCTTTGGCAAAAGACAGGATTCATTAGAAAAGACCCTGATGTTGGGAAAGATTGAAAGCAAAAGGAAAAGGGGGATGTCAGAGGATGAGATGGATAGATAGCATCATGAAAACAATGAACATGAACTTGGACAGACTTTAAGAGATAGTAGAGGATAGAAGGGCCTGGTGTGCTATAGTCCATGGGGTCATGAAGAGTTGGACACAACTGAACAACTGAAACAAGCTAAAGACGTCTACTGGAAATCGAGTTCAACATATCTGAAAGGTAGTCAGAAATGTGAGAATGGAGGTCAGCAGTGAGGTTAGTGTGGGATGAAGTAAAAGATTTGAGAATCATCAACATACAAATAGTAATTAAATCCATGGAAGCTGGTGAGATCACCATTTATAATTTTCTAGAATCCCCATTTTTAAATGCTCTATCATTTACTATATGTTCTGTGGGACTTGCATTTTGAATTGCCTAGGGGGAATCTTGTGGAACCCCAAATCTTCTGGAAGCTAGGCTTTGAGAAAGAGTGGAGTCATGAAATTGAAAAGGACAAATTATGTCAAATCGATATGCAACAAAATGAGCTAATAAAGTAACTCTGGAGGTGTTATACATCAGAAGTTTGGAACAGCACTAGATTCTAAACTTTACATTTGAAATCCAATGATACTCGGAACCTAGCACAGTGTTTAAGTACAGAATTTTATAAATAGATGTTTTTAAAAGTCAATTGTATGAACATCATCTACATAAATGGCTTGAACAGCCTTTATTTCACCCTGACATTTAGAGTGGTAAAAATGCCATGAAAAAATATATCACCTATCATTATCCCCTATAATACTAATTACATTGATGATTTCAAAGGGCTTAATTAAGACTCAAGATATTTTCAGGAATATGCAGCAGGAGAAACATGGTTGGTGGTCCTAATTCTTACTATTTTAGTCAACAAACAAAATTGTAGGCAATATATCGTACTCTGTTCCCTTACTCCTCACTCCTCTTTCACTCTTCCTTTCTCATTTACCACCTTTGGGCAAAATGGGGTGATAGGTCAGCATTCTATGAGTTACCACTTCAAGAATGAATTTCAGATTTTCACATCCAGGTTCCAGATGTTCTGGTTAAACAGCTGGGAGTGGAATCTGACTCTGGCAGAAAGGATTTAAGACATGATTTAACAGTTTGCCTCTAACGTTTGTCCTGAATTCTTACAAAGAAGCTCGAAGTTGAACTGAGAAGTTTCCCAAGCCCCAGCTCACGGCACTGGGTCTTACATGCAAACCATCGTCCCTTGCCTTATCTGAGAAACTTTGAAGGGGCATGAGAGGAATTTTCCAACCCTCCTTTCTGGCACTGCCCTTAGCATCTCAGTTGTCTGGTCTCAGCCACTGATCGCTAAGGAAAATGTGTATACTCATCAGAGTGAATGGGACTATTAAATCAAAGAAACCAATTGGAACTTTGTTGCTATCAAAAACAAGTTTGAGTTGGTCTCTTGTGAGGCAAAATGAGCAATTGGGTAGAGACAAAACTTATTCTAGAAAAAGGAAATGCCAAGGAGAAAGATCAGCTGTCCTGGACCATTTCAAGTACTCATCATACCCTAAAATAGCTTCTACAAAGATTGATCTCAATTCGCTGAGCAAAGAAATGTACATTCTCAAGTCCACTCTCCTGGGATGGTTGTGGAAGTTGTGCTTACCTATATGGAAGACAAACAGTGGTTTTTCCAAGGTCAAGTGAACCTAACTTGATAGAACAGAGCCTGGAAGATTTAGGAGCTGGAGAATGGGGAGTAGGAAAGGGGGAAGTAGGAGGAGGAGGAGCAGAGGTTGATAGTATTCCCGTCCATTTTGTCATTGAGTAAGTAAATAAGGCACACATGAAAAGCCCACTCCTCTCTGACACACAAGATGTCCTAAAGACATTTATGGTCAAAGGAGAGAATTCCTGGGTTATTCCAGCATTATCTCAGTGCCATTCAAAATACAGGCTAAATAATGCCCAATAGGAAGAAGGGGGTTAAAAAAAATGAGCTTCTCTTAATTAGAACCATCCAAAAGTGGAATGAATGAGAGAGATGCCTCAGAGGGTAGTGAGCGTCTGATCACCACTTTTAGGGGATGTTTTAGTGGGAATTTATGATTGAGTAGGGGCCGGGAATGACCCAGATCTGATGTTCTATCCAATTTTAAGATTCAACACTTTTGAGGAAGGGGACCTTAGTACTAAAAGCAAAGAAATGAAAATAAACTGTAAATGGGCCCATGTGATAGATACAAATGGTCAGAAATATAAGGAAATTTACAGAAGGGGAGCCTAGTGGCACACTGGGACCTCGAATACAGCTTTGGCTTCAAAGTCAAATATTAAACAGCTCCTGTTTCCATTAGATAGATATCTAACCTGTCTGTGAGATTGGTATGTGAATATTGTCTTCTTCAAATCATTTGCTATTAATCCATGATTCTTACCATCTAAAGTCATTAGTAGTGATAGTAATTGGATTAGATGATCTTGAATTGGAGCCATGGGAGAAAATTTATAGATTCATAAATTTTGAGCTAGATCATTTTGTTTTACAGAAAAAGAAAGTAGGACCCAGAGAAATGAAAGGACTTGGCCAAGCTCCTAGGTGTAGTATATAATAGAGGCAGGATGCCAACCCACTTTCTCTTACTATACATCTAGTATAATTTCATTACATCAGTCAACAATGATATTCCTGTTTTGGCTCTGACACTTACTATGTGTGACCATGGGCAAGTCACTTCATCTTTCTTCAGTGAGCTCATCTATAAAACAAGGGGTTGGACTAAATTCATTTCAGCCCAAAAGTTATAATCTTACAGGGATGTAAACACACACACACACACACACACACACACACACACACACACTGCCCTGCAAGTCACACCCCAGGCTCTTCATGCTAACAGTGATCCACTGTAACCCCTCTCTCCTACAGTAAGGATAGTAGAGCTGCTTACTTCTATTACTCCAAACCTTCTTGGTGGTTAATTAGCATGTTAACAATTAGGAGTTGTTACCAGAAGCCCAGTTTATGAAACTCTGCCAGCAAATCTCCTCAAGCTATCTCAGCAGGGGATTGACAGGTGGTAATGGAATATTTTAGCTATTGACCATCCTAGTATCTTCTTTCAAATATTACCCTCCTGCCTGCCTAAGCCGCAACCCCACCCCCTCCCAACTAATGACCTGATCACGGCCTTATGGCCTCAACAACTCGGGCTTGACTCCCACCACTGCTTTGGAAACAACCTCCAACCCTGAAGTCTGTTTTATCTGCATTTTCAGGAGTCCAGGTGAGCCATAAATGTCAGTGGTGAAAAGATATATAGCCCCAAAGGTCACTGAAAATCAGGGAGTCCTGATCAGAAAGTAAGTTTTCCTCTTGTAAAACTTCAGTCTCTCCATCATAGCACTATAACTGAATGCTTACATACCACATTAGCTATATAACACACCTCCCACATCTGCCAAGAAAGTACAGAGATGACTGAAACTAGTTTAGGACTTAGTAATGGAAAAAAAAGAAAGAGAGAGAGAGAGGGAGAGAGAGAGGGGAGAGAGAGAGAGAGAGAGAGAGAGAGAGAGAGAGAGAGAGAGAGAGAGAGAGAAAGAAAGGAAGGAAGGAAGGAAGGAAGGAAGGAAGGAAGGAAGGAAGGAAGGAAGGAAGGAAGGAAGGAAGGAATAGGGAAGGAAGGAATAGGGAAGGAAGGAATAGGGAAGGAAGGAAGGAAGGAATAGGGAAGGAAAGGAAAGGAAAAAGGAAAAGAATGGGAAGGGAAGGGAAGGGAAGGGAAGGGAAGGGAAGGGAAGGGAAGGGAAGGGAAGGGAAGGGAAGGGAAGCAGATGGAGGATAAAGGGGAGTTGATAGTTGAGTTTCTCATGGACGTTTCTCATTTTAGTCATTATTATGTTGGTTTCCTAAGTGACAACTGAATCATCTTTCTGGTATTTACCAACCAAAACTCATCCTTCACTAGCATTGCCTGGCACATAGTAGGTGATTGTAAGTGTCTGTTAAGTTGGGTTGATTTGACTACTTCATCTATAAACATAAGAGGGAATAAAAGTATCACCTGAACAATTGTAGGTTGCTTTGTGCTAATAACGTTCAGAAGACAAAACAGATCATCTCATTTATAGACATCAGGATGTGCTCATGACGCTGGGGAGGGAGGAACCACTCATTGGCTTGGCAACAAAAAACAGCTGATGCAAAAGAAAATGACAACACTGGACTGTCATTTTTCCAGTCCCTTGACTGACTAATAATGGAAGATGCCAAAGGGGTGTCTTTACACTTTCAGCATCTGGAGGACACTTGAAATGTCAGGGAAGGAATAGACCAAGGAAAGGTTAGAGGCTACTTAGGAAAAGTGTAGAAGGAACCTCAGAGGCTCTTCAGTCCTGGAGGATTTCAGTGATGGATGGAAGCCACTGAATCCATTCCTAAGGAACTTGAATTTTCGAGACATTAAAAAAAGTTAGAGGACTATATTTTATTTTCCAAAGAGATAAGTTCTACATGTTCATGGGTAAAATCAGGAGGAAAGTTGTTAGTGGAAGAAGATTTATATTTCAGAGGGAAAATATATCCTATCAGTGGTGTTCTGGAACCAGCTCTTGAACACTTAATTAAATTTACAGCACCTTGGAAATCAGCAAACACTACAAAATCAAGGCTTGGTTTTGTTGATTGTCTAGACTTAAGAAAGTGATGGAGAAAATTCAAGAATTCCCTTTGAATACTCATATTATTGTGTATATTTGTTTCTGATAATTCTTTTTAATTTCCTCTCTGTCCTAACTTCACCTTGTTCATTTTTAAAATTTTGGCAATCAAATTTTTCTCTCTTTAATTTCTTGATCAAGTGGGTTAATGTTCATTGATTTTGTCAGGCTTAAAACAAAAAGATAGTACTTAGTGGCAACTAGAGATTATTTTCAAGCTTCTCTATTTCTCCTCTAATTTAAAAAAAATCTTCTTTCTTTACTTGTTTTAAGAATTTTAATGTATTTATAATGTTTTAAATTGCATTTCACTACTGTTCAGTCATTTTCGTCATGTCCAACTCTTTGCGACCCCATTTTGGGGTTTCTTAGCAGGGATGCTGGAGTGGATTGCCATTTCCTTCTCCAGCTCATTTGACAGATGAGGAACTGAGGCAAATAGAGTTAAGTAACTTGTCCAGGGTCACACAGTTAGTAAGTGTCTGAGGCCAGATTTGAACTCAGGAAGATGAGTCATCCTGATTCCAAGCCCAATGCTCTGTCCACTGCACCACCTAGCTACCTTTTGATTGCATACTTAGTCCATTAATATTCTATTTTTTTATTTCGTTAATATTAGCTCTCAACAATACAGATTTTCTTCTGAGCACTGCTTTAGCTATGGCCCATTAATTCTGGTAAATTGTTTCATTGTTATTCTAATCATTAGCATAATTATGTATTTTTTTCTTAAATTCGTACATTAACCCAATCATTATTCAGGTTGTCAGTACTTGGTCTATATTTAGTCTATATTTATGCCCTTTTGCTCATGTTTCACTTATTAATTACTAATTGTATGGCAAACTTCCCTATTACTGTCAAAGATATTCTATTCTTTCAGTTACCCAAGTTTGCAACTTCAGCATTATGTAGGACTCCTCACTTTCTCTCACCCCATGTATCCAATCATTTGCCAAATTGTATTGGTTTGGTCTCCCATGTGTTCCTTCTCACCTTCACTTTTTCAATAACCTCCTAATCAATCCTCTTGCTTCAGATCTCTCCCCACTCCAATTCATCATCAGCATGGCTGCCACAGTGATTTTCTTAATGCGTAGGTCTTACGTGTCACTCCCCCACTCAATAAACCTCAATGCTTCCCTATTTCCTTTAAGAATAAATATAAACTCCTCTGTTTATCTTTGAAAGCCCTTCGCAACCTAGCCATATCCTACCTTCCCAATGTCATTATACATTATTCCCATTCCTGCACTCTGTCCTTTTTGCTGTATGTTATACGTGACAGGATTAGAAGCCAAAGCAAGCTCTAATAATCTGGGCTTGAAGCCAGAAGGATCTTAGCCCTAGACTGTCAGAACAGAAGTTGGGAAGTGGGAGGGATGGGGGGAGGGGGAGAAAAGACAGTCCCTATATGTCACTGCACAGGGAACAGAACTCAGCTGTGTATTAGTCAGAGCAACAGTATCTACAATCTGGTTCACGGCCCACTCAATGCCTGAGCACAAACTAGGAGACCAGTGCCATTCAACAATATCCAACTAGGTCCAGCTAGGGCCACAGGAAGGATTATTCAAAAGAAAGAGGCAGAGAGAAAGACCAAGGCTAGCACTTACATTGGACCACCAAAAGGCTCATACAGAAGCCAGAGACTGAGACAAAGAGTGAGACCTAGCGCTGGACCTCCCATCTAGAAGAACAACAGTATCTGTAGCCAGACTACAAAGGGGACAGAATCTAATGGGATCTACCCAACCAGTCTAAAAGCAGGAGAGAAAAAGGAGCCTGTCCCTGGCTCATAGTCCCACCCCAGGAAACTGAGGCTTAAAATATAAACAGAAGAAAATACTGAACCCAATGAAGAAATATTATGGGTTCTGAGACTGCCAAGAAGGAAATACAGAAAAGAATTCAACCATAAGTAGAATCAGAGCCTCAAAGAAACCAATGGCTTGGTTACAGGAGCACTAAGAGTGATTGGGAGAAATGAAACAAGAGACTACATGTGTGTGTATACACACATATATGTACACACATATATGTACATATGTATGCGTGTACACATATATACACATACATATATACACAAACATATCCATATATTTGCACATATATGTACACATTATATCCATAAATACATATATTTGCCATATGCTTTGTATATGCACAAATTATAAGTGTGTGTGTGTGTGTGTGTGTGTGTGTGTGTGTAAGTTCTGGAATAAATCAATGAATTAAAAGTATTTGTTAAGCATTTACCTTGTACCAAGACTGTTCTAGGTATTTGGAATATAAAGACAGTAGCAAGATAGTTCCTACCCTCAAGGAACTTAAATTCAAATGGAGGAGAAAACACATATAGACCAATAGGAGCCAGGAAAAGTCCTAGAATCTATTTGCTAGAGCATTTCCCTATTAGGCTATCTTCTAAGTACTCAATATATATCTTACATATACCTGTTTATTAATATTCTGTCTCCTTGTCAGCTCCTTAATGGAAAGACCCTTTCTTTTTGTTCCCAGCACTTAGCATGGTGGCTGGTACATAACTGCTAAAGAAGTGTTTCTGAAGGATTAATTGATTGATTAAAAAGAAATGCATGTTGTCAATAATCATACAAAATTGTTCTAATTCACTAATAATAAGAGAAGCATTCATTAAACGATTCTGAAATTCTACCTCATGCCCAACCAATTGGCAAAGACAACAAAAATTAAGAAAATGACAATTGTGGGATGACTATAAGAGGACAGGAATGCTAGTGGACTATTGATGGAGCTCTGAATTGATCCAATCAGTCTGAAAAGCAAATTGGAGCTGTACTCCAAATGCCATTAAACTGTGCATACCCTTTGACCTAACATTACCAGTATTAAACATATACGTTGATGAGAACAAAAATCAAAAAATATCCTCATATATAAAAGTTTCTACAGTAGCATATTCTTCTGTGACAAAAAAAAGATAACAGAGTAAGTTGTCATCAGTTGAGGAATGGCTGAACAAATTGTGGGACATGGCTGTAAAGGAATATTATTAGGCTGTAAGAAATGATGAAATGGATGATTCGGGAAGCCTGGAAAGACTTATGAGAACTGATGCAGGGTAGAGTAAACAGACCCAGGAAAACAACGTGTAAAACAGAATACAACACTATAAAGGAAAATTATTTGGAAAGTGTTAAGAACTATGTTCATTGCAATGACAAACTTTAAGTCCAAAGGACTGAAGATGAATTGTGTTTCGTCTCTTCACGGCAAAAATTTGATAGACTAAAAATAAAGAATGAAACATTTTCAGACAGTCAATATGAGTATTTATTTTATTTACTCGCTACATGGGAGGGCTTTTATTTGCATTTATTTCTTAGCAGGGGAAGGAAAAGTAGGCATTGGTGTCACTAAAAGAAAAAAAGAAAGAAATAGTATCAACAAATTATTTCTAAAATGAACAAAGAATAGTAGAAGGAAGTTCAGAGGTAGACAAACAGGGCGATAGTCTGACCATCATGTTAAATTAAATATATACTTTTGGAAAAAACACAATAGAGATTCACCATATCATATGCAATCTTTTTTTTTCTTTGTATTTGGAAATACAAATGCTGGTTGATGTTTGTCATGTTCATAATAAAAAAAAATTGAATCGATAGAACCTGAGCACATGCACTCATATCCATAATGTATACAAATTAACAAAAGGTAGTTTTAGAAAGGAGTGTACTAACAGCTGGGAAGACCTAGAGTTAAAATAGACCTCAGATGTCATTATGTCTAATACTCTGCTTTTACACAAGATGAAACTAGGCTTAAGTAGGTTAAGTGATTTCCCCAAGGCTGCACAGGTATTAAGTTTTCAGAGATGGAATTTTAACTAAGGACAGATAACCTAAGAGCTAGTGTTCTTTCTACTATACCATGGTCTCTCAGAAAGATTTCATGTAGAAGGTGGTACTTGGGGTGAGTCTTGAAGAAACTAGGGATCCCAAGAAGCAAAGGTGAGGAGGACATCCGTTCTAGGTATGGGTGAGGACATCCAGTGCAAAGGCACTTAGAAAAGAGAGGAAGTATTGCACGTGTAGAATGGCAGATAGAATAGTTTGCACATTAAGAGAGGAAGAATGATGTATCTGGAAAGAGTGGGAAGGTGGGAAGGAGACAAAATATGAAGATATTTAAATGTCAAACTGAGGAGTTTGCATTTGATCATAGAGGCGATAGGAAATACATTGAGTATAGGAATGACATTCTCAGATTTGTAATTTCAGAACATGCCTTTATTCTCAGTATGCAAAATGGATTGTAACGGAGAGATATTTATTGAAGGATTCATTAAAATATTCATTGTAATATATTTCAATATTCCAAATGAGAGATAAATGAGGGTATTCACTAATTTGGCAGATGTTTGAGAGGAAAGGAGGGGACACAATGTGAAATATGGTGTAGAGATAGATTAGATTGTAAGCTTCTTGAGGAAACAGACTTGTCTTTTACTTCTTTTTAAATCTCCAGCATTTAGCACAGTGCATGGTACATAGTAGGGGCTTAATAAATGTTTATAATTGATTGATTCAAGATTTGACAAATGATTAAATATGTGGGTTTGTGGATGACACCATGGCTGTGAACCTGGGTGACTAGAATAATGAAAGAAATTCCAAAGAGGAGTAGGTTTTTTAGGGAGAAATATGAGTTCTGTTTTGAACCTGTTGCGTTTGAGAGATCTACAGAACATTAGAAGCAAATATGTGTATGTATATGTGTGTGTGTATATCTATGTATACATATGCATATACATATACATGTATATGTGTGTGTATATGTACACACACACATATACATATAATGACCTTATACATACTTTTATTTATCAGTTCTTTCTCTGGATGCAGATAGCATCTTCCTTCATAGGTCCTTTGTAGTTAATTTGGGTATACAGTAAGTAATATTGTTTTAAGAGCAACTTTGACCAATAATCTCTTAAAGGCCAAATCTAATGACCCTCTCCTCTCTGACACTACAGTGAGACTGCTAGGTGGTGCTGTAGACAGAGTACTGTGCCTGGAGTCAGGAAGACCTGAGTTCAAATCCAGCCTTATTTGTTTCTTCTTTCACAACATGACTAATAAGGAAATATTTTATGTGACTGCACATATATAATCTATATAAAATTGCTTTCCATTTTAAGGAGGGGGAGGGGGAAGGGAAGGAGTGAGAGAGAAAAATTTGGAACTACAAAATTTTTTATGTATCTAACAGTAGTCATCTCCATGGCAGGCAGAAGAGGAGGGGAGAAAAAAGGGGGGTGGGGTAAAGAAAGTTACATAACTTTGGTCTATATTTGAACAAAAGAGCAAGTTGTACAATAATAGATTTGCAGTTTTATGCACAATCATCTTTTTTCTACATTATAGAAATGCTTGTTTTATTTATTAAGTTCAGAATAAAATATTTTTTTTAAAAAAGGAGACTGTTGGTCATCATAGTTAATCAACAAGTATGTATTAAGCATTTACTACATGCCAAGCAGTATAAGTACTAGAGAGATGATGATGAAAGTCAAACAGTTCCTCCCCTCAAGTAGCTTACATTCTAACAGGAGAGTCAGTGTGTACATATATAGTCATATAAAAAAAAAAGCAAATATAAGGTAGTTTAAAGAAGGAAAGCATCGGCATGGGGGATGAGGAAGGATGAGGGTACAAGGGTGAAAGAAGTGTTCAGGAGTCACGTAGAGGGTGACACTTGAGGTTTATCTTGAAGAAATCTAGAGATTCCAAGAGGCAGAAATAAAGAAAGAGAAGACATTCCAGGCAAGGAAGACAATATTTACAAAGGCATGGAAATATTAAATAGGTCATTATGTGGGGACTTCGGAGTGTTCAGAGGGGAAACATGTATAAGTAGACTAGGAAGGTAAGAAAAGGCTAGACTGTGGAGACCTTTAAATTCCAAACAGAGGGCTTTATATTTGATCCAACCAAGAGGTGACATAAGGAGCCAATGGAGTTTATTGAGTTGAGTTTCAGGTCTTGACATGGTCAGGCGTATCCTTTAGGAAAATCAGTTCTATGGCTATGTGAAGGATGGACAGGAATGGGGAGAGACCTGGAGAAGGAAGACCAAAGAGGAAGCTATGGAAACGTCCAGTTAAGAGGCGGTGAGGACCTAAATGAGGGTGGTAGGAGTGTGAGTGGACGGAAGGGGACATATACGACAAATGTTGTGAGGGTAGAAATGGCAAGATTTGTAACTGATTAGATAAAGAAGTAGAGGTGACACCAAGATTGTAAATAGGAAGAACAATGGTGTCCTTGATAGTAATACAGAATTAAAAAAAAGGAGTGGGTTGGGGAGAGGGAAGGTTTGAAGATAATGAGTCCCATTTTAGACAAATTGAATTTAAGAAGCAGCCAGGAGTTAAAATGGATAATGTTAGACTTAGAGTCACAAAGACTTGAGTTTGAATCTTGTCTTACTAGTTCTCTTTCTGCCTCAGTTTTCCCATCTTAAAATGGGGGTAATAATAGCACCTACTTCACAAGGTTGTATGAAGATCAACTGAGGTATATGTAAAGCACTCTGAAAATCTTTGAACTATGTATCAATGTTAGCTATTACAATCATTATTCAATTCTTATAGAACATCCAGTTAAAAATGTACAACAGATAGTGGTACAGTTTTAGAGCTCAGGAGAAAGTCTAAAACAAGAAATAAAGATTCATTTGCAGAGAAATGATAACTGAACCTATGGGAGTTGCTAAAGTCACCAAGTCACCAAGCGAGAAAGTATAAAGAATGAATTGGCAAAGATGGGAGTAGTGAATGTTGGCAAAGTTGTGGAAAGCTAGGCACATTGATACACTATTACTAGAGCTGTGAATTCATTAAACTACTCTGAAAAGGAATTTGGAATTGTGAAAAGAACATGACTGAAATTCCTATACATTTGGACCCAAGGATTTTACTACTAGGCCTAAAGTGATGTCAGAGATAGAAATAAATGTTCCAAATATAACAAAATATGTACAGCAACACTTTGTGGTAGTCAAGAACTAAGTAGATAGTCACCAAAGTAGACAGTCATCATCTCAAGTCACTTAACTTCTTTTTGTCCCAGTTTCCTCATCTGTAAAATGGGGATAATATAGTACCTCTTTCCCAGGAAGCTTGTGAGGATGAAATGAGGTAATAATGGCTTAATAAAATGTTTAGCACAGTGCCTGCCACACAGTAAGTGCTATACAAATGTAAGTTGCCATCATCATCACTATCATCATCATCATCATCATAGTCTGAACAAATTGTGGCACATGAATGTAATGGAATGTTACTGCATAATAAGAAACTGTAAATGTGAAGAATCTAGAAAAGCACAGGAAGACATTTGA
>CM053626.1:173804364-173860240 GCA_028646595.1 Phalanger gymnotis
AGGGAATAACATACACCCTCAATTGGGTATCTTACCCCACAGGAAAGAAGGAGGAAAGAGATAAAAAAAAAAAGGGGGACAATAGAAGGGAGGGCAGATAGGGGGAGGAGGTAATCAAAAACCAACACTTTCAAAAAGGGACAGTGTCAAGGGAGAAAATTGAATAAATGGAGACAGGGTTGGAAGGAGCAAAATATAGTTAGTCTTTCACAACATGAGTATCATGGAAGGGTTTTACATAATGATATGCATGTGGCCTATGTTGAATTGCTTGCCTTCTTAGGGAGGGTGTGTGGGGAGGGAATAGGGAAGAGAATTTGGAACTCAAAGTTTTTAAAGCAGACGTTCAAAAAAAAGTTTTTGCATGCAACTAGGGAATAAGATATACAGCCAATGGGGCATAGAAATTTATCTTGCCCTACAAGAAAGTAAGGGAAAGGGGGATGGGGGGAGTGGGGTTACAGAAGGGAGGGCTGATTGGGAAACAGGGCAAATGCCATCTTGGAGTGGGGTGAGGGTAGAAATGGGGAGAAAATTTGTAATTCAAACTCTTGTGAAAATCAATTCTGAAAACTAAAAATATTAAATAAATTAAATTTAAATTAAAAAAAAGAAAATGAGACATGAGGAGGGATGGACTGGTAAATTACTTTGTGGCAGATTCTTTCGCATTTTTCCTTCTGTATTTTGTGTCTAGGGGCTCTTAATTTGTATTATTCAGTGTGGTAAAAGAGAGTTATCCCTCCATCCACCAGGATGCCTCTCATTCCTCTCTTTTACCAGGATTTTCTTTGTATTTGCTTTATTGAACTGGGTAGACGGAGTTCCAGTCCCTTTTCCCTTGAAAAGGATCAGATGCTAGTTTTTTTTCAGTAATTTATGAATACAAAAGAAGGCAAAGAAAGTAACTCTGAGATTAAGGTTAAATCCCCAAGAATTAGAAACTTATGACAACTGCATTTCTATTGAGTTTTTTTTCTTTTGAGTTTTTCCAAGAAGAAGAGAAATGTAGTAGCAGTAGTAGTAGTAGTAGTAGTAGTAGTAGTAGTAGTAGTAGTAGCGGTAGTAGTAGTAGAAGAAGAAGAAGAAGAAGAAGAAGAAGAAGAAGAAGAAGAAGAAGAAGAAGAAGAAGAAGAAGAAGAAGAAGAAGAAGAAGAGGAGGAAGGAAGGAAGGAAGGAAGGAAGGAAGGAAGGAAGGAAGGAAGGAAGGAAGGAAGGAAGGAAGGAAGGAAGGAAGGAAGGGAGGGAGGGAAGATTTGTGAAACAAACAGCATAAGAATTATTATGCCCACTTTATAGGTGAAAAAATTAGGGCTCAGGAAATTCAAATGACTTACCTATGGTCATACAAATAATAAATGCCAGAGCAAAAACTCAAATCCACTTCTCCAAATTCTAGGCCCAGTGCTCTCTCTGTTACACTGTCCTGCTTTGACTGACGAGTCAAGACCCATAGCACTATGGGCCAAATACTAGTCTCTTAAAAATGTTCAAAGCCACTCTTCCACTCCCCCCACTTGTTATCACCTTTCTTCCAAATACATCCAGTCACAGGTTAAATATGCTACTGGAATGAATGCTCACACCATTTGTTGTTTGTGGGAATCATGAATGCTGATTGTGTTGGGACCGAGTAAAAGAAAATTCATCACTCCACCTACTCAAAGAGGAGAAAACTGGGAATGATGTGAAGGGTGAAGTCAGACCAATGGAGAAAGTAATTCACCTGAACCTAATACAAAATGGGTATGAAAATACAATACCAACCAAAGCCCTCTTTTTATTTAACCTTGTCTTTATTCCCATCTATGGGCAGCTAGATGGCCCAGTGGATAGAGCATGGGGCCTGGAGTCAGGAAGACCTGAGTTCAAATCTGGCCTCAGATATTTACTAGTTGTGTGACCCTGGGTAAGTCACAACACTATTTGCCTTAGATTCCTCATCTGTAAAATGAACTAGAGGAAGAAATGGCAAACCACTTGAGTATTTTTGCCCAGAGCACCCCAACTGGGATCATGAAGAGTCAGATACAACTTAATTGTCATCTATAAAATTGGGGTAATAAGCCCTATATTACCCTCCTCATGAGGTTGGTGCGAGGGAAGCTCTTTGTAAACTCTGAAAAGAGGAAAGATAAGTAGGGGCACTACTGACTGGTTTTGTTTAAGGACATCCCAACAAACAAAACTGCCTCTGCCGATGTACCTTCTGTGTAACTTACAGCTTTTAAGAATTCCCTGGAGCACTTACGAGTTAAGTAACATCTCCAGAGACATAACCAGCCTGGTGTTTGTCAGAGAAGGAATTTAAACCCAGGTTTTCATGCCTTTGGGACCTGGTCTCTAATCACTATACCAAGCCATGTTTTTGTAAAGTGCAACAGTGAACAAGTATCATTCCATGTCCAAGCTTTCTGAATGCATGCACTCCTGGGATAAAGAATTTCAGAGCACTGTTAAATTCCCTTCCATTTTTAGCTCTGCTTAGAGAAGGAAATAGGAACATGAAAATTACTTTTATACTGGAATCTTCTGGCATTCCTTACCTATTAGTGATAGCAGATTGGTCACCCAAGGCAAACACTGATGAAGCAGTTGATCAGGTTCCCCAATCATATTTGCAAACAAGCTTTCATTTCCTGCTTATCAAGTCTCAGTAGGGGTATTTTGTCCCTTTAAATCATTGTCTTGGGCCAGTGATGCAAACCACTGAGCAGTGCTTGCCATAGCCACAGCCTGGATGCTCAATGCCATTGAACTCAAGGGACGGATAATTAGTATTGAAAGGTGTGATTGCAGCCCAGCCGACCAGCTAATCAGCCACTGATTTCTCTCCAATGCCCTAGATCATTTAGAAATCTTAACCAAGGAGGAGGCTGGGGGAAATTATCCTGAAAGCAGAGTATTCCTTTTCAAATATAAACACTGGACAATTACTCCAGCAAGTTAGCCCTTCCTTCCTCATTCAGCAGGCTGTAGGAGCTCAGGATAGAGGCTGGAGGGACACCCAGCTTCTCTCAACATAAAGCCCAGCCTTCTAAGTCTGGCTCCCTGGTCCTATTCCCTCATCCATCTCTGTCTTTTTCCAAGACTGTCGCAACCTTGGGTCTACTCAGAAGAACCTCTCAACCCCATGCTTGTTTTGCAAACACTGGCTGCTTCACAGAAACCTGCCTCAACCTGACGCCTCTGGTGTGTTGTGTTCCCTCTTGACTGGAGAAGTGAAATCGTCCCAAGAGGGTGTTATTCTCCTTCTTCACTTAAGACCAGGGTCTTTGCATAGGCAACTTAAAATATGATCTTTATCCCTCGACTTCCAGGATCCCCCTCAACCCTTCCCCCCACCTCAAGTTCTCAGGAGTCAATTCTGCCAACAAAGCCAAACTTGACATAAAACTTGGTTAAATATTTAAAGCAACATTCATAGAAAAAACAAATTTCACAGGCAACTGAATAACACATCTCAGACTGTAGGAGAAGATTCTCTTTCATTCTCAGGGATGGTTTCTCCTCTACTGACAAGACCCTCACTTAACTAGGTGGATAAGTATAGAAGCATACAGTTGCTTATATATCAAAGAATACTTTCTCCATTTACTTTACCTTGTTTCAAACTCAGAATGGCTGACACGGACGCCTGCAAAATAAACACATGGCAGGCCACAAAATACCTAATCTGAGTCTCCTACTGGGAGCCCCAGATATCTGTCCATTCTCATGGAAGAAAGGAACAGCATATAAACAAAGTTGGCGTGCAAGACTCAATGCATTATCAACATTGTACGTTCACGCTTCTGCCAGTGCCAAGGTAGACACAAAACTCTGCATTATGTAACCAAAGAAATCAGCAAAATCTGCAGAAAAGAGACTTTGTTCCTTAAACTCTTCTCTTATTCAAGGTGTGGGGTGAGACGATCTCTACAAATCAGTCCAGGAAAGTTCCCATGTTGTCAGTCCCTGGGGCAGTGGTTCTAGGGATTTTAACTACTACTATTACTCTCTGTGACTCAGAAGAGTACAGACCACAGGGTAAATGTCCCTTTATCCTCTGGGGGAACCCCATCTAGCTTAGAGACATAGAGCATTAAAAGAGAAATCCTTTGAGATCACCTTCCAGGGGTGGGGAACCTGGGGCCTCAGCCTTTTGACTGAATCCAAACAAATTTTCTAGGTCCTCAAGTATGGCCCTTTGACCGAATCCAAACTTCACAGTTTCTGTAGTTCGGTTCTGTGTTTGCTGTTCTGTGAAGTTTGGGTTCAGTCAAAGGGCTGCACTTGAGGACCTAGAGGGCCACATGTGGCCTTGAGGCTGCAGATTCCCCACCCCTAAATTAGTTTCTCATCCATGATCAGCCAGCTAAGATATTTTCAAGATATCACCACAAAGCATTGCACTCACCTTCGTCATTTGCACAAAATGCCCTAATACACTCCTTTTTCTATTTTCCAATCCTTACAAAATCCCCAGCACATAACATTTACATTCATTCTATATGCCATACCTAGTCTCTCCAACTTTCCCTCAGTTAACATTAAAACATTAACATTAAAAATAATAATAATAATTCATACTAGTCATTTATAATAATAAGTGCCAGACATTATTGTGATGCTTAAAAATAATGCCTAACATTTATATAGTGTTATAAGGTTTCCAAAGTGTTCATTTGTTCCTCACAACAACCCTACAAGTAGGTGCTATTATTAGCTTTATTTTGTAGTTAAGGAAAATGAGGCAGACAGAGGATAAACGACTACCCAGGGTCACACAGTGACTACCCAGGGTCACACAGCCAGGTAAACATCTGAGGTAGGATTTGAACATGGGTCTTCCTGACTCCTGACCCAGTATACAGATCCACTGTACCACTTACCAGACAGTTGGCTCCAAAATATCAGGTCTGGTTATTGGGGGGGGGGGTGGAAACAACATGCCATTTTTCATTCCCCATTCTATTCTACACTATACCCAGCATGTTAATGAATGAGAACATCATTATTACTCAGCCCTAGGACTACATGAATGGGGAAATTTCCCCATTCACTGTAGACCTGTTTATTTTGCAGGGAAGAAAGTGATAATTTCCATAATTTTTATTTTACTTTTGAACTCAATTATTATGAATAATATGAATTATTATGAACTTAGTATATTATCAATTATGAACTCAATTTATTTGAACTCACTCAATAAATGATACAATTGGAGGGATCTCAAATTGATAACTGTCATACTGTCATTCTCAGGTTCTTTTATGTCACATCAAGCCAGAATCATTATGGGTTTCAATCAAACACTCTTATTAGCTAAATAATTTTTTAAAATGATAGAAATGTATCAAAGCTAAACTCTTTCATATGGTGTACTGCAAACAACCATTAAAAGTGTGAAAATAGCCTCTACTCAGGCCATGCATTGTCTGTTCACAGAGATATTTTCCACAGTGACTGCCATATCCACGCTAAGCAAAGAGGGTTCTGAGATTGATATTTCAAAGCAGATCAACCCTCTTGTGTTCCCAGTTCAAAGGGAAAAAATACTGGTGTTTATCCCATGGATTTCAATGCATCCATTCCTTCCCGAAGACAGCAGCATACTATGTTCTTCCTCCCTAACCTCAGAAAGTTTCTGGGCACACTCTGACTAAACTTAGCAAACGATACATGTCATCAAATCTCCAAGACTGCCTTGGGAGAGATTGTATGTGTGTGCGCACACACACACACACACGCACACACATGCACACATTTCTTCATTGACCACTGGATTTTCCTTTCACTGTTTCTCATGAAGGAAGATTAAAGGAGATGAGTTGATTTGTTCAAGGCAAGTCAATCAGGAAGCAGAGAAGGTTTTTTGAATACAAGTTTCCTGAAGAAGCAGATTTAGGCTCAATGTAAGGAAAAACTTTCTAGTGGTCAAAGCCATCCAAAAATGGAATGGACTGCCCCAGAAGATATTAGATTACCTTTCATTGGAAGTCTTTCTGTGGAGTTAGTACCAATGACAGCATTGGAGAAGGGACTTCTATGCAAATATAGATTGGGCAAAGTAACCTCCTCAGAGTTCCTTCCAGGTCAGTGGTTTAATATTTCTCTGATTCACTAAACCTGTCATTCCAAGTAACATAAGCCCACGGACTCAAGATATGTAATAAATGCATATGAAAACAAGTAAGATGTTAGTAAATGCTAGAAATTCAGCCAATGGCTTGGTAGTGTCCTTTCCACCATTATCTAATTGCATATACATGAACATGTAGCAAGGAGAGAGGAGACTGCATGAATTTTTCAGTCAGGATGTTAAGGAAAAAGAAATAGTGTCGGAGTGGGTTTAACTGATAGGGTCAGAGACATTGAAATAGGATGGGTGGTGTTAGGATCGGGACAGATCCAAAGATATGATTTATGTGGTCAGAAAAAAGAGAACCATGGGTTGGTGCAACTAATAAACTCTCTCGAAACTGCTAATAACATTAAATATAAGGTCCAATGCATTTTTGGGGTTTGTTGGCATGTTTTTTTTCTTTTTTTGTTGTTGTTTTATGAGAATAGAAAAAGGAGTTATAGGAGGAAATTTAAGTGACGTAAAAACAAAAGATATCAATAAAATATTTATTTTAAAACAAAAACATATAAAACCTGTGATTTGGCGTTATACCATGGCACAAGATGGAGAAGAAGAAGAAGGGAAAAAAAGAGGAAGAAAAGAAGGAAGGGATAAAATATATCAATGAGGAATATTGAAGATTTGCTATAGGGAAGATTATCCTTTGAAGGTATCTGGTCATACTGATCTTTCCTTGGGCTGAGAATATTCACTGCCAGCAGATTATGACTCTGCCGTCATGAAGAATGGAAGGAACGAGGGGAAATTTTTAGGTGGGCTAGCAAAGTTAGTTTATAGGTTGACCCATTTTTGGAACATATCCTGAAGTCTATGCAGAGCCAAGGTTTCTCCGCCCTGGGCCAGGTTCCTCTACCCCACCCTGGGGGTCTGCTGCCAGTATTTGCTGGCTGTCGTTCCAATGTCAAGCTTTCTTGTGAAATGCCTGATACTTCCTGCTCTTTGCCATTCCCCAGACCTGAACATGCAACCTCTTCCTGGGTACTCGCCTTCGTGGTCTGACGAAAGGGAGCCAAGGGTCGATTAAAGACCCAGGAGTTCCTATCCAGGCACAGGACATTAGCGACTAAAGTAAGCACAGAATCTCTCCCACCCCTCTCCAATTCTGCAAATTTTCTCTCTCTCTCTCTCTCACACACACACACACACACACACACACACCACTGCCAGTATGGCTATTGCTACCTAGCCCAGAATGAGCACCCACATTCTTATTTTTTTTGTATTGCTGCCTTCTGGCTGGAAGACCTTAGAGATGTTCAGAGACTTTGGGCTCCAAGAAACCCTCATTTCCATAGACCTGTTTACCCACCTCCCACCTGGCCTCTGGAGAAACAGCCAACATTCCTACAGTCCCACAGAGAAAGGGTGTGGCTGAGGATTGCTCAAAGGAGCCTCCAAGCCAGCATCTTATACCCCCAAACAATGGTGTTTTATTTGTGTTGGACTTGACAGGTTTCACTGTGTTTTTAATTCAGTTAGCAGAAAGAACCCCTCTTTCCTCTAAAGCTTCCCTAACCCCTTTCTTCGGGCTTCCTGACTGTCTTTCCAAGAGTATTTCATCCCCCTGTCTTGAAAAGATGATCCCCTGTGATGGATAGCTTCAGTGACGGCAATGGGCGTGAGAAATGCCACTGGTTTCTCCTGTCCTTTCACACATGTGGGAATCATCTCTTGGGAGGTTACATCCCATCTTGGAGCCATCTGTTTATTTTGGATGGCAATCCCAGGATGCTAAGTTAGGTGTTAGTCAGACTGACCTTTCCTGTTTTCTGAGTCAGTAATCACTACTAAGTCATGGTACTGAGGTTTGAAAATGAAAATCAATGTGTGAGGTTAGTTAGGGAGACCATGAGGTGAGACCTGGGAATTAGGAAGAGCAGTAGAAACGCCTACTCTCTTCAACCTCCAACATGGCCTGAACATTTTCTTATTCATCTTCTTGGAAAAACATAATGGGATAGATAGAGTAACAGATATGGAGTCAGGAAGACCTGGAATACATTAACTATTATGTCCAATATATTGATTGATTTTGCTGACATGGTCTTTTTTCTTTATTTTTTGTTTTGTTTTATGAGACTGGAAAAGGGAGTTATAGGAGAAAATTTAAATGATGTAAAAACAGAATATATCAATAAAATGTGTTTTTTGAAAAACAGAAACATAAAAAGCCTATGACTTAGCATTATACCATGGAACAAGATAGAGCAGAAGGTAAGGAAAAGAGGCAGGAAAGAAGGAAAGGATGAAATATGTTAGTGAAGAATATTGGGGACTGGCTATTGGAAAGGATTATTTTTCCAAGGTGTCTGCCTCTTTCAGATCCTGCCTTTTATGTGTATTAGCATTGCAACTATGGAAAAATCATTTAATGTCACCAAGCCTCAGTTTCCATATCTGTATAAGTGTTTTGGATTTGGGGTCAGAAGATCTGGGTATAAATGTAATTTCTTTCACTTGCTACCTATGTGATGTTGAGGATGTCACTCAACTGCTGTAGGCCTCAATTTCCTCATCTGTAAAATGAGGAATTTGGACTAGATGACTCATAAGTCCTCTTTGAGCTCTAAATTTATGATCCTAAAATAGGAACAATCATATCTGTATTACCTATCTCATCATTACACATAAATATATATAAAGAATTTTTCAAAACTTAAAGCACAAGTTTATTATTATTATTCATCAAAAAGAATTTCTTAAACGCTGGTTTGGCTAAGGTTTGGCACAAGGTTCTTTAGAAAGGGAATTACACAGATGAAGTCCCAGCCTACACGCAATCCCACAGGGGAGGGCTGGGGCGGTGGGGAGAGTAATTTAAGACTGAAGGTGGCTTCCAGTGGAATGCAAAACAACCAAACTCTGTGGCATTCGTTGACGATATTATTGTTGTTTCATTTTTATTGAACTCCCACAAAGCACTAAACTGTAAGGTGCATTTTAAGGAGGATCTTGTCTACCACAAGGCTGGAACAATTGTGTTCCACCAACCCCACCTCTGACTGCTCTGTCAAGTAAACAAATCGAATATATTAACAATGCTAATAATATCAGGTGTTACGTTTTCTTATTAATACGCTCCTGTCTCTGAGGTCAAACGCTCAGCAGGCCCAATCTAATGAATCCTAAACACATACAAAAATGAGAGCAGGGTTCTTTCTTTTTTTCCTGTTTTACAAATGAGAAAGCTGAGACCCCAACTAGTAAAGTGACTTAGAAAATGATGAGGATAACAGTGGGTCTAAACTGCTGTGTACTGATACTTTAAGTAGTGATCTCTCAACTATACTATGTGCCCAGAAAGTGTTTGGGAGTAAAAAAGAAAAAAAAACCCAATTGCTTAAAGATGGCTTTTAATCTCTGCAAAAGTAACATGATATAGCAGGCCAGGCCTGACATTGGCCAGCCAGGTCATTCAGATTCCAAATCAAAATGAAATGAGACTCTCGTGGAACAATTAGCAATAAACAAAAGGAAGTTCATTTAGCCATAGCATGGAAAGGATGCTTAAAGATACATGGCTGATTGAGATTGATTCACCTGGTCATAGTTCACCTACCCTCCCCTTCCCCCAAACCTATTTCCATAGAGAAATACATCTGGTCAGCAGGTCAAGATGTGATGACTCCTGCAAGCTTTGAGATATCAGCTAGGCCTGAAGGGCCTTGACTCCACCTGGGTGAGCCTCTTTTATGTTGTTAGGTGATGAGGAAATTAAGCCAATCGTGTTGTTGCTTAAGCCTCGGCCCCATAGGCTAATCAGGTCTCAGGGACAGTTCCTTTGTCTTTTAGGGAAAGAACTAATTTGCTCTACATGGTGGAAGACCCTGGTAGATATTGTTCCTGCCACACATGGCATTCATGGTTCTACAGCCTTTAAAAAATTAACTCCAAGAAGAAAATGCTATATATATCACCCAGGGATTGAAACACAGGCTCTGTTTCCTTTTATTCAGTTTAATTCAATAAATGTTTAAATACCTACTGTGCAATACACACTACACTATCTATCGTAGAGAGAAAGATAGAATATGAGCGTTCTTGCTTTCAAGAAGCTCATAGTCAGTTTCTGTAGTGTTCTCTTGAAAACATGAATTAAACTGGATGTGAGAAGGGGATCCAAAGGCAAAAAGTATCAACTGAATTCAGCAAGCATTTCTGTTAAAGGCCTAGTGCAAAACACTGTGCTAGGTACTGGTGATACAAAACCAGAAGAAGAAATTCTCTGTCCTTAAGGAACTTAAATTCTACTGCAATAATAATAATATTAATAATAATAATGATAATAATGATAGATGAGATTATATTTATGTGGAATTTTAAGAGTTGCAAAGAACTTCACATACATGATCTCATTTGAATCTCACCACAATTCCGTGAGGTAGGTATTACGTTGTCCCTCATTTTATAGATTAGGAAAACAGGTCTCCAAGGTGATAAAATGTCTTTACCATGGTCACAAGCTAGAAAGTGTCAGAGGTGAGATTCAAGCCCAAGTCTCTCTTGACTCCAAGCCAAGTTTGATTCTCTATCCAATATAGTATTTGTGAATCTAGCAATTATATCCAATTAGCCTTAGAAATAAGTACCACAAACTGGCCAGTTAGAAATAGCAGCACTAGGTGGAACAGTGGGTAAGAGTCCCAGGCCTGGAGTTAGGAAGACTCATCTTCCTGAGTTCAAATCCAGCCTCAGATACCTACTGGCTGTGAACTTGGGCAAGTCACTTAGCCCTATTTGCCCCAGTTTCCTTATCTGTAAAATGAGCTGAAGAAGCCATTTCTTGGAGAAAGAAATGGCAAGCTACTCCACTATCTTTGCCAAAAAAAAATTGGTGTCACAAAGAAAGGGACACAACTAAAAAGAACTGAAGAACAAAACAAACAAACAAAAAAAAACTCAGCCCAGTTTGGTACATAAGATTCAAAAATGAAATGAAATGAGATAATCATAGGCAATCTAACAGTTAACAAAGCCAAAGCATGGAAGGGATACTCAGTAAGAATAAGTTGTTGATTCATTTGTGTTGGCCATGCTGCTCTGAAGGTCAGAAGTCTGGGGGAGGAGCTCTTGATGCCATGTATAGTTCCTTAAGATACCAGGAAGCTAACTCAATGGTTTGTCTCATTTCTCTAGGCTACAGAAATTTCAAGAACAGTTTCAATACTTTTTAAGGAAAAACTAGCCACTCTTGTATGGGATAGAGCCTTGGGATATTATTCCTATCACAACTCATCCTTTGATCAAAAGGTCTTAAAGGTCTTCTGGAGGACTTTCTGCATTAGAGTGGCTTCATGGCCGGTACTAGAGAGCCTCAATTTTAGGGATTTGAGAAGCATGATATAGGTAGCACTAGACGAGGAAAAGAAAAATGAAAAGAGAAAGATAAAAATAAGAATAAATAAACTAAAAAAACAATATAATAGACCTTGCAGGCATGACAGAACATGGTGGAAGAATGTCAGATTTTGTCTCTCCTCTTCAGAAGGACTGAGTCATGTATCTAAATGATCTGGTCTATATGGTGAATGATTCCAAATCTCTGCAGTTCACACTAGGTTTCCATTTTAGTGTAAAATGATAAGCATGGACAGGAACATCAAGATTATGGCACAGATGATTACACTTCCTATAGAGTCAGCAATCTTCATCAATGGTCATGGTCATTTATAATAAGGTAGATAAAAGGTCATTGCCATCTTGTATCCAAACTGTTCCAGTGCTAGAGTCAATACTAAGAATTAGCCCATGCCATGGTCCACTCAGTGTTCCCTCTCCCATAGGTTAGGACTTCTTCCTCCTAAGGGGGAGGAGGGTGGTGAGGCAATACCAACTCTTTAGTCCTCCAGAAGCCCTCTGAGGAACTGCCCCGCCTCTTTTATGGAGGCTGGATAGATAGTTTCACCTACCTGGCATACCAGAAAGCAAGCCATTTCCCAACACTACCACCTCTTAGTCCTCTAAGCTTTCCTGGGAGAGAATTGTCCAATGGCCACTGCTGCCATGGTCTACCAAAAATAACATGTAGGGACCCCATGAATTCCAGATTACAGTAAGCAAAAGGCTACACTGGGCCTAATTTTGCCATCATTCACCCCAGTGCTCCCACTGGGGCCTGTATCACTTCCCACTGTCATTATGTGCTACCCTTAGGCCTCTCTATTGCCAATTGCCACAGGAGCCTGTGACACTGCCCACTCAACTATCTATGGTCCCTGTAGCTCTCGGATGTCCACTCTTCCAGGGCCAAGTGCTGCCCCTACGTGGCTAGGCCCAGAAATGTCACTTAGGGCTGGGCCAAGCTATTCTTTCCATGCCAGGAACAAGCAATGATCTCTTGTGATGGGGCCCAAGGGATGTTTTCCTGTGCCAGACTGAGCACTCCTTCCCCTTACCTACCCCCACAATCCTGGGACCTGAGTGAAGCTATGGACAAAGCTACTGCTCCAGTGTGCTAGGTTCAGTGCTAGTACAGGCACTGACTCTACTGAAATCTGAGCTCTACCCTCTTGGACCAGACTAAGTATTGTAATGAACACTGCCACTGTGAGTGAGGCCTGAGTGCCCGCACTCCTATGTCAGACTGTGAGAGCTGATCCAGCCAAGTCAAGCATTGCTGCAGGCATTATTATTGCTTCTCTATGCTGGGTCTGCACTATACACAAGGGTCCCCTATGTAACCTTCACTAGAATTCCCAGGAAGAGAGTTATATCATACAAGAACAAGCTTGGAAGATGTCTTTTCCTTTTAAACCTTAGAAACTGACATAGCATTTCCACTCACACATAGCCCTCTGTTATCTTCAGCAAAGAAACTGATGTACATTTGACTCATTTGTCTGTTTCTCCAATTCCAGGAAGTTTCTGGGCTCCTCGAGAGGATCAGGTATTATTCTTTTAATTGCATTCCCCAGTGGCTTAAATGAAAAAGACTGAACAAAGTCTACACAGTATAGTTCCCTATGGCTTCCCAAATGCCATACACAAAGTGGCAAGCCATTCTTTCAACACATTTTTTTACGTAATCCTCAAATTCCAATCATTAAGGAGGACCCAGGCCTACCATAGCTAGCAGCCCTAAAGATCACTATTATCTCCAAATACAGAAATGAAGCAAATTCAACAAATGTTAGTTTACAACATTTAGAATCTTAATAACGTAGTTCTTAAAGATGTAGAAAACATTCGCATATATATCTTTAGTTGCTAAATTTCCAAAGACAATTTATTCTTAATCCCTTGGGGCAATGGGGCATGCCTCATGACATTCAATCAGGAAAGAGGACACCCAGGACTTGCCTTCTCTTTATCACCCACTTATGATTCAGTATTGCCAACCACACCAAATTTTGAAGGCCAGTACTGATTCAAACAAATCTAGTGCCTCAAATTCAGAACCGGAATGAAATGAAAAACTCATAGACTGTTTAACAGTTATCAGAAGAAGATTTACTTAACCCTAGCCTAGCAAAAATATTCATCAAGGATATAGCAATGATTCATTTAGGCACAGCTTCCCTGCCTCTGTGTTAGACAAGCCGGCCTCCAGGTCAGAAGCCTGTACACTGGCTCTTGTATTTAAGACACCAGAAAACTATCAAGGGTTTAACCCTTGGTCTTCTGGCCAATTGGATCTCAAGGATGCCTTCAATACCCTTAAAAAAACTGACTTAACCTTCATGGAGTGGAATCTTAGGATGATCCCTCTACTACACCAGCCCAATCTCACATTTTTATTAAAAGAGGGCTAGTCTCTCCAGTAGAAATGCCCTGATGTAAAAGGGAAGGAACCATTTACTTTTTCTATTTCTCAGGAAAAAAAGTGTTCACGTACTTTGAGCAAGTAAACTATGAACAATTTTCAAGGCTCTAATATTCAACCAACATATGAATATATAAGTTATAGTTATAACAAAAAATATGAAGAATGTTCTTCCTTTGCTGTTGTTTTTAGCTCTGAGCCCCAGCTAGGGAAAGTACTCCAGGAAAACATCTTAGTTTTAAATCAATCTGCCCCTCCTCTCTTACAATGGTTCCACCCAACTGATTTCTTCCAACTCTATTCCCAATAAATATGCCCAGACTCTCAAATTCCTTTGGTTAACACCATTTATAAAGACAAAGTAAAAAGAAAATTAAAAATTGTGTATAAATGAAGATATTGTATAGATGGGAGAGCAGTCATACCGGTTGATATTTATTGGTGTACTATGTCGATTCATCTTTTATTGGTATTAACAAGTTCTGAATTCGGGTAAGGGGAAGGGTTTCTATGCCTTTGGTATCTTCCCCTTCTTCAGGTATCTTTTGTCATGGTTCCTCAATTGTATTGATTCCAGCAAGAATCTTTTCTATATATTCGATCCAATCTAGCTGCTTTTTCGTTTGTTTTTCCTTTTCCTTTCTATTTCTACCTCATCTACAATCTTCTGAGAGACTATAATATTAGGATTCCAATGTGGTGGTTACATTATCCTTGTTGGAGAAAAGTTAGTTTGGTGTTTTTGTTTTATTTTGTCAAATCATCTTTATCATTCTATTTATAGCTCTCTTTTCATTTTCATCCTTAAATATCCCTGAGACAAGTATTATTAATTAGATGGCTTGCCAAGCTCTCTTTAAACTAGTTTCTCTGGTGCTTTTCTTTTTTATGAAATGTGGTTCACAATCATCCGTCTTTCTTAAAATTTTGAGGAGGAGTTCCTACTCCAACCTGTTGATGCCTTTAGCATCACTCTCACTTTGGCAAGCAAATCAGATTTCTACCTAAGGTGTTTTATGAGCTCTCTCAGTCTCATTGGGTAGCATTTATTTACTTGGTTTAACTTCTGGGCAAAATTATTATTGTCAGTATCCAGGACATTTTCATTGTCATTTTGCATTATTCGTTTCCAAAAACTTATTTAAACAAAGAAAGATTAATTCTTTATAACTGTATTTATTTTTCTCATTATCATTCGTTCTTGGTTTTTATTTGTTTGTTTACAGATTCTGATCTTAGTTCTGAAGAGTTAAGGGACTGACTATACATAGACAGGTGACTCAGAGATAACTCCCACATCAATAATTTATACATCTATCAGAAATGAGCATGAACCTTAACACTAAGTTATATCCTGCCATTTCTTCTTCTTCATTAAAATTGACTCTTCAACACCATCATGTAATTAAAATAATTTATTATCAGGTAATGCTTAGTAGAAATAGAATGTTAGAAAGAATGGCAATTCAATTGTGGCTGGGTTAAAGAAGATCTGGAATCTGCTTTTGTTCCTAACCTGGACAGTTTTTAGAAAACAACAATACCTTCTTTCAGCAACTGCCAGGAGATCGAAAGGTAGGACTCCCGTTCTCCCAGATAAGAGTTGGCAGAAAGGTGAGTGCCCTCAATACTGGAGAGAACATTAACTCTCTGGGTCAGCTAGCAGCAAACATGCAAAGAGTATTCAGCCCTGTTCCACCAAGGAGGAAGAGAAGGTAAGGGACTGGGGGAAGAGAGATGAAAACATCATGCTAATTAGACAAACAGAATTTCTAAAATACTGTGAGGTCACCCACTTACCATTGGTTGTCAATCAATGTCAATCAACATTTAGCACCTACTATGTTCTAGGCTCTATGCTAGGCACTGGGACTACAAAGACAGAAATAAAACAGTCTCTGTCTCTTTAATGTAAATGTTTCCCTTGAAATATCTACCTTGAAGATATGTTTATTTACAGTCTGGTAGTTTTCCATGGTTTAACCCTTCTACTCTCTGCAGTTTAAGGTTTGTGTAAATTCATAGGATTATAAGATCCAAGATATGGAATTGGAAGGGACCTTAAACACCACCTAATCCAACCTTCTCATTTTTTTCCTAATTAGGAAACTGAGGCCCAAATGACTTGCCCAAGGTCATAAGGAAATAAATTACTGAGTCAGAATTAGAAACAGACCCTCTGGCTCCAAATTCAGTGTTCTTTTCAGTTCATTGAGTTTGCTTGTTTTTCCAACTTAAATTCTTATTCACAATTTCCAATACAGCATGGACTATATCTAGGTAACCCTTTCAAGTTTGCTCACAACAACCCTAAGAAATGCTATGAATTAGATACTAAAAGTATTATTGTTATTAAGGGAGTTATAGAAGGACCATTATCTAACAGGGGGCTTCCCCCACTCCCTGAAATATGGGTTAAGGCAATTTTTCCCTGAAAGTCAACAAAGCCGTCCCCTGGATTTTATTGGGGGGGGCAGGTAATGGAGAGAGATAAGAAGGCTCACCCACATGGAATCATAATCATAGCCCTTCAGACTTAGCAAGTGTCCCAAAATGTCATGAGTTGTCACTTCCTGAACTACTGTCCAGATGAGGTTTTTTTTTGGGGGGGTGGAGTGAGGAGGTCTATGTCTACCTAAGCTAAGTGTTAAGTATCCTGGTTCAATATCCTGTCTACACTATGGCTAAAAAAAGATTCCTTCTATTAACTGTTGGATGACTGTGAGTATCTCATTTCATCCCAACATTAAGCCTGAACTAACAGAGTGTTAGCCTGAGTCAGGGCCACTACTAATAGAAGCTGTTCCAATATATACTTCCCTGTCCATACTACATCTGGAGCTCAATGTTTCAAGTCTAGGTATGACTTTTTAGGAAAAATAAAAGCTAGAGTGAATCTCCAGAGGAGAGTAACCAAGATGGGGAAGGGAAAACATATGAAAATCATCTGAAGAAATCGAGGATGTTCTACCATGAAAGGAAACTCAGGGGAAGATTTGATGTGTCCTCAAGTACTTAAATGACTGTAATGTGGAAAATGAATAAGGCTTGTTCTCCCTAACTCCAGAGTATAGAGCTAGGAGCAATGGATGGAAACTCAAGAGAGGCACGTTTAGACTCAGTGAAAAGAAATCTTCCTAATAATTAGTTCTATCACAAAGTCAAATATTATGCCTCAGGAGATACTGAGCTCTCCCTCTCTGGAGGTCTTCAAGAAGTGGATGGAAAACCATTTCTAATGATAGCCATCTCTAGGGTGGGAGGGTGGGGGGAAGGAAGAAAAAATAAATTTACATAATAATTTTGTTGTATATGTGAAAAGAACAGCAAGTTGTGCATGGTAGATTTGCATTTTCATGTGCAATCATCTTTTTATTGTACTATTATGGAAATGCTTGTTTTATTCCATAAATTAAAAATATTTTTTTTAATTTCTATATTTTAATTTATTTTTTTAATTTATTTTAAAGGAAAAAAAGGATGTTGTAAAAGGAGAAGGCTCATCATGTTTCAAGGCAAAGAGATAACCCATGGTCACCCCTTTTTGCTCTCTTGGCATCCCCACATTGTTAAGAGATCCAAAGGAAGGCATCTCATGGTGAGTTTATGGGAAGCCATGAAAAGAGTCTCCCAAGATGAGAAGTTGTGGATGGATTCCATGTTAGATGAAGTACCCACATTAATAAGATCAAAGATCCATTAAAGTAAACTATATAGGGGAACTTTGATCAGGTTTGGATTAAACTGAGTGGGCTCTGAAGTCTTTCCTAATTCTGAGATTTTGCAACCTTCATTTTATAGAAGAAGAAACACATATCAAGGGAATCTTTGATGAGAGTATGAGAAAGGAGAAGGTTGGCTTTGGAAAATATAAGATGTCACTGTGTCTGTTGCTCATTGATTATAAAAAGCGTTTGATTCAGTAGAGTAAAATGCCATCTTTAAGACTCTCCTCTAACTCTCACTCAAAGTCACACCAGTCTCTCATATCCAAAACAATACAATTGCAGGGCTGGGGGCAGGAGGGAGTCAATCAGTATTAAGTGACTTGCCCAATGTCACACAACAGTAAGTGTCTGAAGACAGATTTGAACTCAAGTCTTCTTGACTCCAAGGCTGGTGCTCTATCTACAGCACCCACTTAGCTGTCCCTACAGCATTTCTTGAAAGATGTGACAAGAGAGAAACTTTGTGCCATGACCCTCTGGTCACTTATATTAAGGAGGGAAATAGATGCTTACCAAAGATGTTTGCCACCATCATAGAGGATGCTCAGGGCAAAGTCCAAATGGAAGAGATGTTCTCTATAGATGGAGGGGTTCCCTAGATGTTTCTGTTTGTAGATGGCATTGTGCCAACTCATTAAGCTCTAGAAGACTACAGATCACTCAAACAAGTGAGGTGTAACTATCCATATAGAAAAACCAAGTGGATGAAAAATGCTTATTATTCAAAATATGATCATTCAAGTATGAATAAAGCTTATGTTCCTCCAAGGCCTCTTATGCAGTTGGATTGACAACCTATATAACCGGTAAACCAGAACAATGCAGATAGACAATGGCGTGGTCCAGAATTAAGTAAGTGAAGGAGAGAAGGCTGTATCACTTTTGGGAAATTGTGTAAATACCCCCATGCTGCTTCTTGAGATGAAGATCCATGTTTTTTTCCTTTTTTCCACTGATAATGCCATGACTATGAGTCATGGAATGCTACAACCTCCAAAGAATTAAAGTCACACAAAAGGTCATTTAGAGGGCAGTGGAGGCTGTAATATATTACTAAAGAAAACTGTGTAGAAGTACTCTAAATGATGTCATTAGATTTATGACTGCAAAATACAGCAGACCCATAGCATAGAGAGGAGAGTGAGGGATAATCAGTAGATAACCAATGTGTTTCATTGGTTTCTATGCAATGTAGAGAAATCTAGTGGGAGACCCCTACATCTCTAGCCTCCTTCCAAAGGAGTAAGCCTTCTTATTTTTGAGAAAACAGAAATGAGCTACTCAGGATAAGAAATCTTGAATAGGCTGCCTTAGAGTACCCTTAGAGACTGAGCCCATATTGATAAGAGGAGTAACTGTGGTACAATGAGAAAAGCATGGGCCTCAGAGTCAGAGGACCAGAATTTGAATCCTACTTTTGGCACTTACTAACATTGTGATGTTGGCCGAGTTACAAACCCCAGGTATTTTTGTTTGTTTGTTTTGCTTTTTATCTCTAAAATGAGAGGGTTGGAATATATGGCTTCTGAGGTCCATTCCAGCTCTACCTCTGTGCTCAAAGTCTTGAATTAATTGTTAGTCTGAGCATTTAATAGAGAAGTGAGATGCCTTGTTTATATTTAGTATAGTTGTAATTCTGTATGTGTGTATGTGGTGAGGACTACCACACATGTCTATGTGTTTATATGAAGGCGTATGTGACTGAATCAAGTCAATAAGCATTTATTAAGCACCTACTAGATCCCAGGTTCTGTCATAGGTACTAGAGATATAAAGAAAGGCACAAAAGGGATCACACAGTCTAATGAAAGAGACAACCTACAGACAACAATGTACAAGCAGGAGATAGAATGGGAATAAACTGGAAACAACAATAATAAAATGGAGAGAATCTCAGAGGGGACACAATCGGATAAAAGCCTGATAAAGACAAAGACTTCATGTAGAAGCTGAAGCTTTAGCTGAGACTTGAAAGAGGCCAGGAAAACCAGGACTCAAAGATGAAGAGGGAGAAAATAATCACATGCCAAGTTTCATGTGTCTCTAAACAGGTGCCCACCACTCTTGGTGTGTCTTCCTTTATGTCTTCTAAGCCAGCTCCTCTTTTTTCTCTATTAGACATTAGGCCCACCCTATGTCTGATGGAGGAGGCGAAACCTCTCATCTCCCAGTTATATCATCCCACCATTCCACTCGTGATCACTGCACAGGGGTATCCAAAAGTAATGGGGTTGGAACTTTTAGTATTTTTTTTTTGCAAATAACTAAATAAAAATCAGCGCAAATAAACTCTCTTCCATGAACAAATGCACCAGCAGATCCCAGGGCTGGCATTGCTAGGATTTTCAAATAAATCATAGCTTGGAATTAGGGGGCAGGGGTGGGGAATGGGTGGTTTAGGTTTCCAAATTCCTCAGGAATGTAGTGGGGGGGGTGGGAATAGGAGGCAGAGCCCAAAGCATTTTACAAGTTCCAGAAGTAAGGTCCCCCTACTCCTTCCCCCAACACATACACTTAACTTTTCTCTCCCCCCTTTTCTTTTCTTTTTTAATTTGAGGAGGTGCTGGGGAGGAGTCTGTACTACCAATACCCTCAGGACTACACCACCAACCCCCCCAAGACCATCTGGGAGTGATTAGACTACAGACTTCAGGTAGCTCCCAGCCACACATGCAGCCCACATGACACCCCTAACTCCATATGCACAACTTCTCTTCTCCAAACAAACAGCTGCCCAGCTTGAGGAGAGAGGAAAAATACTTCCCTCATAGGAGCTACAGAGTAAAGCCAGATTATAACCCTTACCCCCATCCCAGCAGCCCCTTAGCTACCCCCACCCAGCCCCCTCCACCTTCAACAAAACTGTTGGGTGATGTGCCCAGAAGAGAAAAGAAACCTAAATGTGTGATTACTATGTGGTTGGACAGAAGGGCCTGAGGGATTAGAGGTTTAAATAAATTAACATTGATTTTGGTTCTTAATTAGGATTATTTCCTGGGAATCTTTAAACCTAGTCCAGGCCTTTGTAATGCTAGGGGAATGCCCACCCAACCAGAGAGAGATCAGGCAGTTGGGAATAGTGTGTGTGGTTTGGGGGTGGGGCAGGGATTCCACCATCCATAAGGACAGAAAGAACCTTACCTTAGGTAGGATAGTAGCCACCCAAGTGGTATGAATTGAGGGGTGCCAGAAAAGCCCCATTGCCCCCTCCCAATATAGCCCCACTGGCTTATCCCTAAAATCTAAAATTCTACCACTGGGAATTTATTTCTTTGGCCCAAGACTTTGTTCTCTATTAAAATACAAATACCACTCCCCTCCCCAATTTTAAACTTTATCAGTCATTAACACCTTAATGGGAATGTGTTTCTTGGATTCTTTCCAGGAGAACAGCTGGATGAGAGCAGGTTTTAATAGAAAGGAGATGGAAGATGGAGAGGATGCTGGACCTCAGATGAAGGGAGGAATATCAGTAAGGAGGAAAAGATGCTGAAAGAGCTAGTGGGGAGAGCATTAAAGGCGAATGCCATTTGTGGCACCATTTTGTATGGAAGAAGATGTAGGGAAAATCTGGGAGGTTCTAATCAGTATCCCCATTCCCTGCTCTTCCAGGACCTCCTAATGGGCTTACAAAGAGCCTAGAAGAGAGCTAAAGGTAACATCCTTCAATCCACTTATCACTGCATAAATCGATATTCATTAGAGAAGATGCTTCCTCCTAATCAAAGGGAGCATCTGTTGACCATTCCAGTGAATTGCTCTGACTTCTTTGTACTCTAGGAAGAAAATACAACTTTTCTCTTTCTCAGGGCTTTTTCTTTCTGGTTAGTTTGACTTTTGCTCTGGTTGGGACGGAGGCAAGATAGAAGTGGATAGGGCAATGAAAGATTGGTAATGTAAGAAAAGTTGTTTTCATCCTCTCCCTGAAGGGTACAGTTAAGGCAGCAACTCTGTCCTTCAGATAAAGGTAGTAGGATGCAGGGGCACCTATCCATCAGGGAAGCACCAAATAGATGAGGTAGGGTCTATTTTTTCTTTATCTTTATTTTTTATCTTTATCTTTGCACAGTGTCTTGCAAACAGCAAGCTCTTAATAAATGTTTGTTGAATAGAGTTGTCGTTGTTGACCCTCTTTCTATCTATTTAAAATCTTAAGGAGACAGGCAAGAGAGCTTTCTAAAACCCCTTCCAAGTTGGCAATGAGCAGGATTTGTTACCAGTACTGTAACCTGGAAAAATGAATTATTAATGGACTTGCAAACCTCCATCTTCTTGAGTCTCTTCTCCACAAACCCACTCTCTGTTTGGTCATTACACTTCTCTCTTCCCCTGTGGATTTTTTTTTTACCCCTGGAAAGTCATCTGGAAACTGTCATCACCACGGTGATGGTTGGCAAATATCCCCCAAAGACAGCCCAAACTGTACCACACACTGTGACTCATTTCTGGGTCAAGACCAAGAAGCAATTGAGGAAGGAGAGAGACAACTGACTTTGACAAAGGAGCAGGGTTTCATTGCCTTGGCTTTTCCGGACCTGTTGAGAGGACCTAGGTACAATCTGGGGTTTGCAGACAGATGGAGAGTGAAATGGTTGAAGCAGAGAAGCTGCTACGTCTTGCTGCTTGGAGAAACTCTCTTTTGCTCATTCCTTCTGCTTAACTTGCCCCCTTTCATGGAAGGGCAATGCTGTGCTCTGTCACATTAGGAGCTCCCTGAGTTCCAGAGCAGTGAAAAGTCCTTGGGGGTGGGGATGAGGTGGCGAAGAGCTATAGAATTCTCAAGCTGGAAGATACAGTAGTGACCATCTAAGTTTAACTCCCTCAGTTTACATATGTAGAAATTGAGATGTAGAAAATGAGGCTCGTCCAAGATCACATAACTAGTTAGGGGAACAGTTGGGACTAGAACTCAGATTTCTTTATCTTTATTTTTGCGTTCTTTCCACCATGCCATCCTACCTCTTCCATGATATTGGTGAGTGTGGGGCTGAGGAGTTGGGGCTGATTATCAGTCTCCAACATTGCATTGTGCATTTGAAGATAAATGTAGATCTGGAAAGGCAGCTAGGTGACTTAGTGGATAGCTCACTGGGGCTGTACTCAGGAAGACCTGAGTTGAAATCTGGCCTCAGACACTTATTAGTTGTGTGACCTTGGGCATGTCGCTTAATCTATGTTTGCTTAGGAGGCTGCTAGGTGACTTGGTGGATAGACCACTGGGCCTGGAATCAGGAAGATATGAGTTCAAATCTAAATTCAGACACTTATTAGCTGTTTCATTCTTGGCAAGACTTTTGTCTGCCTTAAACCAGCAGAGAAGGAAATGGCAAACTGCTCTAGTATCTTTGCCAAGAAAACTCCATGGACAGTATGGTCCAAGGGGTCACAATGAGTCATACGCTACAGAACAACTGCAAAAAGACCTGGTAAAGACAGAAAGCCCCTCCCAATAAAGCTCTCACCCTCATTTCCAGCCTCTGCATTTGCAGACTTCAGGGGACCATCTACCTGACCACACCTCTGGTGCTACAGATTCTGAAATCAGAGAATCAGAGGTGAATGAATTGAGTCACTCCAAATCCTATTTCCATCTGATATCTCTCTCTCTCTCTCTCTCTCTCTCTCTCTCTCTCTCTCTCTCTCTCTCTCTCTCTCTCTGACACACACACACACACACACACACACACACACACACACACACCCCATACCATACAACACCCATCAGGAATAGGTGTGAAGAGGCCATAGTCCTGATCTGCTCCTGAGAAAAGTGCCTTCTACATGGAATATAGTGCTAAAGTAGCAAATTTCTGTCCCAGGTACCCCGACCCCAAATACCCTCTGTTCTCAGCTCAGTGCTGATTTCTGTTTGCTAAGGGGGAATTCTCCCGTCCATGGGATGCAATTTTTGTCCACAGAGCCTCAGACCCTTGATGGGCACTAGTGGGAAATGTGTATTTAGAGGTTTTGAAGTGTTTGCAGAGCTGTGGCCAATAAGGATGGAATGAATGTTTACCTACACCATCTGTGGACCTTGGGTGCTAAAATATATTCTCAAAAGAAGCACATTAATTAAATTATAAGAATCAATGCCCTCTCCTCCTCCCTCACCCCATCCCCTTTAAACATTACTTCTATGTGGAAAGGCCAGCTCACCAGTTCACTGAGGATATGAATTGGTTCAGTCATTCTTGAAGGCAATATGGAATTATGCTAAGAAGGTAACAGAAATGTCTATACCTTTTGACCTAGAGCTTCCTGTTAATAAACATAAATCCCAAAGAAGTCAATGTTCGAAAGAAAGACGTGATATACATGAAAATACTTATAGAAGCACAGAGCAAATGCCCATCCATTGGGGAATAGCTAAACAAGTTTGTGATTTGTGAATTTAATGAAACAGTATTGTGTTCTAAGAAACAATGAATGAGAAGGATACAGAGTAGCATGAGAAGGTTGATATAAAGGGGAGTGAGCAGAACCAGGGGAACAATATCCATAATGACCACAGAAAAATGTAAATGGAAGGTACAAAAAAATTACTTAGCATTGTGAAATAATAACCAAGCTTGTCCCCCAGAAAGGAGGTATGAGAAGCAACCTCCCCACCTTTGCACAGGTTAAGAAGTATGATCATGGAACACCATAGCTAAATCTCAGAGATTTTTGATTAGTTAGTTTTACTGAATTTTTTTTCTCTCTCTTTTTAGTCTTTCTTATATGAGATGGCTCTCTGGGAGGGGGAAGAAGAAGGGATATACTGGAAAAAGAGAAGCGAAACAAAAACAAAAGGGATTAATTAATTTTAAAATAAACGAAACTTCCTTCCTCTTTTACTTACCCAATTGCTCCTTTTCAATTCTTCCCTAAAATACCTATTTCCAAGTGTCTATTCTAGGCCTTCTTTTCTCTACATATTCTCTCACTTGGTGATCTCATCAAAAGCAAAAACAAACAATTTCCATATGTCCAATTATTATCTCTATGTAGATGACTCCTTGATTGATTTATTCAGCCCTATTCTCCCTCCTGAACTACGGCACTACATGACCAAATACCTAGTGGATTTTTCCCACTTGTTGTTCCAAAGGCGTTAACATGTCCAGAACAGAATTAGTTCGCTCCTCTCTAAAAGCCATACCTCTTTGAACTTCCTCATTACTAAAAAAAAAAGCACCATCATCCTTCCATTCACCAAGTACAGTATCATTCTTGATTCCTCTTTCTTATTCACCCCATGCCTCCAATCGGTTGCCAAAACTTGCTGTTTTTTTCTCTCCATTTCTCACATAGATCTCCTCCCCAGTCACACAGCTGATACCCAAGTTCAGGCCCCCACCACCTCTCACCTGTTCCTTCTAATTTGTCTCCTTTCAGTCTCTCCTCACTCCAATATTCTCTCTTCACCTGCCAAAATGATTTTCCTAAAGCATAGGTCTGACCATGTCGCAGTTAGTTGTTTTTCAGTTGTGTCCAACTCTTTGTGGCCCCATTTGGGATTTTCTTGGCAAAGATATTGGAGTGCTTTGCCATTTCCCTTCTTCAGCTCATTTTATAGATGAGGAAACTGAGTAAAGTGACTCGCCCAGGGTCACACAGCTAGTAAGTGTCTGAGGCCAGATTTGAATTTAAAAAGTTGAGTCTTCCTGACTTCAGAACTAGTGTTCTATCCACTTCACCATATAGCTGCCCCTTGTTACATTTCTACCCAATAAACTCCAATGGCTCCCATTTGCTCCAGGAGCAAACATAAATTCCTCTGTTCAGATGAATTAAAGAAACTTTACAATCAGACCTCTTCCTGTCTTTCCAGTCTTATTAGAATTACTTATAAACTTTATGTTCTAGCAATACTGGCTTACTTTCTGTTCTTCACCTATGTATCCTAATGTTCTCTCTCTCTTAACACGCTGCCTTGGAGAATCTCTGGCTTCCTTTAAAGTTCAGCACTTCAGTCCTCCCAGGTGCTAGTGCCTTCCTCTCTAACACCACCTTCTCTCTATTCTGTACATAGTTTGTACATGCTGGTTTATCAGTATGTTTTCTCCCTCATTTAGAACGTAAGCTCCATGAGGGCAGCAGCTTTTTTTTTAATTGTTTTTCTTTGTATCTCCAGGTTTAACACAGTATCCGACTCACATGTGCTTAATAAGTATTTATTGCCTTATTGATCATTTACCCAGACATTTAAAACCAAAGTAACCTTGCCCCTCTAAATTATTTTTCACATTTTTTAATTGTTTTCTGTTTTGTCATGAGATGAGAAACCAAAGAGATATCCTATCCTGGTGATTAGCATTGGGGATTCTCTAGGCCCCTGGGGAATACCAAAGGGAAACATTTTTTTTTCCTAAATAATGATTGTCAAGAATAATTATACTATGCTGAGAAGTTTGGGAGAAAACCTCTGTGGAAGCCTTCCCTGGGTTCAGGGAAAAGCATACATTTTTGAGTAGTAAACGAATATATTTTGTAGTTAACAAAAGTGAATTCGGCTTTTTCCACTTGTGAGGGGAAAAGATGGAGCCTTGTGTCTGTCTGCAAGGGATTTTAATGGTTAAAAAGCTCAGGCAGGAGCAGGGGAGGAACTAGATTTCCCACACCTTTTTTTACCAGTAATATCTTCATTCCAGCAACCCAGAACTTTTTACTTTAGTCTCACGCACAAAAGAAAATGGAAAAAAAAATAAGCTAAAATTTAAAATCAAGTAGGTTCTTTTTATATCCTTTGGGAGAAATAGGGATGAGATGAGAGAGACTCTGAATCTATGTACCTTAAAAGGCTGACACCGTGGTAGGAACATGAGGGTAGGAGCACAGAGGTAGGGAATTCAGGGAAGTCAATCTTCTTGTTCAGAAATTCCCAGTGGAGGTGATTAAGGGCACTGCTTCGGCAACAGAACTTTTGGTTAAAGTTCTGAAGAGACTAGTGACTCCTTAAGGTAAGCCAGCTAGAAACTAGAAGAAATTTGCAGTGACCCTTTTTCTTTTTACACAGGTCTCAATATTCAATGATTTGAAAGAAAAGAATTCCACACTCTGTATTTAGGAGAAGGAAGGCAAATAACGATTTGCTCTCTCATTTGAGTTATAATTATTTAAAGCACTTTGCACACTTTAAAGTATTTTAGTATGTTACCTTTCCTCCTTTGGCTCCCTCGAAGCTTAGCAAGGATTTGGGGGGGTTTTGTTTGTTTGTGTTTTGTTCATTTGTTTGTTTGTTTTTGCCTTTGTTTGAAGGAAGAGGTAAGGTTCACACTAGGATAAGTCTGAAAAGAACATTTCCTCAAAGTTTATGTTTCCCACTTCGTTGAAAGGCAACATGCTAAGAGGCACCCCCTGAAAGATTCCCCAGAATGTTGTCATAAGTGGCTCTGATGTCACCAGCTCCAGGTACCTAACATTGGGAAGTCACTCACTTCCATGCTGAAACTTTTTGATATTCCTTTGAGAATAAGTAGGGAGTCAATGACAAAAAAAAAAAAAATGACCTATTGTGATAGTAGTCTAGGGTGTCAGTCAGGGGTCTATTTAATTCCTGTCCTAGTAACACAGTTAAGACAGCTCAGATCCACAGCCCAAGATCTTAACAAACACGGGTGATGATGGCACAGTGACTCCTTTAAATATATAAATTACAAGAGGTGGTGGAAAGGAGAGGGAGAGTAAGAGTATGGAATACTTTATACGAACCAGATGTCTATTTCAGTATTTCGCGTTCCTAAATCCTTCCTCTTCCAAGTTCTTCAAAGAAAAGAGAACATTTTTTAAAACTGGGGTTTTAGAAAGCTAGCCTTGATTTCTACATTCACACATCACCAAACCTTCATACACACACACGCGCACGCGCGCGCGCGTTTAAGAACAGAAGTACGGTAGCATACATATTTGGCAAGTATAAAGTTCAATTGTTGTTTTTTAGGATCTCCCTCCCCCTTTTCAAGGATTTACTTTTTTGTTGCGTTGAAATAGCCAAAATTGCCCCCTCTCCAAACTCTGAATCTAGCAGTGGAATTGTTATCAAAGCAGGGTTTAAAGACCCTTAGGCCTGAAACAATCTTTCATTTCTTATGTAGGCCAGCCTTTCCATCAGCACCAACCGCTCCACCACCTCTAAGCAAACCCCTCAAAATCCCTGCTCTCCGTGTTAACAGTCCGGTGATTCCTCTCCTTCCCTTGCCGCTCTGAGGCTGCCCCTACCCCTGAAACAAAGTAGCCTTGCGAGAATGAGAAAGGGAAAAATAAGAGGGCTGCTCTGAGGCAAGAACTGCGGAGGAGAAGGGGTCTAGGGCTCAGCTAACCCGGGCTGATCACCACTTTTCCCTGCCCCACCGCGCCTACGCCAGGCAACTGAATTCAGCTTTATTCAGCTGGGCCAAACCACCTCTGGTTAAACCTTAGGGGAAAAAAATTAAATGAATCCCAAAAATGTTGTCCTGGGATCATCCTTCCCTGCCTTTCCCCTAGGTTCCCTCAAGACTTTTAAGGATGAATTGGGGACAATTAAAAGTAGACAGACAACGCGCGGGCCCCATAGCTAAGGACACGGATTTTCGGGAAGAAAGCCAACCACACTCTTTCGGGCTTTTCCTCCCTCCTTCCCCTCTGCCTTGTAAACAAGAAAGCGGTCCGTAGATTTTTCTTTCCCGCTTAGCTCGCCAACCAAACTGGCTCCTTGCCCTCTGAATATCCCGCAGTCTTCAATACAATGCACACCGCGCACGCACGCACGCAGCCTAGCTAGCCTTTCTGATTTGATTTGAGCCCCCAACCCCACCCCCCGGCACACACACATAAGCACGTGTACACATTAGCATTCGAAAAATCACCTAGGTCGGGGGATGAAGTCTTGCCTTGGAATACAAGTTAAACAAGAGTTTCTATTCTACCCAATCTAGATGATACAAATTTTAGCTGTCTGCCATCTCTATCTAGCATCCTTGTAAGTTTTGAAGAGGATTTCCTAAAGGGAAATTAAAACACACACACACACACACACACTTTTGTACACAGGGTGTATAAAGCTCTAATAGCTTAAAAGCACATTAAGATTTTTGGGGACATCCTCAATGTATCGTGCTTATGGAGACTCTCGGACTGTAATGCGAAACACACACACATCATACGTAAAGATGACGTATTCTTACATTCGACAAATATTTATTGAGTGCCTGCTACATTCTTTAAGATAGGGCGCTACTGTTCTCAGTCTCTATTTCTTCTCAGCCAAACGTCGATCCAGAAGACTCACACTTACCTGTGGCTCGCTGCAAAGGCTCCTTCCAGGCTCATAGAAAGTAAAAAGCCACCGCAAAACAAAGGAAAAAAATTAATTACACGAGCTGGGGTTTTAACAAGCCAAAGGGCTTGCTGGCTGTTCTGCTTGGGATAAGAGACTGGCACTTTTCTTTGGAGGGGAAAGAAAAGGGCCTTAGTGACTTTTCACCTTTTCTGAAGTCACATAACAAGTGCTCAAGACCAGGCAAGAGAACTTAGCTTACCATTTGTCTAGGTGAAGAAAATTGCTAGTAAAACTTGTAGCTTAATTTAAAAAAAAAAAAACCTAGTATTGGCTCCTCCATCTTACCAGCTTCTTCCAAATAGATATATCCCATCTGTGCTGGCTCTCAGTTCTTCCAGAAGAGAAGGTTAGAAAACATACTTAGAGTAGGTGAATGGGGGTGGGGAGACACAAATAGGGGAGAAAGGTAAATACAGGGGCTCCCAGACTTTGGTTTTCTAGGATTCCAGGCCTGACTCTCCTTCACATCTAGCTGCCCAGCCCGCAGACTTTACAGCGCCTGTCTACTCTGGAACTATGCTGGGCCCAGTTAAAATCCTGGTGCTCTTAAAAAGAAAAACGGGCAAAAGAGAGTGGGGGAGGGAACCACCTATAAATATAACAATAATATATTTGTTAAATGTTATCCTTTAAAAACTAGTTGGCTTCTCTTCAAAACTACCTCTCCACAGTTCCTGACCTGCCTCTCCTCAACCCTGCATATATACATGCACACACATACACATGCTATCACAACCATCGCACTGAGAAATTAGTCTACTGAAGGAATCTTCAGTTGACGATCCACGTTTTTTTTCATTCTTAAATATCTCTATTTGCAGGTTTGCTAATTGTTGCCTAAAATCCATGTGTCCTGAAAGAGGAAATGGGTCCTTGGCCCTTTGGTAGGGATGACCTGGGAAAATTCAGTCACACTGAATGGAATGATGCCATTGGAGGAGAACTAGGTTTCTCTGGGAAACCTCCTTCAAACGAAAGAACCAACTGCCAAGTCTGGTACATACTTTTATCAAGTTCTCCAAGGACGAAAGCTTGTAACCAGCACATTTGCGCCACGCAGATGGCACTGGGCTTTTCAGTGTCCAGTGGAGGAGTTGCATTTGGACTTGGGGTGTCCTTGAGTGAGAAAGTCCATCTATTTCACTATTTGGTAAGGAATCAAAACCTTGGACATTTCTTCAGATTATCCTGGCCCCAAACATCATTCACTCCTATCCACACACCTATCCATATGTTCATGTCTCAGCTTCCCCCCAGGTTTCCCCAGGAATAATCGAAAAAGTTGAAGCTCATTAGAGAGAGAGACAGCCAGAGAAAAACAGAGAGACAAACACACATAGAGGGACATGTGGACACAGAAGCAGATACAAAGAGAGATCCAAAGAAACAGATAGAGACAAACACCCCAAAAAACAAAGACAGAGACAAAGAGATAGGGACACATAGAGACAAACCCAGAGACAGACAGAGAAACAGAGACAGAGACAGACAGAATGACACAGATACACAGACATAGAGAGACATAGAGAGACAGAAATAGAGCAGGAGGAGGAGGAGAGGAAGAGGAGGGAGAGAGAGAGAGAGAGAGAGAGAGAGAGAGAGAGAGAGAGAGAGAGAGCTGTCCATGAACTCCAAAAGATATAAATCACATCACCAAACTCCAGATTAACTCGAGACTTTCCTCCCCTTTCAAAGTTTTTTTCTAAAGTTCCTCCTAGAAACGTAGAGTTCGTTCTTTTCTGGGCTTTTGGTGCCCCCTCTGGATGATGCTAGGAATCGCATGCTTTTTTTTTCTTTCCTTTTTTTTAAGTCTATCCGAAAGTTTACAATTAAGTTTAAGACAGTATGGCAATATGCATGTAGCAAATGCACAAAAAATGCACAAAGCGCAGTTACCGCTTTTTAAAATATGAGTATATAATACATAATTTCTAATGTATTACATATAATATATAATATATCGTACTGGAACTACTCAGAGAAATATTGTAAAATACTTTAAGGTCAAAGTCCACCTAACTGTCATTCAGCTGGTAATTAATTACAGGAATGAATATTTTAAAAACTCTTCTAAATATTTTGGCAATTTTTTTTAGTCTCTGCTCATAGCTTGTAGTCTCTGCATGCATTCTTCCAGTATGTCCAAATTAGAAGATATTAAACAATTACAATTCCCTCTTCCAATACACAGTAATACACAATATAATTCCATCCCCCACCCGCATCCCAAGAAAACAATATACCCTATTTACATTCTACTTGCCAATGCAAACAGATGCAGATTCAAGTTGGTTGTATGGTAGTTTTTTTCAACACACAAACATGGTTATGTAAATGGTTAAGATTTTACTTTCCTTAGTGTCAAGTATTTTTTCTAAGTCATACAACTGTGGCCACATTGTGATGAGCAAACATTTCTTTTTAAAAAATTTACTTTCTTTTAGAGAAAAGGAGTCAAAACTTTAAGAACCCTCCGCGAGAAAAAGAAAGGGTTTTTTTTTCCTTTTTAAGAAAACCATCCAACACTGCCAGCTATTTTCAAATTAAATTAGAAGAGATATTTTATGTACCGCTCGTAAAATTCAACCTCCCCCCTCCAAAAAAATCATCTACTACCAAGTGAAAATGTCTAAGAGTGGGAAAAGAAGGTGGCTCGTGTAAAAACGATGAGTTATTCCAAGTTATCCATGTTTTGTGAAATTTTTAAGACGCAAATCCCACAGGGCTTCTAAGACTGTTCTTGTGCTCAACACAATCTCAAAATCTGTACTACTGGACTTTAGCTTCCTTGAGTATTCCTCTTCTAAGAGCTTTCGGTGGCTAGAGAGAAAACCTTTTAAAACTCGGCTAAAAAAGGGCATCCCCCAACCCTTCTTACAGTAGAGCCTGAAGGGAGAAGGAAAGTGAAAATGCCTAGCGTTCTTCCCTAGGCAAAGTAAAAGGTACATTACAACTTAACTAAAATGAAGCTTTTTTTTTTTTTTTGTGGTCCTGTTTGGTGGCCCTGTTTGGGATGTTAAGTGCCAAACTTTGCCAAGCTGTCCCTCATTGCTTCAAGGGTTAGGGGAGTTAGCTATCTAAAGCTTTTAACCATGCGCAAAGTCTTTCTGGATGCGAACAGAAACATTTTATGGGAGATGAGACCTTGGTAGAAGACCTATGGATGGCTGTGCAAAACAAGCACGGTGGGGAGTGGGGAGCAAGATGGGGTAGAAGTTCTAAATGGCTAATCAGAGATCAAGGTACATTTGCCATCTACCCATCAGCGCGGATGGAGTGGAAGTCGGGGGGAGGTGGAGAACCCGAATTCCAGCACTGCCCAGCATTAGCTTAGTGGGCGCTACCTGGGTTTGAAGCAGCAGCGCCACAGCATATTTGACAAGCGACACCAACCACAGCGAAGCATGACACGTTAATCTATTTAGGCCGATTGTTGTGGAATAATAGCAGCCGTTAAATCACCAAGACATTTTGCTGTTTAAATTATTTTGTTTTTGTTTTTCCTAAGCATATTGTGAAGCCACCTCTAAGCGAATAATCTGTGTGAGACATTTGGAGCCACGGAGTCGCTTTCACGGGACAGTAAACTCCATCCACATCCTCGGTCCTACTGAAAACTTTTTTTTTAAGTCTGTCTAGACAAACACGCGCGCGCGCGCGTACACACACACACACACACACACACACACACACACACACACACACACACAGAATAGTTTTCCCTGAGATAGTACCAAACTTCTGACATACCAAGAGTGCAGCAAAATCACACACAGACGTTTCTGGTCCCCCGCCTTCCTTACACCCCATCCCCACCCCCACTGCCATCCCGCCCCTCCCATCCCAGAACTGCGAGCGGCGCTCCCCTCCCCAAAACTTTTGGCCAATCAGCTGTGAAAGGCCGGGCTGTGATTGGCCGAAAGTCTCTAAGGTGAGGGAGTATTTATTAAAGAGACTGAGCCAGAGAGTTGGAGAGTAGAGAACCGGGCTTGAAAATTGACTAGGTACTTTGGTGAAGCCTCGATTCCAAACCCTCCCACTTCCCCCCTCCCTCCCCAAGAACTTTTCTTTGGAGAAGGGAAAGAGCACCCACTTTTTCTCTCTCTTTTTTCTCTTTTGACTTCGTTCTCTTCCTTGAATCTCCTAACTTCGAGCGGGTGGCGGCGGGCTGGACACCCCACAGCTGCCCAGCAGATCTTTGCAGCAGGGCGGCTCGGCGGTCTCGAGAGCTTGCGGTGCAGCCAACTGCTCCTTCTCCGGCCAGTTGAAGCGAGAGGACCCCACGCCTCCCGCCTGGCAGTGCCTTGAGTCAGAGCCCCGGCTCTCCTTTTCTCGTAACTCGCCCCCTCCCTCGGGCTGTCGCATGAATCTCCTCGACCCCTTCATGAAGATGACCGACGAGCAGGAGAAGGGCCTGTCTGGAGCCCCCAGCCCCACGATGTCGGAGGACTCGGCGGGGTCGCCCTGCCCCTCGGGCTCGGGCTCGGACACTGAGAACACCCGGCCCCAGGAGAACACTTTCCCCAAGGGCGAGTCCGATCTGAAAAAGGAGAGCGAGGAGGACAAGTTCCCCGTGTGCATCCGGGAGGCAGTCAGCCAAGTGCTCAAGGGCTACGACTGGACCCTGGTGCCTATGCCCGTGCGGGTCAATGGCTCTAGCAAGAACAAGCCACATGTGAAGCGGCCCATGAACGCCTTCATGGTGTGGGCGCAAGCGGCTCGCAGGAAGCTGGCGGACCAGTACCCGCACCTGCACAACGCCGAGCTCAGCAAGACTCTGGGCAAGCTCTGGAGGTATGTTCTTCTAGGAGGTGCCAATCCGCTCTCCCTGGCTGACCCCAGGGGACTGAAAGAAATTGGAGTTTGGGGAGGGGGTGGGGGAAGGACTGGCGGCGGGAGACGGGGCAGCTCTGAGTTTGACCAAATTATTTGGATGCCATGTTGTGCAAACTTAAGCTTCCAACACACTCACCCGGAGAGGCTGGAGTGCTATGTTACTGGAGGCAAGTAGAGGGGGCTTTGGTTAGTTCGATATTACGCATGAAGGCGAGCGGGGAGGGAGTGAAAATAGGGGCGTATAAAGTGTGCATAGGAAGAGATGGAGGAAGATTTTTTTTGAAAGCAGAAGATTAATAGAAGATTAAACTCTGCAAACTTGAGTGGCAGGGAGAGGGAAGGGGGAGGGGGGACGGTTGATGGAGATGTGTGTGTATGTTTTTCCGTGCCAGCCAAAGTCTCTAAGGGCACTTAAGTGAGATCTTCCCGGGAGAGAGGGGGAGGGCAAAAAGGGGGGCTGGGGAGTAGGGAGGAATTCTTTGCTTTCGACGATGGCTTCTTTGTAATTCAGTCTGGGAAACTGGCTGGTGCTGTACAGGAGGAGAGGCTAGAAGAGTGCACAGGAGCCTATGAAAAGAAGAGAGGAGGCTAGATTTGGGGAGGGTGAAAGTTAGGGGTAAAGGCAAAGGGGGCTTCAGTGCAAAGCATTTTTACCAGGAGGCAAAGCAATTTACCTGGAGGGGAAAAAAGAACTTTTTTTTTTTAAGGAGAGAGAGAGAGAGAATATTAACTCTGATAGCAAATTCCCCAAAGAGAAGCAGCAGACCGCAGTGCCCATCTCTTGGTTGTTTAGAAGAAAGAGAGGGAAAGAAGAAAAGGAGGGTAATTACCTTATCTGACTTACGGAATACAGTTTCATATGATCTTTTTAAAATTATTTTTAAAGAGGTTTCATAGGAAAGTAGCTGTGTTGTCCAATATCAGGGCCGCATCCTCTCCCCAAATTGACAATTATATTGCTAGTCTCACCCTCTCTCCTCTCTTCTCCCCCTCTTTGCTCAGGCTGTTAAACGAGAGTGAGAAACGGCCTTTTGTGGAAGAGGCAGAGCGATTGAGGGTTCAGCACAAGAAGGACCACCCAGACTACAAGTACCAGCCTCGGAGAAGGAAGTCAGTCAAGAACGGGCAGGCGGAACAGGAGGAAGGTACAGAGCAGACACACATCTCCCCCAATGCCATCTTCAAGGCGCTGCAGGCCGACTCTCCTCACTCCTCCTCTGGCATGAGTGAAGTGCACTCCCCTGGGGAGCATTCTGGTATGTCCTGTCCCATCCCCACTACCTACCATTCCCCAAGCCATTCATAGATACATTCATCAGACTGCCCCCTATCCCCACCCCTTCATCTCCATCCCGGTGGAGACTTCTACTTCTGTAACCAAGACCCACATTGCCTTCTGCATACAAATGTGAAAATTCAGGGCATTTCTGCAACCAGCCATATTGAAACAGTCACATTTTTTTTTCTAAGTTGCAATATTGCAGATTTGCAGAGCCTTTCAAATACTTCATAAGAAAGAGTCCTATCCATTCTCTACCCACTCGCCAAGCACACTACAGCTGGCCTAAAATATGCCGAGTTTAGTGTCTCAGAATTACTTGACTTCAGATCCACCGAAGATAAAAGTTGGTGGTTAGGTGTGTACCCTTTTCAGTTAATCATTCAATGGCTTATCTCCATTCCGGGTCACTACCTGCTTAGGTCAGGGTCTTTATTACACCTTAGCAGTTAAACAGGAGTTATAAAAGTGCTTCCCAGACAGGTCTGTGTAGTTATCCAACCCGAACACTTATCAAACATAATATTGACTTTTCTGTGTTTCTTCTTTTCTACAGGACAGTCTCAGGGCCCACCTACCCCACCCACCACCCCCAAAACTGATGTGCAGGCAGGCAAGGCTGACCTGAAGAGAGAGGGACGTCCCCTGCAGGAAGGGGGAAGACAGCCCCCTATCGATTTCCGAGATGTGGACATAGGGGAACTGAGTAGTGATGTCATCTCTAACATCGAGACCTTTGACGTTAATGAATTTGACCAATATCTCCCACCCAATGGCCACCCAGGAGTCCCGGTTACTCATGGCCAGCCTGGTCAGGTTACTTACACGGGGAGCTATGGCATCAGCAGCACCTCTGCCCCCCCATCTTCTTGGATGTCAAAACAGCAGCAGCCTCAGCAGCCCCCACCTCCTCAACAGCCTCCTCCACCACCTCAGCCTCCTCAGGCCCAGCCGCAGCCTACACCACAGCAGCAGCAGCAGCAGTCAGCCCAGCAGCCACAGGCACCATCTCAGCCCCATACCCTCACTCCTCTGAGCAGTGAACAGGGCCAGTCCCAGAGAACACACATCAAGACGGAGCAGCTCAGCCCCAGCCATTACAGTGAACAGCAGCAGCATTCCCCGCAGCAGATCCCCTACAATCCCTTCAGCCTGCCCCATTACAGCCCCTCCTACCCTACCATCACTCGCTCCCAGTATGATTACACAGACCACCAGAACTCCAACTCCTATTATAGCCATGCTGCAGGCCAGAGCTCCAGCCTCTACTCCACGTTCACCTACATGAACCCTGCCCAGCGACCCATGTACACCCCTATCGCTGATACAACTGGAGTCCCTTCCATCCCCCAGACCCACAGCCCACAGCACTGGGAACAGCCGGTCTACACGCAGCTCACCAGACCATAAGAAGAATAAGAAAATTAATCTTCCTAATACAAAAAAAAAACCAACCCAGCAGCAATAAAATCACCTTTGGACATTTGCTTTTTTTTTTCTTTATTCTTCAAAGACACTCAAAGCAACAAGAACAACAAATACAAACCAGAAAAGTTGTCCAAATGCACTAGAGAGCCCTCTCCAGAATCAGTGGCCAGACCACTCCCGTGGATAGACCAGCAGAACTCACTACAGTCATTCCAGAACTGGACTTTAAATGTTCTTCAAGGCAAGCACAGAGATTGATGGAGAATCACATAGCCACCGTAGTTCAGTCTTTCTTTGCCTGTGCTTGGACTTTGTAATTATTTTTTAGCTGTAATTAAAGAAAAAAAGAGTCCTCTGTGAGGAATATTCTCTATTTTAAATATTTTTTAGTATGTACTGTGTATGATTCATTATCATTTTGAGGGGATTTATACATTATTTTTAGAGAGAATTTTTTAAATGCTCTTATTTTTCCAACAGCTAAAACTACTCTTTAGTGAAAGTGTGCCCTAGCTTTTCTTGAAGTCAGAGGTATTTTTGTACAGATATGTCTTCTCTTAAAATTGTATGTGTGTCTATGTGCATTAACCCCAAAACAAAACCCTTGTCGTGTGATCAGTGTTGGGGGTTAGCTTTCCTCAATTCTAAAATCTGTAAGATTCAAGGTGAGGCTGCCTCGAAAAGAAAAACAAAAAAGGCCTTATTTTTTAGTATGGAAATAAAGACAGGAATCTGGAGGAGCCTTAGGTAAGTTTTGCTCTTATTTTTTTAAAAAGAAAAATACCTTGAGCCTTAAAATCATGCTACTAGGAATAGTTCACATGGTCTTTGGGTGGGTTTTCTCCATGCAATCTCTAGAGAAAAGTTGCCAAAAGCAGGCACCTAGGGAGGCAAAAACAGCTTCCTGGGTAGTCTCAATAGCAAACTTAAGTGCCCTCAAATACCTTCCCCACTCTCTTCTCTGCCCAGGTACCATATGCTGGAGTCTACTCCTAAACTATCTTCTAAGTCCCCAAATGCAAACAGTATACCTTTAAGACATTCCACATGCTACAATTATTTATTTTGTAAGAAAAGAGGTTTTAATTTTAAAAAATTGATCTTCCTCTTTTAAAAAAAACTTTTAAAATTAGTAGGTTGTTGGAGCCTTCCTTGAAAGGTATGGTCACCTATTGTTAAATTATGGCCTTAACTGTAACCATTTTTTTATTTATCTTTTATTCTTTTTAATTATTATTAAAAAAAGTTTCTTTGGGATCTGTTTCCTAGGTTTGTACAAATACATTTTCCTCTTCTTTTTGTTTTTTTTTTTTAAATAAACTGGAAGTGTTGTCTTTTTTGTACAAATGAGATTCCAAACGTAGAACCATTTGCATTATTTTCTGTCACAGTTCTTCAGGCTGTCCAAATTTTAGGTGTATGTATGTATGTGTGAGCATGAGTGAGTGTGTGTGTGTGTGTGGTTTGTGTACAACCCCAAACAACAGAAGGATGTGTCATCTTCATATTCCCCTGCATATTTTCTTCTGAGGGGGAGGAGGGAGTTGATAGACTAACTAACTTACTTTAATTAGGCTATTGCTGGACAGTTGAGGACTGCTTTTTGAAAAAGACAGCAAACTTTTTTATTTAAAAATGATATATTAACAGTTTTAGAATTCAGTAGAATAAAGAACTCTTTTAATATGGCATCTTTCAATTTCTGTATAAAAGCAGATCTTTTTAAAGTATTTCTGTAACTTAAAAGACCTGACATTTAAATCATATTTGTCTTTAGGTAAGTTTGGTTTTGTGTTTGTCTTTCGTTTGTTTCACTTTTTTTAAATCCCTTGTTTTCTTTGTGAAACTTACCTTTTTGTATATTATTGTTTACAATAAATATACATTGTACTAAAAATAGAAAACAGTCAAATGGTTTTATTAATAGAGGCATCCAATGAGGAGGAAAAGGATTCAATGCTGACAAGATTGTGTGTACTTTCACCCATATGATGCTGTCATTTTCCTAGCAACCACTTAAGGATTTAGCCCCATTGCTCCCTTCAGATCTAGCTGAGTCAATTCAGAGAAATGAATAGACCTATTCCCCTGCATCCACCCACCCCTAAGCATAGAAAGCCAACCTTGAAAAGTCCCATTCTAATAAATCTGATAGGAAAACATATGTCAATCATTGCCTACTTGGATAGAATGTTTCTGATTCTGGTTTCAATCTCATGCTTCAGGGAAAAAAAAAAACATTCCCCTGGGGAGGTTAGAAGGGAACATTAAACCAGAAATCAGTAGCTGTTGGTAGAGACAGGATACCAGAGGGGGTAAATTGTTCCTTTTAACTTAATAGGACAATCTCTTTGCTCTTGTGGATGCATAGCAATGAAAAAGATCGTCTAATGAAAAAAAGGAGGAAGGAAGGAAAGAAAGGAAGGAAGGAAAGAAGAAAGGAAGGAAGGAAGGAAGGAAGGAAGGAAGGAAGGAAGGAAGGAAGGAAGGAAGGAAGGAAGGAAGGAAGGAAGGGAGAGAGGGAGAGAGGGAGGGAGGGAGGAAGGAAGGAAGGAGAGAAGGAGGAAGACAAACTGAAAGGGGTTAAAGCAATGAGTTCCTAAGGGGCATGTAGGAAAATCCATCCTGTTAACCCATTATATGATCCAGTATCTTTTTAATGTCTCTGCCAAGACAATAGTATGAAATGGTACTTTTTCAGTTTAACTCATTTCGAACAGATGCAAAGTCACCATAGAAGATTCAAGGAGAGGTAATAGGATTGAATTCTGTTTTCTTTGGCCTCTGTTAGACAGTTTCCAAGATCAGAGAAACTTTCAGGTCATTTTTCACTAAACAGATGAAATCATCTACTCTCCTCCCCACCACACCCTCTACTCCTCCCCCACCCCACCCCTCACCCACACCAGGCCTGAGAGCACATCTCTCTTCAACTATGCAAGACTCCTCTGTGCCTGAAGACTTTTCTTAGGAGCTGCTTTTTGCACTGGAGTGGGTGTTTCTGACAATCTCTATAGGCTTCCTGCCACATGGATATTAACTTACACTGCTAGGTTTTGTTTAGTGGAGTTCTCTTCTGCCTCCCATATCAGATTCGTGGCAACCAAGACAGAATGGCATTTACCAAAACCTGGCTTCATTATAACCAAAGCTCTTTTCCAAATCCTTCCCACCCCTTTTAGCATATGATTCAGCACTTGACTAAGAGTCAGGAGACCTGGGTTCTCATTCCAGCACTGCCAAATACTAGCTTCTTGACCTTGGACAGGTCTCTTAATCTCTCTGGGACTTAGATTCCTCTTCTGTAAAATGGCAGCTGGGTTATGGAGGGGAGGAAGTGGATTAAATGATGTCTAAGGTACTTCCTACCTTTAATAACCTAGGGCTCTATGATTCTTCTTTACCTCTACTCAATTCTTAAGCAGAACCACAACCTATATTTTATACTATTTCTAATCCCTCACCAATACATGTTCTCTCAATTGTTCCTTTCTCTTTGTGATTGACAAACATCTGAAAAATTCACTACCTATTAAAATATTAATAACTATCCTTTCTCCCTCTATCCCTTTCTGATATCTACACCCCTGACCGCTGACCCCATGACTTAATTAGAGAGTACACTAGATGAGGAGCTGGCCACCCTAAAGTTAGATTTTTGCTTCTATCACTAATATGCTATGTGACTTTAGACTCATAAGCCATTGAATGCTGGAGCTGAAAAGGGACCTTATGAATTAATTAGTTCAACCTTTCATTTTAAAGAGGGGGAAACTGAGACCCAGAGAGGTGGAAACAGCTAATATCATTAGTTAGTGCACAATAGAGATGAATTTCTTGAATGACCAAGAGACTAATTCTTTTTCAGCAAAGCATATGATTTTTCAAACAAGCCACTTTCCATTTCAATATCTCTGTTTCCATCAAAAGATATTTATCTATTCAATTTAAACATTTCTTAAGCATCTACATCCAGGCACTGTTAGGCCTTGGAATTCAAAGACAAATGAGAAACAGTTCTCACCATAGAGTAATTTCTGTTTACCTGGGGAAAGTCATACACACAAATAAATAAAATCAAAGTGTGTACAAGGTAACACAAAGAAATTTCTGGAGTATGTGTGTGTTAATAGCTGGTGGGTGGACCAGGAAAGGACTTATATAGAAGGGGTACCTGGGCAGTGTTTTGAAGGCACCTAAAGATTCTAAAAGGTGGAAGTGAGGATGCAGAGTGTTCCAAACTTGTGCTGTCAGGGAATCAGGAGTTGTAATGTTTGAGGAACTTTCATGTCACAATGATGTTAGAGAAAGAAAATTTCTTTGAATGATCTAGAGACAATATTTTAAAAAGGTACTGGCAGGATTTTCTTATGGGGCAGAGGGGTGGATAAGGAAGACGTTGTGTTCAAAATTAAATGACACTATGGTACAAAATGTCAAGTAAGAGTTTGCATCTAACCCTTGCAACACAGAGATATATTACTCAGATGAAAACCTATTATTTAGATTGTAAAGTGGCAAACACAGTTTCATTGCAAAAGAAATCTATTTGAATTCAACTGTTTCGTTCTGTTTATATTCAAAATATGATCCATTTGGTTGTTTCTGACAGAAAGAGATGGGGGAAGAGGGGACAAACTTCCTTGCAGGCAGACTTGTCTCAATTTTTTATTTGTATCTCCAGCCCCTACTATGGAGACTGGCACAGAGTAAGTGCTTCATAAATATTTACTGATTGATTGCTGTTTGAATGGTCATTCATTCTATGATCTTACTCATGAAGTGAACATTTCACTACTATAACATGGTGTCACTAATCAGTAAAGTAATATAGGGCAGATAGGTGGTGCAATGGATCGAGCAAGTAGAAGAAGAGGATTTCAAATCTTGCCTCAGACACTAGATATGTGACCTTGGGCGAGTCACTTAACCCTGTTTGCCTCAGTTTCCTCATCTGTAAAAGGAGCTGCAGAAGGAAATGCCAAACTACTCCAGTATCTTTGCCAAGAAAACCCCAAATGACATCACAAAGAGTCAGACATGACTGAAACAACTAAACAGCTACAATAAAACAATGTTAAGTATCTTGAGATCTCCAGACTCTATACTTTCATCAATGTGGCCAAGATTGTGTTGGACCATAAGCAGCTGCATCACACAGATGGATCATTTTGTTTGGGGTCAACTGAGAGCCCTAAGGCTTTTTTAGTTTATCTTTTTTTTGGTGAGGCTGGACTTGTGCCACTGATTTTTTTTAAGCCAAGGTGTTTTAACATTACATATATACATACATACTTACATACATACATAGCTTTACATACATAATCATGTTGAAGGTAGGACAAATATGAGTTATGCCTCTCTGGGCTCTCTCTGAGAAACCCCAACTCATACTGGCAGATGGGGATTTCTGAGGATAAATAACTACTTTCTACCCTCAGACTTCTATAGGTAAACTCCTGAGGTTTTTGGCTTCTAGTTATAGCTGATGAATTCCCTTCTGATGTGCTTCCACCAATATTGCTCAACCACTTGACATCAATTAGCTTTTATTTATTTACTTGCTTGTTTGTTTATTCATTTGTGTGTTTGCTTTAACTTTTTTATTAAGAAAGTATAGCAAGGACAGAAATTATAAAAAACATTCCCCAAACCAGGGCAATCCTCTCCCTTTGCACATACAAGTCCCTAGGAAGAGTGTGCTCAAACTTAAATTACAAAGGTAATCAGGCTGATTGTTGTCTTTTGTTCTTGAAGAGGACCAAAATGACATAACTCTGCTAGAGTCAAGTTTCAACGTGTCTGTCTGGCTGATCAGACCAATATGAGCTCAGAGTGCTCCATTACAGGTGGGGCACAAATAGTCCCTGTGAACATTTGGGGTTGATTCTCTAAGTTTGTGCATCTTGTGTTTCCTCTGAGTTGTTTCAATTCTGGTTTGCTCATAGAGCACAGCCCCTTCTCTGATGTGGGCACAACATGCTGAGCAGTCTTGTGCCAGTGTCTCCCATGTCACACAATCAAATCCAAAGCTCTTGAGAGAGACCTTGCGAGTGTCCTTGTATCGCTTCTTCTGACCACCATGTGAATGCTTGCCCTGTGAGAGCTGCCAGATATTAGTCTTTTGGCAAACATATGTTTTGCATTCAAACAACATGCTAGCCCGTTAGAATTGCACTCCATGAAGCAGAGTTTGAATGTTTGGCAGTTTAGTAAGGACCTCAGTGTCTGGTATCTTATCCTGCCAAGTGATCTCCAGAATCTTCCTAAGACAATTCAAACGGAAGCCATTCAGTTTCCTGGCATGGCTCTGGTATTCCATCCAGGTTTCACAATCATACAACAATGAGGTTAGTACAACAGCTCTGTAGACCTTCAGTTTGGTAGTCAGTCTAATACCTATTCTCTCCCATACTTTCCTCCAGAGCCTACCAAAAACTGAGCTAGGTCATGCCTCTGACTCTATCATAGACTTATCCTCTCCAAGCTAAATATTCACACTCAACAAAAGCAGAGTCCTCAAGGCAAAATGAATGCCAGAAGAATTAATGTCAACAGATTAGAACTCATCTCTAAGTGGGAACATTTTGTTGCTAACTTGGAGGGAAAATTGAGCCAACACACAGTTGGCAGCAGTGGAACAGGACAGGAGTGGGCAGCTTTCAGAGATTTGATCTATAGTGCTGCATTTGCTCATCTGGGTCAGAATACTCACAAAAACTAAGACTAGTTCAATGAAAATGATGGGGAAATTCAGAAGCTGATAAATGAAAAATGAGAACTCCACATGGTTTACCAGCAGGGCAGTTCATCCAACTCTAAGAAGGCAGTATAGAATTCCATCAAAAGTACAAGCAAAGTTAGAGAGATGCAGGATTCTTGGCTCAGTAAGAAGGCAGATGAAATTTGGTTTTATACTGATAGTAACAATCCAAAGCACTTTTATGATGCCCTGAAGGTAATGAGGCACACATGTACGGAATGTATGTAGGCAATAGGGCTGAGGGGTACCTTGTGATTCTTGGCCCTGAGAAACCATTTTTTTTCCTTCCAGGTAAGGAGAAGGATTGGTATCCTGATAGATAAATTATCCTCTATCTCAGATGGTCTTGCTCTTTGTTGGACATTGTCTCTCAATTGGTGGGATGATCCATTGCTGAGCTGGGGAAAGCAGGTCTCTCAGTTGCTGCATTGACTCCTCTCTGGGTTTGGCAGCTACCATTACCACTTCTGATAGCCAAGGGAAACTCTCTTGGCTCTTCTGACCTTTTGAGGCTCACAAGAACATAACCTGGGGAACTCCATGTCTGGATAGTCTTTCACCTAAGAACAGCAAAAAGGTAACCACAAAATAGACAAAAGGAATAGAAGTGTCATACATTAACAGACACAATGCAACTGGCTAGAGGTAATACAACTTGCTACTACTCTTCCCCCATCTGTCAGGTCACAGCTATCTTCCTTACTTAAAAGCCACCAGTGAAGAGCCACTTCTATAACTGAGTACACAGTTCCAGGAAAACTTCTCCTGAGTCATCAATATGTCCAGCTTCTCAGCTGACCTTGAAGACACTTTGTTATTCCATAGCACTAACTCCTTTGCCACTCATAGATCAAAGAGATCTTACAAAGCTTTTACATGTTGGGTTGAAAAAAGCAAAGAATATTGTACATGATTTATAAAATCTGCCAGTGTAGTAGCAATTTAAATGGGAAGATCTTTCCCATCCACAGATAGGCCCAAGTGACTTGCTTATGTCACAGGAAGCCTAAGTCACATGTGGTGAGATGAGCTTGCTGAATGAGAAAAGCAGGAAAGGGTGGAGCAGGAAATTCTGAGAGTAGTTAGAGCTGAGACAGAGACAGGAGGCATGCTAGCTGTGCTGTGGGTGTGTTCGTAGGAAGGCTGGGGATGGGGGGGAGGCTATGGAAGGGAGTTGCTCTCTAATGTGATATTGTGTATTAACCTCTATGCTACTTGGATAGATTGGACTTACTGGTTTGGGGATTGGGTTTTCTGGTGTCTGAACAAATGTTTTGTTTCTGCCTTCTACATGGAGAGTCTATTATATTTTGCAATTCAGAACCATGCCAGCATACTCATAACAATAGCAACTGTTGTTAATATTGCCTTGGTGATATAACCAGGTGAGGAAAATCCATGCATTCTCTCAGGACTGGGCACCTATTTGTCGGTCTACCCATTATTGTCTGAATAACTGATATAGTGTACAAACCTGGGATTGGGAATGAGAATGGGGAGGTGGCCTTTATAAAAATGTATTCTGGGGAATTCTGGGAAAGATTGAAGAGTGAAAGACTACTCTAGGAGCATTTCCTCTCTACCACGTCAAATAATCTAGTAAAACAGCCCTACCTGGAACAAATGCAACAGTGAAAAGAAAAATTGAAAGAACCCTCCAGGAGGTTTTGGGGTTTTTTTACAGAACTTTTTTATAGACTTTTTACAGAGTTTTTACAGATTTTATTTTTTACAGAAAAATAACCAAAAGACTGGGAGATTAGCCCTTCATTCCTGGTGATCCCATTCCCAGACTCCTCCTATCCCCAGCCCACTTGTTCTGTCCCAGAGCCTTGGTGTCTACATCAGTTTTACACATAGATTACAGTATCCTTGCCAGTATCACACTGAAAATCCCAGCTCCTACAAGAGGTCGAACAATATATACAAATTCTCTTTTTCTGACCTCCTAAGTTGTCTTGGGCTGGAAAAAAGTCTCACCCCAACCTTTTATTGAGTGTGTCACTCCAGAATTTGATTTGCTATATTATTTTAAAGTTGTTTGGAGAAGAATATTGGGAGAACTTGACTGGGATGCTGTCTTCACTCCACCATCTTGGCTCTTCGCTAACAACGCCCCCCCCACCCCCAGCTTGGCTCTTCAAAGATGAATAATTTGAAGAGAAATGGATGAGGTACAATGAACTTGGATAATTTACAAATCAGATAATCAATTCTTCAATATTTGAGAGTTGTTTATCTCTAGTTACCTGTGGTGAGGGCAGGAATTGGGAGGCACAAATAACATAGACATAGACAAATAAATATAAAATATGGTTAAAGTCAAACAAAGTAATTTCAATGTGGGAGCAGGGAAGGGAGAGATCACAAACTACTGTGGAGACAGGGAAGGACATCTTGAAGGAGAAAGCATCTTAGGGAATAAGACCTGAAGGGAACAATGGGTTCTAAGAGACAGATGAAGAGAGAGAGCTATCTAGATTTGAGAGGGGTTGACATGGCAGCATGTACAAAAGCACAGAGGCAAAATATAGTATATCACATATAGGCAATAACAGGTTGCCCAATTTGGCTATAAAGTAGAGTGTGTGGAGTGAGATGGAGAATAGGAAATAAGTCTAAAAAGCTAATCTGGGTCAAAATTGTAAGACTTTACAGGACAAATTGTAGCAGCAATTTAGATTTGAAGATCTGTTCCACCCATTAATAGGCCATGTCACAGGAAGCCTAAGTCACATGTGGTGGGAGGAGCTTCCTGACAGAGAAAGGAAATTATGTCACAGAAAATGCAGAGAGAGAGAGAGAGAGAGGGAGAGAGGGAGAGAGAGAGAGAGAGAGAGAGAGAGAGAGAGAGAGAGAGAGAGAGCAGTAGAGCAGTTCTGGCTGCTAAAGGATGCTAATGGCCATCGTGATAGTTAGAACTGAATAGATTGACTTAGCTGTACTGTGGGTTTGTTTTTGGAAAGACCCCATCAGGGGTTCAGAGAGGTTTGGAGATGGCAAGGCTCCATGTTGTGATATCATGTATTGAATGTTTTACTGCTCTGATAGATTGGATAAATGGCTTGTGGGATACAGTTCTCTGGTGTCTGAATAAATGGTTTACTTCTTCTACCTTCTATGTGGAGAGTCTAGGATATTTTGAGATACAGAACCACATGGGCGTTTTGACGATTATCATCTACATTGTTATTATTGCCTTACTGATACACAAATAAAGAGGGACTTGTATTTTATCCTAGAGGCAAAAAGAAACCACTAAAGATGCTGGAACAAGAAGAATATGTTCAAATCTATGCTTTAGAAATACCAATGCTGCAACTACATAGAGATTTAGTTTCAGAAGTGAGAAGTAGTGAGACCAGTCAGGAGGCTATTAAGATGACCCAATGGGAAGTGATGTGGGTCTGAACAGTTGCTGTTTAAGTAGGGAGAGAGTCCAATTAAGGAAATAGAATTGGCAAGGCTCAGGAGTTGATTGAATATGAGGGATGGGGAAGGTGATGACAAAGAAGGAAGAGTTGAAGATGACTGCTAATTTGCAGACCTAGTGACTGGAAGGATGGTGGCATCCCTGATAGAAATAGGGAAGACAGGGCAAGGATTGGTTTTAAGGATGAAAGACAATGGGTTCTGTTAGGGATGTGTTGAATTTGAAATGTCTATGGGACATTCAGTTGGCTGAAGCTCAGAAGAGAAATGAAGGTCTGCAGATTTGGCAGTTCTACATATAGAAATGGTAATCAAAACCATGGAAACTGATGAAATCTTGAAGAGATTATACAGAAGGATAGAAGAGAAGAGAACCCAAGAAAGAAACTCCTCCCAATCACATCATTCTGCTTGTCAGTAGCATAGATGTTTCGCAATTTTGAGAATTCTGAAGCACAGAATGAGACACTTTTTCAAGTGACAATCAGAATTGGTGACCCTTTAGCCTCTTGAAACAGCAAGGTGTCTTTATTTTCCTTTCTAAGGATAGGAGTGGGGAGGGTAACTTTTTTTCCTTATTACTTTACGTTTCTGCAGCTATTTCTGGCTTCTCCGTATCTAGCAGTGTCTGTGATAATATGTGCCGATTAGGGACCCTATTGGCCCTTCGTTCAAAGTCTACCTGAAGTTGGAAAGCATCATGAAGCTAAGGACCCTCTATTTCAGGGGTACTCAAACTTTTTTATATATCAAATCCCTTCAGCAGTCTACGGGTGCCTTCTCAGAATGCTTTTAAATACATAGATTTACAAAGGAAACCAATTATATCGAAATACAGTTACAGAGACATTTAAAAAAAAAAAGGTCAAGGACCCCAGGTTAAGAAGTCTGGCATCTAATCTAATGTGATGCTCCTATTTCTGATAAAGTTTTACAGGTGAAGGAAGGTTGGTACATTAGAGTAAAGCTGAGATAGTCATCTGAACTCCAAGATTCCTATTTAAACTCCTCTCAAGCCCCAGGATCTCTGGAGAATTGTCTCATTTGTATGTAGGTACAGGACCTATTAAAATATTTGTGAGAATTCAGCACATAATGGTGTGAAGCCCTCTAAAGATAAAAAAAAAATGTCCCCATTCTGAATGCCTTTGTCCCACCTTAATCATTGGATTCAGTGGACAGGTAGTGGCTTTCATTATTCCCATTTTTCAGAAGAGATGACCAAATCACAGAAGCACTGAAATGGTCCCTGGCTCTCCTCATCTAACAAACACTAGGCTAATTTTAAAATCCACTAAATTTTCAGAAAAAGCCATGGTAACTTAGTCACTGTTTGATCACTGAGAAGATTCCAGGGATTTAATTCAAGTCTTCCAAATCCAAGTCCAATTTGACTACCTTACAATATTGTGTTTCCAAAATCTATTTGTGTTCACCACATATTTAGTTACCATCTTTCTTCAGAGCTATAGGGCAGGCTTGATTTAATTGATGAGTTTTGGAGTAGTAATGGGACAAGTGGAACTTGAAAGGGAAAAGCAAGTGTCTGAGATCCAGGGCCCTAATTGGGCCTAATGGGTAGCATTCTGGACTATAAGTTAGGGAGACTTGGATTCAACATTTAATTGCTATGTGGCTCTGGACAGGTCATTTAACTTTTAAGTGTCTCAGGCAATTCCTTGGGACTTATGTAAGTAAATAATAGAACTTTATGATCTGAACTTGTCAAAAATGTTCCCACTATGGGAAAGAATTCCCATAGGGGAATCCCCTATGCTAACAAAATCACATATGATGTGCATATTTTAGAAGGAATACTTTGTTTACTTCACTCTGCCAAAAAAAATTAATAAAACCATCTTGTTTATACAATTTATGTGCCTAAAACATGTATTAGCCTGGTCAGTCCATGATGAATTGAACATATTCTACAGGGTATGTTGAACAAATATCATCCCACACTATAAGAAGTGCAAGAAAGAATAGATTTTTTTAACTAAAGCAGAAAAGAATTAAATGAAATGTAAGGAAGAATCTCCACATTTCAAAGATTGTAACAATTGAACAGGTTATATGTGCATATACATATACATATGTACATATGCTTATGCAACATATGTATATGTACATGCAATCATATCTGTGTTTATGAATGTGCATGTGTATGTATATCAAATACTGAAACAATTCACTGAGATTAAAAAAAAACAGATAAAACCACCATTTTAGCTTTAGTCTTGTCTTTAGGAGAGGGGAATGGGCCCTAGGACCTTGGAGAGTTCCTAACAGACCAGCTTCCAAACTTAGGGTTCTGTGTTGGTGACACCCACAGAGCCTATGGAAATAGCTTTGACAAACTGTGGGTCTCTCAAGCTTAGACTCAACCCACAAATTGTTCTTTTTTCACCATAGCTGTTTCTGTTTTTTATGATTATTTCCAACCCCACCACCATCTCCCCTTCATTATTCAGGGTAAAGAGAAATCCAAGGTGTCTATAGGTTTCTTTTCTCTTTCCTTGTTCCCAAAAGTAACACACATACACACAAACACACACACACACACACACATATACACATACACTCTACACTTCCATGTTTTAGGACAATATAGAACTGGAATCTAGAATCAGAAGGGTGATTGAAGTAATAAAATTTGTATACTCAGTGTGAAAGAAAGGATGTGGGGGGGTAGGGAGGGGGCTAGCAGAATTTTAGACAAATGCAAGAGATACTATCCTTCTGTCTAAACAAATAAGTTTCACATCCAGAAGTTTTCTCTTGACAACTGACTTTCACCTTCCTTCTCCCCACTTAAAAAAAAAAAACAAATAATTAACTGCTTTCTGGAAAAATATTTAGTGACTGGTATAAGCCAGTGCAAATTAGCTTTCCAATTTTCAAAATGGTTCCCTGCCTTTGTTGTTTTCCTCTGCATGTTCTGGTCTGCCTTTCTGTCTTTTTAGACTTTCAGAAGCCCAGAAAAGGTAAGGCTGGAGTTTTAAGAAGTTGAATAGTGGTTGAGTTGAATTCATTCCATGAATAAGAGCAAAATATGAAAGTGACTATAAACAGAAGTCAGTGAGACCCACATTTGACTCCCCTACTCCCTTGAACCTCCATATAATGAAGAAGAAATGCCATGTGCTATACTAAACACTTTACAAATGTAATCTTATCTGATCCTCTCAACAACCTTACAAGGTAAGTGTTATGATTATGTCCATTTAATAACTGAGGAAACCAACTCAGACAAAAGTTAGTTAAACAACTCGCCTAGGATCACACAGCTGGTAAGTATCTGAGGCTGGTTTTGAACCCAGATTTTCCTGACTTCAGGCCCAACACTCTATCTACTGTATCACTACCTCCCCTAACATCCAAAAAATTGCCAAGTTCTGCCCAGTCTTCTACTTTAATGCCTCTCAAAGTATTAAATGTCCATTAAAGCCATCCTTTGATGACTCACTGTGGGTTGTAGTTGACTTTGGGTTACCAAAAGCTATGCCAGCAAAAGCCAAGCTCTGATCAGTCCTACCATGTTGGAAAGCCTTCAGAATTACCCCATTATCAGTATGAGTTGGTTTTCTAATAAAACAGAAGTGGGTATGTATTGAGTCATGTCCACCGATCGCTGCCTATCCCCACCTCCACTAGTGCCACCTGGGTCCCATTATGATTAGTTGCATGCATCTTCTGGATGGATGACTCACAGAAGCACAGAATGTTAGGTGGAGATGGAAGGGACCTTAGAAACCATCTAGTCTGATACAAAGCTTTTACAAATAAAAAAACTGAAGCCCTGGGTATTTAAGTGACTTGAGGAAAGTTCAAAGCTACAGTAGTAAACTGAGATTGAAACTCATGTTTTCTACAATGAATCTCTCCACTACCCAATTTAGACAAACAAAAATAAATAAGATGTAGCCCCCATGCTCAAGGAACTTAATGTTTAGAAAGAGACAAAAAAGAGGCAGTAGATAGAGAACTGGGCCTAGAGTCAGGAAGACTTGAGTTCAAATCCAGCCTCAAACACCGACTAGTTGTGTTACCCTGGGCAAGTCACTTAACCTCTGTTTTCATTAATGCACTAAAGAAGGATATGGCAAACAACTCCAGTATTTTTGCTAACAAAATCCCATGGGCAGAATTGACATGGTAAGGTCCACAGGGTCAAGAAGAATGAGACATTACTGAACAACAACAAAGCAACAAAAAAAGGCATACACACTCAAGAAGGTTAGCAAATATCTTTGCAGAAGGGAACCAAGGGAATAAGTGTAATTTATTCTTACATCATTTACTTTCCCAAGACTATAATCTAGCAATATTCTTTCAATTGAGGACAATAAATACGCATCAGTCACCATCTATGCAGTAAGGCACTGTTTCTGGGGATTCAAAGAGGAATAAGATATAATTACTGCCTTCTTCCTCTTTTTCCCCTTCTTCCCCTTCTTCCTCTTCCTCCAGCTTCCAATTTGCTATGAGAGATAAGGCAGGAACACAAATAACTCTAATAAAAATGAGCATATATCAAATGATCCAGACCTCAGTAACATCATTAGATGACAAAACATATTGCATAGTCTATGGACTAAACATCATGAGGCAAATATATTAATTAGAAATGATCAATATTCATCCTAAAGAAGTATTTGGGTTACTTGTGATGTGTTTTTTATTGAGCCTCAGTTTCCTCATCTAGAAAGTGAAGGGGTTGGGATTAATCCATCAACCTTCCTTAATTCAGATTTTTCAGACTGCTGTGGTATGAAAATTAGAGCCATAACTAGGGCTCTGATTTACTCTGGGGCTCCAGCATCAAGGAGTACATGTTTCCTCATTACATTGGTCCTCCAGTATGTAGGACCTGCACTTCTCTATCCTCTGCCAGAGTCTGTTCAACCATTCTCCATTTTATCAAAAAGAGGAGGCATCTCTAGATATTTCCACATTCTAAGAGATTTTTCCTAGCCTTGGTCCCAACTTGATGGATCTCCTGGAAGCCATTATAGCAACAGAATTCTGGAGTATCCATCCATAGGTGCTATCCTGGCATATCTGTGCCTGTCCCTGGGGTGATATTTTTCTCCCTAAGAACTCATTTACTAAGGCCTTAGGTATTAACCTAAGTCATCGAGTCTTCCTCAACACCACATGAATTTTTCCCAAGTGCCAAAATTTATCATTACAGTTGTTGGTCTTTTTTTTTCAAAATGTTGGTCCCTGAGTCCTCAGGACAAAACATCATAAGATCCTATATATAGCTGAAAGAACCTTAGGGATCAACTGGTCCAAACCTCCCTTTCCCCTTGAATTTTACAAGTAAGAATGCTTGAGGTCCAGAAAAGTAAAGTAACTTACGCAAAGTTACATATGCATGTAAACTGCACATGAACAAAACAAAACTCCATATGGAAAAATATTTATATTTGTAAGGGAGAGGTGTGAAATTCCCTCTCTTCAATTAATATAGACACAGAAAGCCCAGAATGTAATTCACAAAGTGTTAACAAGGCATTAAAATGACTATAAAGACGTATCTACTCTCTTAACCTTTTACAAGGTATGACCATCTCTCTAATTGCATCAAGAAGGAAACAAAGTGATTGGCCAAGCAATAAAATCACCCATGACCCTAAATACTTCAAATAGCTAGACTCTGAATGAATTTCAGCAGTTTCTGGAGGATTTCCAAGCTGGAAGCTTTGTGTGGAGAAGACCACCACATGGAGAGAGGAGGGTATTTCCCTTTCTTCTCCTTTTCTACCACAAGTCTTGATATTTAGGAACAGAATGAAAGTGTACCCCATTCAGCAGTTTGCTAGTCTGACAGAGTTTGAGACATAGCTGTGGTAAGAGAGAAACACACTCCAAACAAACATAGATACAGAGACAAGCGTCTGAGAGAGGAAGCATCTTCAAGACATAAACCTTGACAATCAAGATTTGGGTTGTGCAAAAGGGTCATACTGGAAACTTGTCATAAGGATTCTATAAAGAGAAAAATGCTTCCAGGGCCTGCAGTAGTAGAAGTTGTAAATTGCCTTTGCCACATATGTGTACTACATATGTGTCTCACTAATATTCCATCCTAAATTTAAACCAATTCTTCCCATAGATATTGTGTTTATTTGTACAAAAGTACATTCTAGGTTCATGGTAGTATAATTTTTTGTAAGTATTATTGTTGCTATGCCATTTAAGTAAATGTCTTTGCTGAAGAGGTAATGTCTCTACTGATTGATTTTGAAAGAAAAGCACTCTTGTGGGGGCTCATAAGTTATTGTGTTAGGAATGCAGAGCCACAAGGTTGCCCTTACAACCTAAAATAATAGCCACCCTATGGAGGCTCAATCTACAAATTCAAAGGTGAAATTGGGAGAGCAAACCAGATAGTGTATTACATATGGATTAATAATATACATAATTTTGTCCTCTATAAAAGCCATATTCCAGTGCCTCATAATAGCATGGTTCCTAGCCTCTACTGAGAATGCTGAAAAGGCTTCAAATATGAGCCAATAGCTATGTGTCTGTCATCTGAGAACAGCTTAGCCAAGTTCAAAGAGACTTGCTACTAGAAGGTTGACCACAAAATGCTAAATTATTCAGCCATGGCAACACAGGAATTGAGGAGGAGTTAGGGTCTGTACTCACAGAAGTACCTTCACTAACAAAATCAAGGATGTTTTATATGAATCAAAAATCAAAATCAACAACAGACATATTTGAGTGCCTACTATGCATAAGCAAGACAAGTAACAATATTAATGGGATAGACTTGGTACAGAAAGTGTATGCCTTGGAAGGATATCTTAGTACGACAGAAGGTATGCACTAACAGTTCAGCCCACACCCAGCCCATATGTGGCTTTCTGTAAGCCTACAGAAAAGAACAGGCACCTAATTAATTAATTAATCAGTAAGAGAGGCTCCCTTCAGGCCTTACCAAGAAGATCCCTTATTGTCTTCCTCTACATATCAAACACAGTCCTTTCAAATCAGAATTCAGCAAAATATCTCTCCACCCCCAACCAAACCAACTAAAGGCTTTCACTAACTCATGTCTTACATACTAATACTCTTTTACTAAAATCAAATACGCTGTGAATTGATCCAACCATTTTGGAAAACATATTTAAATTATATGAGAAAAATTACTAAACTGTTCATACCCTTTGATCATGCTACTCAGTATATACTCCAAGGAGAGACTCAAGATAGAAAGGGCCAATTCATATATAGAATGTAATAAATAGGAACAATACATGCCAACATATTCCCAGAAGTTCTATTTGTGGTAAAAAAAAAAAAAAACTAGAAACAAAGGGCAGCTAGGTGGCGCAATGAGTAGAACACCAGCCCTGGAGTCAGGAGGACCTGAGTTCACATCCGGCCTCAGACACTTGACACTAGACTAGCTGTGTGACCTTGGTCAAGTCACTTAACCCCAATTGCCCTGCCCCCCAAAAAAAACAAAAACTAGAAACAAGGTGGATTCTGAGGCGGATGACTGAGGAACAACTCTTTAAAAAACCGTGATGTAGAAATGCATAAAATATTAGCATGAAGTAAGAAATCATAAATATGAGAAATTAAGAGAAATTACTGCAAGACTGTTATGAACTGATTTAAAGTGAACACGAGCAGGATAACATTATACACAATGACCTCAATAATATCAAAGAAAAGGAACAATAAAATGACGCTTGGACTTCTTTAATTGCATTGATTGATCTTTCCTCTAGGGAAAAGGTAGACAGATAGGTAACTGTAAGTGTAGGATGCTTCATATCTTAGAGGTTGCTACCTTTGTATGGGCTGGTTTTGCTTAAGTGTTATTCTTTCCTACAAGGGTGGGGTCCTTTATGAGAAAAAGGGTCAGGTGAAATAGAAATGACTAAGATATGAAAACAAAAGACATCAATTAAATACCCTCCTAATAAAATAATATCAAATTGGGAGATTAATTTTTGGCAAAGGTATCATTATTATTAGTGTACCCTACAGTAAATAGGCACATACATGCACCCAAGCATGCGCGCAGGCACACACACACACACACACACGCGCACACACCACAGATATTCCTATTTCTTATTCTTATTTCTCCTTGCCTAAATACATTCTCTGGAACATATACATAGTATCCAAGGTCATCATGACCATAACAACACAAAAGGCATCAAATGCTCTATCTTTTAGCAATACCTAGTACTGATCAATCAAAGAAGTCAAAGGAACCTGGGAGCTACCCATTGGTCTGACTTCATGCTTCATCTAAGGGATTAATTATTTTCAATTTCTAGGCAATAAATCTCTTATCACACACAGTAGTCTCAGTCCATAAACCTCAAGGTTCTATTAATATAGCCAGACAGATTTTTAAGTCTCTGGTAGATAATGTAATTAACTTTCTCCTATCAGCTGGAAAATCAGTCACCAGTCACTCAAGTCCGTGTTTGATCCTCTTTAGAGTAAGAAGAAAGGTTAACTCAGCCAGAAGACACATCCTTGAGGCCAACAGAGTAGAGATTAAATCTAGTGGTGATGGGGGGCGGAGCCAAGACGGCGGCTGGAAAGCAGGGACTAGAGTGAGCCCCCCGCCAAGTCCCTCCAAAAACCTATAAAAAATGACTCTGAACCAATTCTAGAACTGCAGAACCCACAAAATAGCATAGGGAAGCAGGGCTCTAGCCCAGGACAGCCTGGATGGTGTCTGGGTAAGGTCTATGCCACACGGAGCTGGGAGCGGAGGGGAGCTGGTTGGGAGTAGGGAGCCGGGTGGAACGTGCCCTAGCGCCTTGAATCAGTGAGCTGCGGCAGTTACCAGACGTCTTAACCCACAAACACCAAGGACAACAGAGTATGTTAGTGGCAGAAGCTGCTGGAGACTGGGACAGAGTTTGTGGTTCGGCCACCGCCAAGGGGGCAGTGGAGGTGTGGCAGCTTTAGAACTACAGCTGCAGTTGCTTCTGGCCCCAGGCCCACTTGATGGGAGGAATTAAGTGGCAGATCAGAGCAGGAGTGAAGAGCCTGCTGAAGATCTAAGTCCAGTCCAGGTTAGGGGTTCTTGGGGAAGGAGGAGTGCTGGTGAGGCAGAGCTGGAGCATCCCCCCAAGCTTGGAACATAGAACTCTTTAGTCTACAAGCAGTCATACCCTACTGAAAAACTCAAGGGTCAAGGGCTGGGAACATGGCAAGGCAGCGAAA
>CM053626.1:173860740-173886666 GCA_028646595.1 Phalanger gymnotis
ATACCATCTTGGAGTGGGGGGGAAGGGTAGAAATGGGGGAAAAATTGTAATTCAAACTCTTGTGAAAATCAATGCTGAATACTAAATATATTAAATAATAAAAAAATTAAAATAAAATAGAATCACATGTTCAAGAGGAAAAAAAAAACCTAGTGGTGATGATCATTTGGGGAAGGGGGTGTAATTACAATTTCATTCAAAGAGTGTTCATTAGGCATCTACTATGTGCAAGGGATTGTGTTAGGTGCTGGTTACACAAAGACCAAATGAAAACAGTCCCTCAAAGAACCTACATCCTACCAAAGTGAATGAAACATTCAAACAGATAAACAAATACAAGACATTTGAGGAGAAGGATATGCAAGCAACTGGGAAGATTAGCAAAGCTTCTCATAGATGGTACTTGAGCAGAGCCTTAAAGGAAGACTGATTGTGTCTTCTAAGTATTCTAAGACAGCGATGAGAAAGTAATTGTCCATTCTAAGCATGCAAGACATGTACAAAGACATGAAGGTAGGAGATGTCAGGGAGACACAAGTAAATCATTTTGTCCAGAACAAAGAGTAAGGTGAAATGGATAGAAAGGTAGGCTGAAGCCAAGCACTGGAGGGTTTTTAGTCTCAAGCAGAGACATTTGCATTTATTTGTATTTATTATTTTGGCACCTGTGTGTCTGATAAATTAGAGAACAGACTGGAATCCAGGAATCCAGTTTGGAAACTCTTGCAATAGTCTAGGCAAGAAGTTATTAGGGGCCCAACTAGACTGGTGGCCATGTTTGTGTAGAGGAGAGAACAGATATCTTCAAGGAATACTGCAGAGGTAGAGCTAACAAAACTAGGAATATGGTTTTAGTATACATCTAAAAGTGCGTAGAATTCTAAGCCAAGACAATGAATATATCACTTGCTTTAAAAAAATAGGATTTGATTTTTTAAAAGCAGTCCTACAACTAAAGATAATTTATCTGCCCATGTGTTGTTGTTGCTGCTGTTTTAAACCAGTCTGTCTGGTACCTAGGAGGAATACACAATAAATGAAGTCAATATTCTTTGCTATTCAACTACAAATATATCCTTGCTCTGTGTGTGGAGAGAAATGGCTACACAGCCAACTATTGATGATCTTTGTCAATTGGGGGAAGTATTGACATGGATAATTTAAGACAAGTCATAATCCGCTGGATAGAAGGGAGGTCTATCACAGGAGGCAAGCCTCCCTGATGCAGAAATTGAGGCCACGGCTACCAATTTAGTCTGAAGATAGCTCTAGAATCAATAGTAAGTGCCCACAAGTGTTTCATTCTAAAGAAAGAATGTCCATTATATAGGAAGGGGGTTGATTGTCCTACTATATTCTGGGGTAGTATAAACATTGTTAATTTGTTAATGTTTGGGTTTAAAAATTAATAGTTAATGCTTATTGTAAACATACAAGGTCTTTAATGAAGTACTTCAAAAGTCTACATTTGTTCCTGTGTTGTATAATGTTTTTATCAATGACTTGGATAAAGGCATCGATAAGATGTTTATCAAATTTTGCAGAAGGCATAAATTTGGGAGGGATAGCTAACATACTGGATGATGAAAGTCAGGACTCGAAAAATTTTTGACAGGCTAGAGAATTGTGCTAAATCTAGCATGAAAAAGTTCAATACAGATAAGTATAGTCTTTGGGAAGACATTATTGTATCAGCGAGGCAAGATTCATGAACTTGAGCATGACCATGAATATGCCTGTATTGTTTGGAATTACATAGTATGAAAAACTCTCTAGGTAAAAGGCAGAGAAAGCATAACATTTATTTAGACACCAGAGGATCAAATCCCAAGACCAATACCTCCAATTCGATATAGCAGTAATTATACTCCCAAACCAGTAAGCCCACCTCAATAACACAGTATTATAGCAGGGAACCAAGTCATCCTGTAACCTCCCTCCCTGCTGAGGCCTCCCCGTAAACGCTCACAAATCCTGACTGTCTACTTACCTGCATTCTCTCTTCCCCCCTCCAATTCTCTGGTCTCCTAAGCTCCCTGTTTCCACTCCATTCTCTGCTCTGCACTCTTTCTGCAGCTCTGTCGTCTTGGAGTTCTCACTTCTCCTGGATTCTCAGTTCTCCAATCTCTTTCTGCTGTGGATTCTCAGCTCTTTGATCTCCACAACTCTCTTGTCTGCACTCTGCTGTGTAGTCTCTCTTGATTCTGGCTGCCTCAATGTCTTCTTGATGTCCACTTCTCAATTCTTCTTCTCTTAATTCTCCCTCTCAGTTAGACTGCTGTTCTGCTGCTCTCACACTATGGGCTCTCTTTATATACAGTCTTAGCTGGCTAGAACTTGGGTCTCTGACTGGCTGAATTCGTGCACAGCTGATTGGCTAGAACTGCACATACAGTGCACATACAATTGGCTCTGGTCTTAGCACCAATCCTTAGAGCCCTGAGGGTTTCACATCTCTGGTGACCTAAATAGCAGAAAGGTGTGGGCCTGGGGACTCACACCTAGTAAGTAAAGGGTGTAAGTAAAGACCCTATTGAATAGGCAAGGAAGATCTTTAATCATATTAACACTACAATTATGAAAAAGCAGATATTCTGGGGGGAAAGATAATTTTAACATACAGTAAGCAATGTAGTAGCTAAAAAGAGGTAATGTGATCTTGGGCTTCATTAAGAGGGACATAGCTTCCAGGAATAAGGAGGTGACATGTCCCACTGTACCCTACTCATCTTAGACTTTATCTGGAACGTTGTGATCGGTATTGGGCATTATGGTTTAAAGATGCTGATAAACTTGAGAATTCTCAGAAGAGGAAAACCAGACTTGAGAAGAGCCTTGAGTCTCTCACATATGTGATTTGGTTGAAGAAACTGTGGATTCTTAGGCTAGAGAAACAAAAACTGGGAAGAGTGGTAGAGGATATGATCACTGTCTTCAAATATTTAAAAGTCTGTCAATACGAAGGAGGGTTTAGACATGGTCCTTAGAAGTGGAAATTGCAGTTGAATTTTGGTTTGATATCAGGAAAAATTTCCTAACAATTTGAGTTATCCAATAGTGGAATGGCTTGCCTCAAAAGGCTATAGATTCCCCTTTGTTAGGAGTGTTTAAGCAAATGCCGGGCAACCATTTGTTGGATATACTATATTAAGGATTCCTTTTATGGTTGAGGTATACTAGATGGTTGCTTAGGTTCTTCCCAAATCTAAGACTTTGTGCTATAATGATTTTATAAAATGAATTGAATCGAATTGTGAAAATGGAATGGGATGCCTGATTAGATATCAAGTTCTGACCATCACTGGAAGTGCTCATCATGACAATGTCCAGTTGTCAGAGGCTTCATGAATCAGATAAAGGTTGGATTAGGTGACTACTAAAGTCTCTTGATAGTCTAGGATTTTAGGATTTTATTAAAAAATCTAAGAATCTCACTGTGGTACTGTTGACTAATTTGAAGCATACATTTTGGTATTAACAACTCACTGATTGTCTTTGGAAATTGTGGAGGAGGAAGTATTGTAGGAACCGTACGTTTGTGCAACATCAGAATGAGTCTATCTAGGTTACTACTTAAATCTGTAACTAACATTTTTTGTGCCTGTGCAAGAAACACCAAACATATAGTGAATAAGAAGGGGCTGAGCTAAAGAGATTACCTGGAGTTTGGCTGTAAGAAAGAAGTTTCTGAAGATTCCTATTTCAATTAAGTATTCTTGCTAATTAAGTGATGAACATAGATATTTCTATGCTGCTAAAGAATTGCAAGTTCTATCAGTGCTTTCTAAATTTCAATGCCCTGAGACAAAGTTCCCAATCACCTCACCCTAGTAACTCAGCTGCTGGGATAAATTCGGAGAAGGAAAACTTCTCAGATTTAGAAAAGTAAGAGGTGTCAAAAGCCAAGAACTTCAGAAAAGCCAACAACAAGGAAAATGTGAGATTGCTATAGGAGAGACATCTGCCCAGATGTTGAGGTAACACTACATAGGCTTACATTATCCCAGAGTGTTTTATCTCTGTATCCATTGTTTCAGATAGTATAGAAAACCAGTTAGCATAAAATTCTAAGGTGATACAACAGTTTTTAGCTTCCCTGGCATCTTGTCCATACTGGCATTTTGAGGATGGAGGGAAAGAATTCCATATTCTTCCATTGCACTAGTCATAACTCTGACACCTACTTTTAAAGGTAAAGCTTTGCTAGTGACAAGGAAGGTGGCAAAAAAAAATGTTCTTATATTGCAAGAAACATTGAGATTTCTTGTGATTGGAAGAGATATTTCACCATTTCAACAACCTTCTGGTTTTAAAACCATTACTATGGTTTCTCATTCAGTGGCTGGAAATAACAGCATTAGCCTGTTGAACTGGTCATTAGAGCTTAATTCTGTAGAAAATCATTAGTGATTAATAAAGCTGGATAATGCAGTAAAATGAAGCCAGGATCCTGATCTTATATCTTTTATGGAAGATCTATTTAAAGACAGATTCTAAATTTCCACATGGGGTTGCTAATATGCCTTGAATCCAGATTACACAAAACAACTTTCTGGATAGTGGTCCAAAGCTGCCTTTGGATTCTAACTGGTTCATTCTCTGTTTCTGCTTCGCTGGGATTGCTTTAACAAGACCCTACCCTTCCCACCTTAACCCTCCCCCACCACCAGAGTACATGTTGAAATTGAATACAGTGGGTTAAAAGAAAAATGGGGAGAAAGTTATACAAAAATTAGGAAACAAAATATGACCTGATACTGTGACTCGGGTATCCTGAGAACCTGAGAAACTTTGATGGTTTAATCTAGCCTGAAATCGCTTTGCATTTACTTGTGTTTACAGGTTGTATTCCTTCAACAGAATGGAAGCATCGTGAATGTAGGGACTATTAATTTTTTAGGGGTGGCGTGTTTCCAGTGCCTAACTTTGAAGATGAAATAGTATAATTGGTAAAAAAATCTTTGAAATTCAGATACAAGAAACAAACAAAACTTTAATATTACCTAATTGTAGCTAAACCAGATTCAAAAGAAAAAAAAATATAGGTAAAGGGTACAAGTTTGTGGGATAGCATCATCTGTTAAGAAAAGGTTTGGCTATGTGAAGAAATCCAGGAGCCAGAGTGGGGAAATTTGGTGGAAAGTTCTTTGTTTATTTAATCTCTTTGACTTGCCTTAATGAAAATTTCATCCTTCCAAAGGTGGAGGAACTAATAAAGGGAAATGCTGTATGGGATCCCCTTCTCACTAACAGAGAGGTGCTAGTTGTTAGAGTTTGATAATGGGAATCTTGGATGGGTGGCAAAGGCAATAAATAATCATTCTGACTTAGAGCTATCAACGGTAAAGAAGTCTGGGCATACTCCCTACTCCCAACCACCTTGCTGCCAAACCAGAAACCATGTCTCAGAAATCTTAGTGTTTTCTGATCCAGAATTCTGACCCAAATCCTAATTAGTCAATGTTTCACCTGGACCACTATTTTTGAGGACCTAATTATGCTTCTACTTCATAGTCATCTTTTCACCAGCCACCTGTACTGCCACAGTATGCACCCCCCAATTTCTATTTTTTATAATTTTAAAAATTTTATTTATTTGTCTTATATTTTGAGTTTCAAGCTGTCTCCTTCCCTCCCTCCCAATCTTGCACTAGAGGAAGCCAACATTTGACATTCTATCTCTTATCCATTACCAGATACTCTTGATAATTATCACCTTATAATACAGTTTAAGATCTTGTACTGCTAGATAGGTAGACAGATAGACAGACAGATAGGTAGATAGATAGATAAGATAGATAGATAAGATAGATAGATAGATAGATAGATAGATAGATAGATAGATAGATAGATAGATAGATGTGAAATCATATAATACATGCTTTCATATATCAGTTCTTTCTCTGAAGGTGGATAGCATCTTTCTTTATAGGTCCTTTGTAGTTGATTTGAATATTCATATTATTCAGGATAATTTAGTCATTCACAGTGACTCTTCCAACAATATTGCTGTCACTGTGATCACAGTGATCTCTTGGTTCTGCTCATTTCACACTTCATTATTTTATGCAAGGTTTTACCATTTTGTCCTAAAATCAACCTGCTCATCATTTCTCACAGCACAGGGGTATCCCACCACAATCATAAGCCACTCTCAATTTCCAGTTCTTTGCCAACACAAAGAAAGCTGCTATAGATATTTTAGAACATATAGGTTCTTTTCCTTTTCCCCCGATCACTTTGAGAAACAGACTTAACAGTGGTATTATTGGGTCAAAGGGTATATATAGTTTATAACTATTCGGACATAATTCCAGATTACTCTTAAAAATGGTTGGACCAGTTCACAGTTCCACCGACAATGTATTAGTGTCCCAATTTTTCCACATCCCCTCCAACACGTGTCATTTTCTCCTTCTATCATTTTAGCCAATCTGATAAATGTGAGATGTTACCTCAAAGTGGTTTTAATTTATGTTTCTCTAATCAATAATGATGTAGAGCATATTTTCATATGACTATCTAGCTTTGATTTCTTTTTCCAAAAACTGCCTATTAATGTCCTTTGACTATCAATTGGAGAATGATTCATATTCTTATGAACTTGACAAAGTTCTCTATATATTTGAGATATAAGACCATTATAAAAAAAACTTTCTGAAAAAAAATGTTTTTCCCAGTTTCCTGCTTTCCCTCTAATCTTGACTGCATTGGTTTTATTTGTATAAAACCTTTTTAGTCTAATATATTCAAAATTATCCATTTTACATATCACAATGCTCTCTATCTCTTGTTTATTCATAAATTCTCCTAACCCTAAATCATATAAGTAATATGTTCTGTGTTCCTTTAATTTACTTATCTCTCTTTATGTCTAGGGTATATATCCATTTCAATTCATCTTAGTAAATTGTATAAGATATTAGTCTATGCCTAGTTTCTGCCAGATTTCTTTCCAGTTTTCCCAATAATTTTTACCAAATAGTGAATTCTTATCCCCAAAGCTTAAATTTTTATATTTATCAAACAGAAGGTTACTACTTTATATTATATATCTACTCTGTTCCACTGATCTACCATTGTATTTCTTAACCATTACCAGATAGTTTTGATAATTATCACCTTATAATATAGTTTAAGATCTTATACTGTTAGATCTCCTTCTTTTACATTTTTTCACATTAATTCCTTTGATATCCTTGACCTTTTTCCTTCCAAATGAATTTTGTTAGTATTTTTATAGCTCGATAAAATATTTTTTGGTTATTTAATCAGGATGGCAGTGAATAAGTAGTTTAAGTAAATAAGTAATTTAAGCAAAATTATCATTTTTATTCTATTGGCTCAGCCTACCCCGTGAACAATTATTTATCTAATTATTTAAATATATTACTTATTATGACAATTATTTAAATATGACTTTATTTGTATAAAAAGCATTTTATAATTATGGTGATATAAGTCCCGGGTTTGTCTTGGCAGGTATATTCCCAGATATTTTATGTCATCTATGGTTATTTTAAGTGAAATATTTCTACTTGTAGGGCTTTTTTTTTGATGATATATAGAAATGCTAATGATTTATGTGGATTTATTTTACATCTTGTTATTTTTCTAAAATTATTGTTTCAACTAAGTTTTTAACTGAATCTCCAGGATTTTCCAAGTAAACTATCAAATCATCTACAAAAAGAGACAGCATTATTACCTCATTACCCATTCTGATTCCTTCAATTTCTTTTTTTTCCTCTTATTGCTAGTGCTAGCATTTCTACGTACAATATTGAATAAAATTGGTAATAACTGGCATTCTTGTTTCACTCCTGATCTTATTGGGAAGTCTACCAGCTTATTTCTGTGACAGATAATGGTTTCTGGTCATTTTAGATAGATGCTTCTTATAATTTTAAGGAGAAATCCATTTACATCTGTGCTTTCAAGTGTTTTTAATAGGAATGAGGATTTTGTAAAAAGCTTTTTTGAATCTATTAATATAATTACATGATTTCTGTTATACATGTTATTGATATAATTAATTTTATTAATAGTTTTCCTCATGCTAAACCACTCCTGTGCTCCTGGTATAAATCTCACTTGATCACACTGTGTAAACTTTGTGATACATTGTTGTGGTCTCATAGTTCATATTTTATTTAGGATTTTTACATCAAAATTCATTAGTGAAATTGGTCTAAAATTTTCTTTCTCTGTTTTTGCTCTTCCTGGTAAGACTCCTTCTTTGCCTATTATTCTAAATAATTTATTTAATACTGGACTTAGTTGATCCTTAAATATTTGGTAGAATTCATTTGTAAATCCATCTGGTCCTAATGCTTTTTTTTTTTTAAGGCAACTCTTTTATGGCCTATTCAAATTTACTTTTCCTTTTTTTAATTATTTTTCTTTATTTTTTGGAGGGGGAAAGCAGGGTAATTGGAGTTAAGTGACTTGCCCAAGGTCACACGGCTAGTACGTGTATCAAGTGTCTGAGGCTGGATTTGAACTCAAGTACTCCTGACTCCAGGGCCGGTGCTCTACTCACTGTGCCACCTAGCTGCCCCTCAATTTACTTTTCTAAAACAAGTTTATTCTATTTCCTCTTCAGCCAATCTTGGAAGCCCTAATTTCAAGTTCTGAAATAATAATTAAATAATTACCATCATTTCTCCTAGGAAGGATTTACTCTCCATTTATTCCACTTACTTTTTCTTACTTAATTTTCCTTGCCAACTAATTTCTCTTTTTCCTTTTTTCTTCATTCTTTCTCCTTTAGTCCTTATTCCTTAATCTTCCTTCATCCTTGATTATCTTCCTTGTCCCTGGCCATTCCCTTTCACTCTTCTTTCATAGAAATTAAAAGTAAAATCAGGATCTGAAGACTATTTTCTCTCAAACTTTCTCAATGTCTCCTCCTAAACTCAACCTCTGACCTTCTTCACAACTCAAAAATCCTTCAAATCGCCTAGGTTGCTTCCTTCTCCTTTTTCTTCTTTTTTCAACTCAATCTCTTTTCTCTACTACCTCTCTGACAGAAATGGGAAGTACAATATTCCTGACTAAAATTAATCCTATTTATACACTGGAGTCCATTACCTCTCTTATTCATCTTCAATCTCTTCTACTCCATTAGCTCCTACTCATGTGTCTACAAACATGTCTAGATCTCCTTAATACTGAGCTAGGTGGATCAATGAATAAATTACTTGTTCTAGGGTCAGGAAGGCCCTGAGTTCAAATCCAGCCTCAAACATTTACTAATTGTGTGATGCTGGGCTAGTCATTTAACTTCAGTTTACCTCAGTTTCCACATCTGTAAAATAGGAATAATAATACCTAAATATTAGTTAGGATTAATTATTCCCTGATAGTGTATCTCATGCAGCTACTTTTCACCTCTCTCTTCTCCTTGAACAATGCTGAACTTTTAAAACATTTTTCTTAATTCTGATAATGATAGAAATAGAAAAATTTCCACTCAAACTCATCTCCTTCTGAAAATACCTCAAAAATAACTTTTAAAAACAGTGTTAAATGAAGCAAAAGATGCATACACAGGAGAAATTATCTGGGAGAAGTACCAGCAAGGTAATCCCCATCAAAAAAAAAGAAAAGGCAGAACTTTTAAAGATACAATATTATAAGCTCTGCATCTAGTTATATTTCTATAATGCACCCTCACTCTCTTCTCCCCTCTCCCCCTCCCCCCCCAAAAAAAACCTGACCCTTATTTTCCTTGGTGCAGAGAAGAGTAGAGTAGAGATGCCTATTTCCTCACTCCTGCATTTGTATAATATTCTCCTGTCATTTTCCAGTTATTAGAAACAGAATTTTCTCTCTGTCTTTATCCTCATTTCTTCCCTATTCTATTCCTTTTCCTCCCTTTTTGTTTCTCTCTGAAAAGTGTATGTGCTTGCGCCACATACACACACACAACACAACACATCTGAGCATTCATTTTTCCCTCTTTTCCCTCAAGAATCTGACATGTTTCTTTTTTCTCTCTCGGGATGTAAGCATCTGATCATCACATTGCTAAAAATAAGCATGTGGTCATCATATTGCTAAACCTAACTAGCTTTCCAAGTTTCTATTGCTTCTTGTGTTTGTATCTCAAAGACTTTACCTATCTTTGGCATTATCAGCAGGAAAGCTTAGGAGTCACTAATTCCACTAAAGTTCCATTTCAGTTCTTTGGGATACTCATTGGCTTTGTAGGTTGATATTCTTGATTCTAGGCCCTTTTTGGTTTATTTTTTGATCTATCAATATGTTCTAAATGTTTTTCTCATTTTTCTGCATAATTTCATGTGATCTGGACTATGCTTCCTCACCATTCGATCCCTTTCTTTCTAGCTGCTTACAGTATTTTGTCTTTGACTTGGAAGATCTGAAGTTGGCTATCCTATTTCTGGGTGTGTTGATTTTAGAGTTTCTTTCAGAAATATAAACATTATTACATAAATATAGAAATATTAAACATATCCTTTAAAGACAGCAATAAAATCACATTATCATCAGTGAGTATAGTAAAGTATTTAGATTTAAGGATATGCTAAATCATATAACCTTGATGAATAAATCGAGGAAACAACAGATATTTTTAAAAGAAATTTTTAACAACAAAATAAAATATTTTTAAACTTTTAGGATGTAGCCAAAACCATTGGTGAGGGAGAGAAAGATTATACTTATAAGAAGTACTTTCATTAATGAAAGACAGAAAGAATAGGTCAATGAATTGAACAATGAACTAAATTTTTTTTTGTAATTATAAAACCTATATTAAAGTAATTTTATTCCAGTCACACAATAAAAGAAGTAACAGTACTTTGTGTTGATACACATTAAGATCTCTGATGAAACAGTATTTGTTAAAAAAAAAAATTCCTTTTACACTCTTCGTTTTACATATTTAATTACATGAAACTGAAGTTAAAGGAGTATTTTTTCTTTTGTTTTGTAGTGCCTTTCTTTTTTTTTTAGATTTTTTATTTGTAGTTTACAACACTTGGTTCTACATAATTTTGAGTTCCAGATTTTCTTCCTCCTCTTTTCCCCCCTCCCTCCCCAAGATGGCATGGAATCCGATATATCTTCTACGTATAACTTCATATTGAACTTATTTACACAGTAGTCAAGTTGTAAAAAAGAATTATGGCCAATAGAATGAATCATGAAAAAGAAGAAACAGAACCAAGAAAAAAAACACAAAAACAAAAACAAAAGACAAAAAAAAAAAAAGGGAAAAAAAGGCAAACATAAAGTGTGCCTCAATCTGCATTCAGACTCCATAGTTCTTTCTCTGGATGTAGATAGTTCTCTCCATTGTGGGTCCTTTGGAGTTGTCTTTGCACCTTGTATTGCTAAGAAGAGCAAAATCTATCAGGGTTAGTCCTCACAGAATACATATATCTGTGGTTGTGTATAATATTCTCCTGGTTCTGCTCTGCTCACTCAGCATTATATTATGTAGGTTTTTCCAGGTTATTATGAAGTCTGTATCATCCCCATTTCCTATAGCACAATAGCACTCTACTACCTTTACATACCACAACTTGTTCAGCCATTCCCCAACTGATGGGCAGCCCCTTGACTTCCAATTCTTTGCCACCACAAAAAGAGCCACCATAAATAGATTTGTACATATGGGTCCCTTTCCCACTTGTGTGGTATCTTTGGGATACAATCCTAGAAATGGTATTGCTGGGTCAAAGGGTATGAACATTTTTATAGCCCTTTGGGCATAGTTCCAAACTGCTCTCCAGAATGTCTAGACCAGTTAACAACTCCACCAGCAATGTAACAATGTTCCAATTTTCCCACATCTTCTCCAGAATTTATCATTTTCCTGTAAAAAAAAATTTAAAAAACTAAGAAAATCAACAACTAAAAAGCTCCCCCGACAAAACACAAAAATAGAAATTATTTTTAAAAATCAAAGAAATGAACAAAATAAAAAACAGACTACCAAAGTGGCCAATAAAATTAAGAGATTTTTAAAAAAGATTAATAAAACACATGTCATTAGCCAATTTGATTTATTTTTATTAGATAGAAAAACCAAATTACCAACATGAAAAATAAAAAAGGAGAATTGACAATGGCTGAAGAAGAAATAAAAGAAACTCTTATAAACTATAACATCTAGTTATATACCAACAAAATTAAAAATAAATCAAATAGATGAATATTTTTTAAAAGATTTTAAACACCACAATCACAAGTTAAAATTAAACTGCAGAGAGGGGAAGGAGAGAAAATTTTGCAGCAAATATCTCTGATATCCAAGATAGACATAACATGGATAGAAAATGTATTGTAACAAGGACCATTCCATAATAGAGAAGTGGTTAAAAATAGCAACAGGCAGTTTTCAAAAGGAGAAATCAATGCTATTCACAACCATATGAGATAATGTTTCAAATTACTTATAATAAGAGTTATGTAAATTAAAATAACTGAAGTTTCACCACTTATCAGATTGGCAAAGATGTCAAAGGCTGAAAAAGGTAAATGTTGGAACCTTGGGGAGACTGGCCCAATGATCCCAGAAAATAATTTGGAATTAAACATTAAAAAAAAGGCAACAAACATTATTTTTTAGTCTAGTGATGCCATTATTAGTAACATACCCTAAGGAGGTCAAAGATAGAGGTAAAAATGCCATATGCTTAAAAACATTTATATCAAGAATTTTAAAAATAAAATTTATTGATAACTTTTGTTTCTCTTTATTAATACCTATTTTTCCTAATGTGGGGCAGCTACGTGGCACAGTGGATAGAGTGCTGCACTTGGATTCAGGAAGACCTGAGTTCAAATCCAGCCTCAGACATTTACTAGCTATATGACCCTGGGCAAGTCTCTTAACTCTGCTTGCCTCAGTTTCTTTACTGGTAAAATGAACTATAGAAGGAAATGGCTAACCACTCCACTATCGTTGCCAAGAAAACCCCAAGAGGGGTAAGAACAGTCAGACACAACTGACGACAATTAAACAAATACCTTTTCTGTTGTATCTTGTTGCTCACATTCCCATAGAACCATCTCTCATAATGAAAATTTTAAAAAGAAAAGAGGAAAAAGAAAAAGAAAATTCAGAAAAATGAACCAACATGTCCAACAACCCCCTCCCCACCACCACCACCACCACCAATGTCCATAGTACCGTGCCATGAAGCCAGGATGCTGTTCTTTCTCCTATCTCTTCTTTAGGGCTCAGCTTGATTGTTATAATTTTATAGGGTTCCATTTCAGTTGTTTTTTGTTGTTCTTTCTATTTACATAGTTACAATCTTTATTCATATTGTTTTCCTGATTCCACTTCCATCACTTTGCATCAGGTCAGATAAGTCTTTTTATGTTTCGAAGAAGACAATAGCTTAGGGCAACTAGGTGGCACAGTGGGTAGAGATACAGAAAGATGTGAGTTCAAATCCTGCTTCATACCCTTGCTGGTGACTATGAGCAAGTCACTTAATCTCTATTCCCTCATTTTCTTCATCTACAAAGTGGGAATGATAACAACTACCTCCCAGGGTTGTTGTGAAAATAAAATAAGATAATAAAGGGTATTCTGGGAGTTTTAGTGTGCTCTTCACTGAGACATTCAAAAGACCTTGTATTTGTAAAGCGCTTTGCAAATCTGGAATTCCTATATAAATTCTAGATATCATTATTATCTATATTCAAATCTTTGAAGGGTTTTCATGTGGGAGAGGATTTGACATTCTCCTTAATCCCAAAGAGAGGATAAGGATCAATGGGGAGAAGTTAGCTGGAGACCAAAATCACATTAACATAAGGAACAATCTTCTAACATTTAGAGCCCATCCAAGAATATCATCTCATGAGAGTCTTAAGACACAGTCAAGTAGACTGGCTGACTAATGCCAGGGATGCTCCTTCCTTTCTCTGATTCTGTAAACTACCTCCAACAAAATGAGTTGAGCTTCTCAACTGGCCCTTTGGCTTTCCATTGTTTCCATGACATATTACCCAACTCCTCCCACTCCCAAAGCCAGTGCCTCAAGCATTGTTATCCTGAAAGTGTGCCCAACCTCTTACAGACTTATCAACAGTATTTATTCACCCAACACAAATCACAAAGACCTAACCCCATTAAGGATCTAGGCAATAAAGTACAACAGAAAATATACTATCCCATTTCTCTCCAGGATCTCATCAGCTCCCCTGTATTTAACTACCACCTCTAAGCTAATGATCTTTACGTCTATTTATCCAGTCCTAACTTTTCTGCTGAACCCTAGTCTCTTGTCTCCTACTGCCTAATAGACTTCTCAAACTGGGTGTGCTCTAGATATCTTAAACTCACTTTGTCCAAAACTGAACTCATTAGCTTTCCCAAAAAACCCTCTGTCTTTCCAAATTTCCCCATTATTGTTGAGGATACCACCAATCTCCTCATTTCCCAGGCTTGATGCCTATTATCCTTGACTCCATACTCTTCCTTTCACCCCTCCAATCTGTTGCCAAAGCCTGTTCCTTTTACCTTCATAACATCTCCTATATATACCCCCTTTTCTCCTCTGATACTGTTATCACCGGGGCCCAGGCCCTTATCTCTTTACACTTGGGACTTTTTCAATAGCCTGCTTGTTAGTCTGCCTGCCACAAGTATCTCCCCATTCCAATCTATCCTCCCCTCAACTGTCAAATTAAACTTCCTAAAGCACAAGTCTGATAATGGCACTCTCTATTAAAAAAAAAAACTCCAGTAACTCCCTGTCACCTTCAGGATCAAATATAAAATCCTCTGGTGATCAAAGCCTTCCATAACTTACCCTCCTACCTTTCCAGTCAGTCTTCTTGCAATCCAGTGGCACTGGCCTCCTTGCCATTACTCCAACATGGCACGCCATCTCCTGACCACATGTATTTTCACTAGCTGTCCTCTATGCAAGGAATAGTCTCTCTCCTTATCCCCACCTCCTGACTCCCCTGGCTTCCTTCAGGTCTCAGCTAAAATTTTACCTTCTACAGAAAACTTTCCCAATCCCTCTTAATTCTAGTGTCTTCCCACTGCTGATTATTTCCAATTATACTGTATATAGTTTGTCTCTCTACATATTTATTTGCATGTTGTCTCCCTCATTATAGTGCAAGCTCCTCAAGGGCAAGAAATGTCTTTTTCTTTCCTTTCTTCCCCAGCCCTTAGTGCCTATGTGGCTGGCACAGAGAAGATACTTGATAAATTTTTGTTGCCTGACTGATAGAGCACTGGATTGGTCTCACCTCTGCCATGGACTTGCTATGTGACTTTGGGTAAGTCACTTAATAAATATCCCTGAAACTCAGCTTCTTTATCTGTAACATGGGAGGAATAAGAATATTTCCTGATCAGCCTTGTAGGATTATTTTGTGGAAATTTGTTTTGCTTGATTCTACATATTTGTCACAAGACTTTTGTTTCATTTTTAGTATCTCAACGAGTTAGGGGAGATGAAAGGGAGAGGAAAAAAAGATTGTGCAAAGAAAAAATATATTTCAATAAATAAAAAAAGAGAGAATACTGCTTTCCAACTCAAAGCACCAGCTTCCTTTCCCTGCAAAGGCTCCTTTCCCAGGGGAAGTTCTCTTGTAGGATGCAAAGGCCTGGGCTTGAGCCTCTTGGCCAGAGAAGAGAAGGAAAAGGAGGAGGAAGAGGAAGAAGAGGTTGCTGAGTCTGTGTAAGGAAATAGTTTTCCCATGGAAATGCAATGTGGCTGGTGCCTATTAGCATCACTATGCATAATGAGAGCTTGGTCTATTGTCATGCAAATCAATTCAGATGACAACCCTGCCTCCTGGACAACACTGCCCCAGCACCAGGAAGTTTCTCACACTGCCTTAGCCAATATAAACTGGGCTGTGCACCATCTTTCATTATTTTCTTTTCCCTCCTGCAAGATTCTTTCTCGGTCCTATCCTCCTTTACTCCTCAGTAACTTCTGTCTGTGTTTTGCTCTGGAGTAGCTGACATCACCTAATAAACAAAATAACCCCCAAAATAAATTTTAAAAACTCATAAATAAATAAAACTAAGAATAAATAAAACCCAAAGTAAGTAAATAAATAGGAGGAAAAAGAGAAGGAAAGAAATACTCTGTCCTGGAAACTAGAGCTGAAAAATCCAGTTTTGAGTACACAGGGTAGCCACATCATTTCCGGTCACTTGTCAGTCTTCTCTCTTCCCTGGCTGAGGACTTTTCTTTCCGCCTCCCCCCTTATTTTCCTTTTCTCTTATTTTAAGCTTCTCTTTCCTCCTTTTCAGGAATGTGTTCATTTCTACCCATTATCCAATTCTCCTAAATGATTCCCATTTTCATTTCTCAAGTGTGTAGCCTCTTAAATCCTAAGGATCAAATCAACTTCCCTTATTGTCAGAAATTGCCTATTAACCTGGTCCCTCACTTATCTACTCCAGGGAAATACGTTAAGGGAGAGGAATTAGTGCTTGTGAAGCACTTATTCTAGACACTGTGCTAAATGCCTTACAAATAAATATCTTATTTGATCCTCGCTGGGAGGTAGGTGCTATTATTATCCACATTTTATAGGTGAGGAAACTGAGTCAAGCAGAGGTCAAATGACTTACCCAGGCTCACTCAGCTATCAGGTGTCCAAGGCAGGATTTAAACTCTGGTCTTCCTGCCTTCGAGCCCAGCTCTCAGCCCATTGTGTCAGGTAGCTGGGTCTAATCCAGCCACCTGTGTTCACTTTCTCCCCCCTGTGATCTGTGATCTGCCCAAACTCTGAATATGGTTCTGGCCCTGAACAGGAAAGATATTAGGAGCAGCTGCTTCAGAAGGCAGCAAGCTCAGTATCAGGATCTATTTCTGCTACTTCTTGCTAGGTGGTACAGTGGACAGACAGAGCATTGGATGTGGAATCAGGAAAGTCCGAGTAAATCCTGCCTCGGTTACTACATGATCCTGGAAAAGTCACTTCACCTCTGTTTGCCTCAGTTTCCCCTTATGTAAAAAAGTCAATAAGAATAGCTCCTAACTCCCGGGATCAAATGAGATAATATTGGAAGGTACCATGCAAGCCCTAAAGTGCCGTATAAATGTTAACTATTATTTATTATTTTATTATTATTAATTTTTATCATCATAAATCAGCCAGTCAGCCAAGAAGCACTTACCACATTTCAGATACTGTGCAACAACCAATAAGCGTGCATTAAACTGATTAGATGCCAGGCTATGTTAAGTGTTGGAAACACAATGACAAAAATGAAATAATCCTTTCATCCAAGGAGCTTACATCTCATCATGGAGACAACATGTGTGTATATATATGTGTGTGTGCATGTGTGTGTGTATGTGTGTGTGGGGGTGTGTAAAAGTGTAAAATACATACCAAATGAATAGAAGGTAATTGGAAGGTGGGGATGATGGAAGAGGGGAGGGAGGTACTAGCAGGTGGGAGGATTCTAGAAGTAGCATCTTCACCTAGAAGGTGGTACTTGAGCTGAGTTTTAAAGGAAGCAAGGACTCTAAGTGGTGGAGTTAGGAAAGAAGGAGTTTCAGGCATGAGGTTGTGTTAGTCCTTTGTTCTAGAAGAGGACCATGACATTAGGGAGATGACGACATGACTTGCAGTTGACTTTGATTGAGCAAGGGAGGGCTGTGCAGGGTCATCAGTCTTACTTTTTCCTCCAGAGCCATCTGGATCTAGTGGCCTAATATTCATCAGGAAGACTGGAGATGGCCCAGGATGCAATAGGAGACCCTGGCCTTTTCAGGCTAAGGCCTTTTCAGGTTCTCACATTGAGTGAGGTAAAGCCCTTTTAAGTGAATAGGCCTCTTTAAGAAATAGATCAAGGGAAGGCCCCTTTAATGAGAAAAAAAAGAGGAAAAAAAAATCCAACTCAGGCAAAGACTCTTAAGCTATAGATGTACTGTTCCTTTAAGGAAACAGCAAAAAGGTCCCTTTCCCTAGACAATAAAGTATGTGAAAGGGGGCCATGTATAATAAGGTTGGAAAAGTAGAGTGGGGTCAGATTTTGAAGGACCTTAAATGCCAAAGAGAAGAATTTATATTTATTTATCTCTAAAGGCAATAGGAAACTGGAATTTATTCTCTGTCAATATATAAAAACTTACTAAGTACCTACTACGTGCCAGGTAAGGTGGTAGCTAGGTGACACAGTGGATAGACTCCTCGAGTCAGGAAGACCTGAATTGAAATACAGCCTCAGACACTTACTAGCTATGTTACCCTGGGCAAGTCATTTATCCCTGTTTGCCTCAGGTTCCTCATCTATAAAATAAGCTGGAGAAGTAAATGGCAAACCCCTCCAGTATTTTTGCCAAGAAAACCCCAAAAGGGGTCCTCAAGAGTCAGACATAACTGAAAACAACTAAACAACAAATGTGCCAGGCACTGTACTTTTGAGTAGGGGTGTGACACAGTCAGAGTTAAGCTTTGGGAAAATAACTTTGACATCTGTGGGGAGGATGTATTGAATAGGGAGAAAATGGAGGCAGGGATACCAATTAGGAGGCTACTACAATAGTTCAGGCGAAAGTTGATGAGTGCCTGAACTGGACAGAAAGACACAGATTTGAGAGATGTGAGATAGAAAAGATAAGATTGGCACAGCTGTTTTCCTCTTAGATCCAGATGCCTAGCCATCCAGATTCTTTGGCCTGGTATCCTAATCCTTTGTTCCATATCCCCTTTGCTTGAACTTGTGGACTTCATTTCTCTTACCTGAACTCATTCACTTTTCCCTTGCCCCTCAATAGTTCCATGTATCTACTCACTCTTCTTCTTTGGCCAATAGACCACCTTGGACTGGGAGGCACCTTGTCTCGAGGACCTACCAAACTATACTCCTGATCATGGCTCCTCTGGCATACTCTGTCCTATTATTAACCCAGATCCAATCCACGCAAATGGTGAAGTATAGGATATGACTTTCAGGATGACCCAAGCCTTAAGCCTCAGTCCCATATAGGAATCTTACAATAAGGTTCTGAGATGAGGGATCTGAGTCCACAAGATAGACAAGAGGGAAAGCAGAGAAAAAATAAATGAGTTGGGGAAAGAACCATCTTGAGGAGGACTGTTAAACTCAAAAATTGACTGAGTACTATACAAACTATGCAGCCAAATACAAACTATATACAAATCATATGCAAATTAACTTATGAATGTACTTTGGACCTTTGGCAAAAATTACAGCTGAGACTTTTTCCTTCTCTCCCAAAGCCCTCACTATAAGGCTGCCTTTCGTTGTCTGATTGGCTAACAGAAGCTAAATTAAATTCCTGAGCATGGCATAGAGAGGTAATAACTGAATCTCGCCAGAGTTAGGTCATCTCAGAATTCTGTTAACCTTTTTACTCTGTGCCATGAGAGAGTAAATATAGATGATTCCGTGGAAATCAAAACTTCTCTTCACCCTCTGACCTTAAGACTTATTCTTGGATTGGGACAAAGTTTCAGATAGGAGAAAGGAGAGTGTGGCCAGGAAGGAAAATGGAGCAAGGGGATAGGGAGAGGAACTCAGTAGCAATTCAACTGTGTCATTGTGGAGAGTGAGTTGACTAACATTCAACATGTAAATGAATGTTTATAATAATGAATATGAATCATCAAGAAAAAATTAAATCATGCTCAGGATTCTCTACTTATTATGTTAGAGAAGTTTACATGTTCCAACATCACACACCCATGTGGAATTTGAAAAGAGACCCTCTGACACTGAAGCCAGTGCTCATGCCTTGGTACCACGCTGCCTTCCCTTCATATAGTTTCTGTTCCCAACAGCAATGAGAAAAGGGCAACTACAGACACGAGGACAAAGAAAATAGAAAAATCACCCCAAACTCCCCTACTTAATCTGTCTGGTTCAATTTATGCATTTCTCACTATCTCCTGACCCCACTTCATTCCTTATTTCTATTGCTAAAATAAATCAGAAGATGGCTGAAAAGGAATGGAATGTACCCCTGAGGTCTTGGATGATACCAGATCATCACATTTTGATATGGTACCAGGGGAATTGGCTATGATCCATCCCTTTGGAGAGGGCCTTCTCCACTGAGAGAATTTATATGTGCTGATAAATTTTGGTATAGCTTACAATGGGACTGTCTTACTTCCATACTTACCAAGGAATGAGATATTCTAGAAAATGAACACTAAGGAGATTGAAAGTCCAGGTCCTTGAAAAAATTATTTCAGGCATAGCCAAGATGATGGAATACCAAGGAGAATAGTTGACCACCCCAACACAGATCCTCAAAAGAGATGTGAAAGACACACCCAACCATACAATTGTCTGTAAAAATAAGAAAAACATCATAATAAATATTTTTTCCAGCCCATGTTAGCATAGGGAGACAAACAGAAAGGTGAGTGAATACTGAGGACAGGTTCTAACTAGGAATGGCCGTGTAGATCATGCCAATGCATGAAGATGCTGGACATATGTAGTATTAATGTGATCCAAGATCTTCCTCACCCATTCAATAGGCCTCAGGTGGGGCTAGGTGGGAAACCTTGATTATACCTTTGTTTGTAAGTAGGTGTAAAGCCTCTACTTACCAGGTAGATTTGATAGGTAGCTGATTTGGACTAGGAGCCTTCAGGGCCCTAAAGGGAGTTGCTAAGACCAGAGCCAATGGTATGTGCACTGAGTTCTAATCAGTCATGAATTCAGCCAGAGACCTCAGTTCTAGCCAATCGGATGCTGGCTACGACTGTATATAAGGAAAGCCCACAGTGTGAGAGAACCAGAACGGAAGAGGAACAGAACTGAGAGCAGCAGAAGACACTGAGGCAGCAAACATTGAGAGAGAGCCAGCGTGGAGAGAGACTAAAGAGCAGAGAGTGCAGAACAAGAGAGTGGCAGAGATCAAAGAGCTGAGAATCTACAGATTAGGGAACTGAGAATCCAGAGAATCCAGTAGACTGTAAAGACTCTGAAAACTACAAGGGCTTTCAGAACTTGAGGAGAGAATTCAGGCAAGCAGACAGTTAGGATTCAGGAGTGATTGTTTACAGGAAGGCCCTAGCAGGGGGGAAGGTTACAGGATTACTTGGTTCCTTACTATAATATTGTGTTAAAATTTCCTTGTTGCTACATTGAGGTAGTTGGGGTTATCAGTCTTGGGACTTGATCTTCTGGTGTCTAAATAATTTTTATACTTCTTCTGCCTTCTACCTAGAGAGCTTTTCATACTTTGCAATTCCAAACCATATAGGCATGTTCCTAGCCATCCTTGAGGTCATCAATCTTGCCTTACTGATACAACATAAGGGCAAGAAGAGGCCACAAATATAGCATATAAAGGCCTAACTTTGTTCAAGGTGCAGGAATATGTCTAGTCACAGATCTAGGGTAATCCAAGTAGGGGACTTGCGCCTAGGAGTGACATTTCCAGGATGAGATGTGGTTTCAAGACCTAGGAGGTGTACTAAGCAAGGAGTCAGTTCAAAAGAAAGTAGCTGTTGTGTGGTTCTGACCCTGGAAGTAGAGCAGAGGGGTTGGAATGGGAGTGTGGGGGTGGCCAGAAAGGGAAGATGTCTCAGTTTTGAAGATACTTGCCTCCTCTCAGAATCATATCTTTATCAGTGTCAGAAGCAGTCTAATTAGACAGAGCACCTGGGAGTGGTTCTAGTATGCTCTGATGATCTCAGGAAAGAATGGAAAGGAAAGGATGACTATACTTGGAGGGAGGGAGGGAAGGGGAGGAAAGATGGGGGGAAATAATATATGAGATTGTACAAGTAGAAGTCTATATAAACAAAGAGGAAGTGGTGGGCACACCAGCTAACACTTGAAATTCAGTCTCATCTGAAACTGGTCAAAGGAGGAGAAAATATACATTTTCTGGGTATAGAAATACATTTCTCTCAACAAGGAAAGAGGAGAGGAGAAAGGAAAGGGGGAACTAAGAGTGAGGGTAGATTAAAGAAGGAATTAGTACTAAGCAAAACAAACTCTAAGTATATATGAAAATGTCTATAGCAACACTTTGCTGTGGCCTATTACCATTAAAAAAAGAAGGGGGGAGTGTTTACCAAATGGGGAATGGGTGAACAAATCATGGCATATAAATGTGATGAAATGCTATTGTGTTGTAAGAAATGCTGCAGGGGATGGTTTCAGAGAAACCTGGGAAGACTTCTATGAACTGATGGAGAGTAAAGTGAGCAGAACCAGAAGGACAATTTATATAATGACAACAATATTGTAAAAAACAAACAACTTTGAAACACTTATGAAATCTGAGCAGTGTAATGACCAACCACAGTCCCAGAAGATCTGTACTACCCACCTCGTGGAATGAAAGTGAGAGACTAAAGATGCATATTGAGAGGCATTTTTAATATGACCAATGCAGGATTTTATTTAACTTTTAATAGAGGTTTCCTTCTTAATTGTGGGAAAGGAATGAGGCAGGAAATTTTTTAAAAAGTTCAATTGTTACTGATAGAAAAAAAATTCTAATTTTAAAAAGTAAATAATAATTCAACTTTTGACTATAAAGATAACTAAAGTCAGTAACTTTACTTCTTGAAAACTCTGTTTCTTCATCTGTAAAATCATGAGCTTGTCTTAGATTTGTAATACCCTTAACATATGTAATTCCATGATTGGATTCCATATTGCCCGAGTTCAGGCTTCATCTTTCCCATCACCTCTTTTCACTATCAGGGAAATGTAACCATCTGCCTGCATCTACTATCCCTCTCTAACTGGTATCACAGAACACATAGCATTACTAAAACCACAAGATCCGCATTCCCATGGGAAGCTAACACAAACCAAATAGTATCATAAGATCATCCATTTTGGGGCTAAAAGGGACCTGAGAAGTTTTCTCATTCATCTGCCTTCATTTATGGAAGAAGAATATGAACCCTATGGAGGCTAAGAGTTTTGCTCAAGGTCACAAAGGGAAGTCACACATCTGGCAGAGCTGATGCTTAATCTAAGTCCCCTGACTCCAAATCCTGCACTCTTTCCATTGTAGCAGAATCTATCACATTTCTTTTAAACTTGTTTTTCATTAGCCCTTCTGTCTGATTTCTCTGAGGCCCTAGAAATGTGTAGCACCCTGTTCTGTTCACATATACCCCACCTTTTAATTATACCAGCAGAATAGGTTGCCAGAGGGTGGCCAGCTACTACTCCCACAGCATTAGGAGTGAATGAGAAGTTGTGGCTTTGAATAGTGTATCTTTCAAGTCCCAACCACTGTGCTTCCTGAAATCAGTTGAATTCCATTAGCTTTTTAAAAAGGGATTTACTAAGGGGGAAAGGACCTACATGTGCAAAAATATTTATAGCAGCCCTTTTCATGGTGGCAAAACAGTGGAAATTGAGGGGATGTCCATCAATTGAGGAATGGCTGAACAAGCTGTGGAATATGAATGTAATGGAATATTATTGTACAATGAGAAATGATGAACAGGCAGATTTCAGAAAAACCTGGAAAGACTTGTACAAACTGATGCAAAGTGAAATGATCAGAACCAGGAAAACATTGTATACAGAATCAGCAACATCGTGTGATGGTCAACTATGAATGACTCAGTTCTTCTCAATGACTTAATAATCCAAGACAAGTACAAAGGACTCATAAAGGAACATGCTATCCATATCCGGATAAAGAACTGATGGACTCAGAATGCAAATTGAAGCATATTTTTTCACTTATTTTATTTTTTCTTGTGCATTTATTTCCTTTTTATCTTCCTTCTTCCACACCTATAGCAATTACATGATAGCACATGTATAAACTTTATTTAACTTCCTACCATTTTCAGAAAAGGGGAGGGGAGAGAGAGAAGGAAAAAAATTTGGAGCTCAAAGTCTTGTAAAAATGAATGCTAAAAAATTTTCTTAATACGTAATTGGAGAAAAAATAAAATGCTATTTAAATTTTTAAAAATAAACCTGGTATGAAATATTTTAAAAAAATAAACCAAAATTGATCAACCCTTCTCCCTGCAAAAGGGGAGATTTACTGAGAAGGTATATGAAGAATAATAATTGTAAAAACATTTCCTCTAGTATACAGAGATGTTCTTTCCCCTTGGACACCCGAAGTCCCTAAGGAAAGTGGGATGGAGTTTAAACTACAATGGCAGTTGAGGGTCATATGTAGGGAACACATGTAGTAAATAGGTACAAATGCATGCACTGGGAGTCCTTGCCTCTTTTTGTGAAAATGTCGTAATGTTCCCCTTAGGTGTAACTTTCTTCCACAGCCCTTCTAGAATGCATACCCTGGTATGTATTCAATTCTCTCTGTTAGAGGGATCAAAATCCTTGGAGCTACCACTGTACTCAGATGAGTGACTTTCCACATCCATCTCTAAGTGTCACCTCTGTTGCCAGCAAGTAGCATTCCAATGGCCATTGCCACTGTTTCCAACTTCCAGTTGCACTTAAATGAGTGTTCAGGTTATCCCAACTTATGTGATCACCTGGATACAACCTTCTCAGAATACTCACTCACCTACTATAAGAAAGAATAAATACAAACAAAAGGTATTATACCTCACAGACACACAACAACGACTGTATTCTCACAAACACATAACAACAATACCCACAATTGGGCTTATAACAGTCTTTGCTTCGCTGGAAGACTGAAAGGAGGAAAAAAAACCTGAGAATTCTTCCAGTAGAATTTTCACCAAGTTCCACCATAGTACCTCCTGCTACTAGGTTTTCTAGATCCACATGAGAAGACTTTTCATCATTTCATAGTGCCGACTTCTCAGTCATAAGTTGGTAGAAACTGGCTTCCCAAATTCTACAGGTTCAAATGTAACCAGGAAGTGAACATCTGTGCATGCTCCATACAACCCACACAAAAGACAAATCTGAGAGTTTGCTAAGGACCAAGGCTTACATTGGCCAGCCCCCTATTATGTTAGAGCAGCGTTGGTTTTCACAGACACTGCCAATTCCCTCTTCTGCCACATTCCATCTCTTTATCAAGATGAAAGACAGAGATAGCCAAATATACCAAGTAAGCCAAGACTGATAGCCTTTCATGTGTATTACATGCTACCATGCAAACTGCCACTGTAGAATTGGAGAGAGAAGGAGTGCAAAGGGAGACAAAAAGAGAAAGGAAAACCAGCCTATTCAAATGAACAGTCCTTGCTCTATCATTTCCTATAGGATTCCTCTGTCATAGTCTGTAGGATGGACTATACTCCTCTACTTCCATCATTTACTTCCCCGAGGTGTCACTGTGTGAAAGGAAGAATCTGCCTGCCTCTTGTTTTCCCTAATCTTCCCTTGTCAAGTAACATATGCATCACTCCCTCTCCCTCTGCACTGTTTTGGCAGGTACTTCAAACATCTGTTGCCTGAAGCCAGCTGCAAATAAGCTTCCCCTCATCAAATGACAGGACCAGTAGGCGATATTCTTCTCTTCCCTTCCTTTCTGCCAGCTCTCAGTTTGGGGTCCCTGGGACCAGTCACTTGGATCCTGACAAGTACTGAATAAGCCAAGAGCAGAAGCATCCATCCCAGTAAGTTCATCGCTTTGCTAAAGACACCCCCGTCCCCTTTCCTCCCTAAAATTACACCCAAGTGACCTCCTCCAAAACATTAGTAATTTGTCTTGGAGAACTGCCATACCTACAGCAAACACAGGAAGAATTAGGACACAACATATGCTGCAAAAGCAGCACGAACATGCTCAAGTCTTTACTGAACCTAAAATTATTAAGGAGGAACTGAGAGAATGAGGAAAAGAAAGGAGAGGAGAAGAGAAGAAAGAAGAGGGAAGAGGTTCTGATCAGAACAAAATCATAAAAGCTACTCAAATTCTTCTTACTCTTGGCATATGAGGGAGAGGAAAAGGAAGAAAAGAGGAAGGGGAGAAGGAGGAGGTGAGAAAGAAAGGAAAGAAGAGAGAAAGAAAGAAAAAAGGAAGG
>CM053626.1:173887166-173928198 GCA_028646595.1 Phalanger gymnotis
CGTAGTCTTAAGACCTCAGGTTCCCCACCCCCTTTCTACACCATTTCTGTTGGTGATCTCATCAACTCCTATGAATTCAGTTATCATCTCCATGCTGATGAGTCTCAGATCTATTTACCCACCCCAAACTTATCTTATGGCCTCCCATCTTACATCTCCAAGTGCCTTTTGAAAATGTCAAACCTGACATCCCATAGACATATTATGTTCAACAGAAAATGGTCCAAAACTGAATTGTTTTTCACCCCCAAGTACTCTCCTCTCACTAACTTCCTATTATTCTCAAGGGTATCACAATCCTCCCAGCCACCTAGTTTCACAACCTAGATATTATCCTCAATTCTTCACTCCTCCATGACCCCTACCACCCCCACCACCCATATCCAATGTCACCAAGTCTCTTGAATTCTATCTCCACAACATTTGTGTATGCTCTCTTCTCTTCCCTGACACTGAGGTGAGGCTGGTACAGGCCCTCCTCACCTCACACCAGGATTACTGAAATAGGCAGCTGATTGCTCTCTCCTCGCTCTAGTCTAGGGGTGGGGAATCTGTAACCTTGAGGCCACATGTGGCCCTCTAGGTCCTCAAGTGCATCCCTTTGACCACTATAATAAGGGCCACACTTGAGGATCTAGAGAACCACATGAAGCCTCGAGGCTGAAGGCTCCCCACGCTGCTCTGGTCCTTCCTTCACTCAGCTGAGAAGGTGATCTTCCTAAAGCACAGGCCCAACCATATCGTCCCCGTTCTATAAACTCCAGTGTTTCCTTGCTGCCTCTAATATCGAATTTAAAATCCTTTGCTTGGCTTTTAAAGACCTTCATAATCTGGAGCCTTCCTATCTTCCCAGTCTTCTTAGACCTCATTCCCCTCCACATCCTTTTCACCGACTGTCCGCCAGTCCTGAAATCCTCTCCTTCTTCATTTCTGTCTCTTGCCTTCCCTGGATTCTTTCAGGTGCCAACTAAAATCTCAACTTTATATAAGAAATCTTTTTCAATCTTTCTCAGTGTTAGTGCTTTCCCTCTGTGATTATCTCCAACTAATGTTTTTATATATCTTTTGTTTGCATGTAGTCTTTTGCTTGTGGTCTCTCTCATTAGATTGGGAGATCCTTGAGGGCAGGGCATGTTTTTGCCTTTTTTTTGTATTCTCAGCATTTAACACAGAGTCTGGCACAGAGTAAGTGCTTAATAAAATGCTTGTTGACTTGACCATGGTGAGAAAGGGAACACACCAGCCTAACTCATTCCAGGACAAGGTCACTTGAACAAGAAGCTCTGTCCACCACCAACTATTCACAGCTGTGGGAAGAAGAGTTTTAGGCCCCAAGGAAGGAAGAGTGGTGTTCTGTGTGGGAGGAGAGGATCAGTACACCCCAGGCACCTCCAAGTCAGAGGAGCTCCCTAAGGGGAGGAAGTCTATGTATTTCTACAGCAAAGGCTCAGTATCCCTGCTGGGCTCACCCCAGAGTAACTTCTGGACAGCGCTTAGCTCCAAAATCTCTGACCCCAGGCACAGATCTTTGAAAAATTGTTTAGAGAAAAACTTTTCTTTAAAGCCAGATTAACAACAGACTTACTGAAACTGAATTTGGGTTTTAGTCAAAGAGCAAAGACTGTCTACTAGGTAGAACAATCTTAGAGTATATAAGATTATATTCCTGGGTTATTCTAAGCAATGTTTCTTTGGAATTTTAGGAAAATAAGAGACAGCAGAGTACTATATAGTGGGAGCTGGGAAACCAGGGGTCTTTTTCAGTCGCGTCAGACTCTCTGTGACCCCATTTTGGGGTTTTCTTGCCAACAATATGGGAGTAGTTTGCCATTTACTTCTCCAGCTCATTTGACAAATGAGGAAACAGAGGCAAACAGGGTTAAATTATTTGCCCAGGGTCACACAGCTAGTAAGTATCTGAGGTCAGATTTGAATGAAGATGTTTCTTCTTGACTCCTGGCCCAGCCCTCTATCTGCTGTGCCACCTAGCCACCCTTATCATTAACCAGCTGCATGACTTTAGGCAAGTCATTGGCCCTCTCTGGGTCTCATTTTCCTCATTTGTAAAAGGAGAGAATTGAACGACGTTATTTCAAAGGTCTTTTCTGCCTCTGAGATTACATTATTTGTGTGAAATTCATCTTCCTTCTTCTCAGTTTCCCTCCTTCAGAATAGCATTTCATTTTGTGGATAGATTGCTGGACTTGAAGTCAGGAAGACCTGAATTCAAATCCTATTTCAGACCCTTAGTAGCTGTGTGGCTCTGGTGAGTCATCCTCTCAGCCTCAGTTTTCTCACCTCTAAAATGGGAATAACACTAATGTCTACCATGCAGGGCTGTTGAGAGGATTAAATGAGATAACATTTTAAAAGAATTTTGTAAACCTTGAAGTGCTATATAAATGTGAGCTGGTATTATTGTTGCTCCTATTACCTGCCCTGTAGCCCAGGGGGCCCAAAAAAACGAGATTTGGAACCACATAGAGAAAGTTTCATGAAATGGGGGAGGAGGATGTCCTGACACCAAAAAAGGGTAACTCTTTCTCTCTGTCTCTTTTTGTCTCTTTCAGTCTCTCTGTCTCTCTCTATATCTGTCTCTGTCTCTCCCTCTGTGTGTGTGTGTGTGTGTGTGTGTGTGTGTGTGTATGTGTGTGTCTTTCTCTGGCTCTCTTTCTATCTCTTTTTGTCTCTTTCTGTCTCTCTGTATCTGTCTCTGTCTCTGTCTCTCTGTCTGTCTCTGTCTCTGTATCTCTGTCTCTCTGTCTCTATGCTCTATGTTTGTGTGTGTGTGTGTGTGTGTGTGTTTGTGCATGTGTGCGTGTGTGTGTGTGGTCTTTCTCTGGCTCTCTTTCTATCTCTTTTTGTCTCTTTCTGTCTCTATCTTTTTTGTCTCCTGTCTCTGTCTCTGTCTCTGTATCTCTCTGTGTCTCTGTCTCTCTCTCTCTCTCTCTATCGCTCTCTCTCCTCTCTCTTTCTGTCTCTTTGTATTTGTCTCTGTCTCTCCTCTATCTCTTTTTGTCTCTCACTGTCTCTCTTTCCTTTATCTCTTTTTGTCTCTTTTTGTCTGTTTCTGTTTCTTTGTCTGTCTGTCTGTCTGTCTGCCTGTCGGTCTCTCTCTCTCTCTCTGTCTCTCTCCACTCTCAGAGTAACTACAGGGAAATCTCTAAAAGAGATTTTAGGTATAGAGTCTCTATGTTCTGCTCAAAATGTGGAGAACACTCTGGTCTTAAGAAAACATTCTCAATGTACATTATTGACATAAGGTATAGGATAACTGTTTATTTCACTTTCACGTAAAATGCTTAAGTTGCTAAAGATTCATAGGCATCTGTAAAAAGGGCAGAAAACACAATGTATTAAATGATTCATTATATGTATTATACTCTTCCCCTAGAAGGTAAAGGTGGTGAACAGATATTTCCCATTTACCTCAGACTTGCACTAGGTGAGCAACTCATTATAGGAAGGAAGGAAGGAAGGAAGGAAGGAAGGAAGGAAGGAAGGAAGGAAGGAAGGAAGGAAGGAAGGAAGGAAGGAAGGAAGGAAGGAAGGAAAGAAGGAAGGAAGGAGAGGGAAGGAGAGGGAGAGGAAGGATGGAAGGAGGGAGGGGGAGGGAGGAAGAAAGAAAGAATGATGGAAGGAAGGAAGAAATTAAGGAAAGAAAGAAAGAAATTTGTGTTTAAAATGGAATGAGGCACTTGTAAAACATAAAATGCAATAATGACAACTTTACTGGTGACAAAGAATAAGAAGGCTATGATCAGAGGCGGTGCTGGCAAAAGTTAAATTATTAGCTCTCCAGGGGGAAAAAATATACTCAAGATGCACTTTTAAGTTTATTCTGCATTATTAACATTTTCTGCATCATTTTCATAAGTCTGGCCATTTGAGCAAGCAAGAGATCAAATTTGTAGCATTTGCACATTTCTGAAATACAAATGCTCACACTAAACATTTAACAATCAGCTCTCTCAAGCCAGTTTGAACAGGTTCCAGCACAACCCTTTATATAATTCCTAAGTTAAGGAAAAGACAGTAATTTATATAAAGCGCCTGCATCCCTGCATTCCTATTCTACTTTTAACCCACACTTGGCCACATTAATTTGGAAAGTCAAGTGCCTCATGCAATGGGATTCTATTAAAACCTCAGACACCAAGTCCCCATAGATTAGATATACCTTTTTTTATACCTCAGGAAGCAAGGATACTAAAGCGCCCCCAATTCCCGCCCCCTGTAAAGGACTAACCTAGTCTACAGACAAGTGGCATCCCTACCAAATCCTACCAGGGGAAGGTCCTAAAATTTTCCTAGGCAACTTTCTGCCACTAAAACATTCTTTTAAAAAGCTCCATGATTATAAGCAGTACTGAGAGAGGAGCTTAATAAAATACTAAAAAGATAAAAACAATGCAAAAGCCGTCATAAGCCACATAGTGCAGCCACATAGTCAGGAACAGCTCAGAGCAAATTTCCTGATGTAAAAACAAGCATGATGACCAGGAACGACACCAGCAGCGTCAGGTCCACAGCAAAGCCACTATACGTCCAACACCAGCATCAGTCCCCAAGGTAGCTAAAGGATAGGTCGTAGGCTTTTCCATGCAACCTATCCAGGGGCCTGAATTGATATTGGGACTAACCTCAGTTTTCCCTGGCCCATCAGTCAAAATCTGTCCTTTCCTGGTAGCCTTCTCAGGGAGGATAATCTCAAACTTTGATTTCTTTAGAATGTTCTACTAAGGGACTACTCCTTTTCTTCTGTGGAGGTTAGATATTGACCCTTCAGTTCATCCTAGAACCCAAGATTGCTACCAGGTCGGTTAAAGGACCTCCTTTCTTCCAGGTAAATTCTTATTCACTATTATTATAAAAAAGACCATTTCACTTCCTTATATCATTAAAAGGCAAAGCAACTCCCATAATTCCACCTTTAGGAAGAAATTATCTGAAATATCCCAGGGGAAGGGAGACCTGCCAATTGAGAGGGACTCTTCCCTTATTGCCCTAGTGTTGGCAGGGTTTAACACATTTTCCAGGAAACACCCTTTGGGTCAGAGATAATGCTTTACAACTGTAATTTACAGACACTCATTCCTATGAGCATTGTCTTTTTCATCTATGTGTTGTTATCGTAATCTGCTCCTGTAATTTCAAGTCATGGTCATAATTGTTCAACACACAAGGATAATTTATCTTTATTTTTCTAATATCATCAAGCCACCTTTTCTAAGATGGTTAATAAGAGTCAAAGGGCTGCTTAGTTTTGCTGTATTTCTACTTTCCCTGGCAAGTAAGTTCCTTAATCAACCATAAATCTGATTCTAAAGGCAAATGGGAGTTTCTTCATTATCCCACTGAGAAGACCGCTCATATGCCTTTAACTATGCTGTTGCCACAGGACACCAGGATCCTGCATCAAGCAATCAAATGCCATGAGCTTCCCTTTCTTTTGCAGCAACCTTTTCCCACTTCAACAACATACAGTCCTTTAAAAATAATATCTGGAATGTTAAAACTCATATTGAGCTAAAGCTAATGAAGGAGTCTGAGACAACGGAAAGAGTTATTGTTGTTGTTTTAAGCTATATTTGGAGAACAAAGGCAAATCAAAGAAGGGATATGTTTGGAACAGTCAGGATAATGATAATAGACAACATAGAGAAGGCAGAACTACTCAAACCTTACATTGTTTTCTCTGAAAAGGAGAATGACTTTTAAACTGAAAATGACACCAAAAATGACTAATAGCGTGTTGATTTCCCAATATAAGTAAGGAAGGGTACCAAGTATACTTAAGGAATTCAAGTCATCTGGACCAAATGAAATAAATTCTGGGTGGTTTTTTGGGGGGAGGGGGAGAAGAAATGTTAGAGATGTGAATACTGAGCTGCTCAGGAGTATTTGGAAAAATTGTATTCCCTAAGAGAAGTACCACAAAACTGAAGAAGGGTAAATCTCCCAAAGAGCCACCTTGCCTCCTTAAAGGAGTCCAGTCCCCATAAAACAGATATTACTCCAACCCCACAATGTCTTGGAGTCCTGGATTTGCTGCATGATATTTGTGTAACCATGATTCGCTTCACTATTTAACATCCGGGGGTCTCATCTCACCTCTACAGAATGAGGGGATTAGATTAGAAAATCCTCAAAGTCTTTTTCAGCTCTAAGAGTATGATCCTATTCTGCTACCATTCGGGGTGACTCAGCAACATGAAGAATAAGCATGGGGACAAAAGTGAGAAAGAAGCATTCCTCTTTGCCCCTTCCCCTGTTTTTGGGCCATTCCAGAATCTACCCAGATGGCCAGGAATGGGAGGATTCCCCAGAATAGGAGGCAACCTTCTTTCTTACCTTCACCCTTTGCCCAAGCTGCCTGACTACAAATGGCACTTAGATAGGTAGGAGTCAACAACTCTATTCTTTCTTGTGAAATGGAGAACAACCAGGCCTTATCATCATCCCTGCCACCACCTTGTAAGATCTTCTATGGTTTACCCATATGTCTAGCCTCAATGCCCTGCAAGGCCCCAGTACTGTCATCTTACTTATGTAACCCAAGTACCTCTGGGCCTTACTATGTATCCCACCACTGCTCCCTCACTACTTCAGGCCTTCCCATAAGCCTTGAAGCTGGATTTTCTCCTATCTATCATCCCACTCAATAAGAATATGAGCTATTTTCTCTATCTGTATCCCTGATACTTCTCTGAGCTTTCCCTCTCCCTCTCCCTCTCTTTCTCCTTTTCCCACTCCCTCTCCTTCTCCCTGCTCTGCCCAAAGGAAAGCCCCAATGCATCCTGGGCCATCTCTAGTTGTCCCGGTGAATATGGCTCTGGAAGAGAAAGTGAGACTGGTGACCTCGTACAGCCCTCCCTCACTCAAATCAAAGTCAACTGCAAGTCATGTCATCATTTTCCTGATGTCATGGTCCTCTTCGAAAACCAAGGTCAAATATAATCCTTAGCACCTAGCACAGATTAAGTACTTCAAAAAAAGCCTTTTCATTCATTAATTTATTCATGAAATCATGCACAGGTGCTTATTAACGGGAATAGATATGAGTAATATAAAACTTATTTTAGTTTCTTCAGCTGCATACCTATGTTCTAGCTTGTTGCGCCCGGTCAAAACTCCCACTCAACTCTATTGGAAGCCTGGGACCTAGTTTAATTGTGTGTGTGCTTATTGGAGTTTTAGGTGTTCTGGATAATTCCATTTATATATAATGGAATATTTTTGTTGTTCAGTAATATTTAGTCATGTCCTACTCTTCGTGACCCCATTTGGGTTTTTTTGGCAAAGATGCTAGAGTAGTTTGCTATTTCCTTTGCCAGTTCATTTGACAGATGAGGAAACCAAGGCAAACAAGGTTAAGTAACTCCCCCAGGGTCACATAGCTAGTAAGTGTCTGAGGCCAGATTTAAACTCAGGAAGACAAGTCATCCTCACCCCAGACCCAGTTCTATCCCCCATGCCACCTAGCTGCCCTTAGATTGTATGCGCCAAAGGTAGGCCTTGAACCCAGGTCTTCTTGTATGTATATATATATGTATGTGTATGTATATATATATCTATAGATATAGATATAGATATATATAGATATATATGTATGTGCACATCTATATCTTTACACACACACACATATATATGCATGCATGTATATATATATATATGTGTGTATATATAAAAATCCTTTAATCTTCTGAAATAAAGCAATTTCTCTGAGACTTAGCCTGATGTCAACACCTCTGAGGCTTGAGTCAGAAAGTGAAAGCATATGCATAAATACCCTCCACCCACATCCAACTCAGCCAGGAGCCTTGCCCTGGTTGAGTCACCCACCAGTAGCTATGCTGATGGTCCAGGAGGGTATGGAGTCATGTCATTCCAAATACATCGCTCACAGAGAGCTCTGCCAACTGCCCCTGCCTTGTTGGTCATCAAAATCACATAATTTCAGTCTCTCCAGGGAGTTATAGAGACTAAGTTTAGAGAAAGGTAACCAAGCAGCCAGGGTATACTTGAATCAAAGTCAATCTTATTTTATTCAATTTAGGAAATATTTATGAGACACCTACTATGTGCAAAGCACTCCCTTAAATCCTGAGGATTATGCAAAGCTGAAGAAGGCAGTATTTTGGACATAGCACTTGAAACACAGTTGCTGAAAGAATGAATCACAGGGGTTCTATTCTCCAAAAATTTATAATCCAGTAGGGAATATGAGTCCCATATAAGTAACAATGTGGGAAGGAGATGCAATGATTTGGTTGAAAGAACACTGCATCTGGAAATAGGGAGTCTATGTTTGGAGGCCAACTCTGCAGTTTTCTACCTACATGACACTGCATAAACCACTTAAACTCTCTGGGGCTCAGTTTCCTTCCCTGCAAAATGAAGAGTTTGGTCACTATGGTCCCATTTAGCTCTAATTCTATGACCTTATCATCCTTAATATAATGAGAAAAAGGCCCAAAATAGTTTTAGTTCAATTGTGAAATAAATGACTTCTGGGTGAAGAAAGCATTAAAGGAAAGGGTCAAGAAAGGCTTCATGGAGTCTGTGTCATTTGAGTTGAGCCTTGAAGAATGGAGAGGGAAGATTCTGAGAGGCAGAGCTACAAGGGAGGGCATATTAAGAATAAGGAATAGTGAGTTCATATACAAAGGCAGGAGAGCATTGGATGTTTTTGAGATTGAAAAATGGTCCACTTTGACTGGAGCGTAGATTAAGTGAAGAGGTGTGGCATGAATTGTCAGGGAAGAGAATTGGGCTTAGGTTATGAAGGGTCACAAACGCCAAGCTAAAGAGCATAGACTTTATTCAATTGGTGATGAGAAGACTAAAAGATTTTCATCCACATATGGTGGCTGAATATATACCTGCAGTCCCTGATGCTAAGGAGATTGAGACTGGCGGATTGCTTGAGTTCAGGAGTTCTGAATTACAGTAGGGCTAAAACCAATCAAGTGTCCACATTAAGTCTGTCATCAATAAGGCAAGCTCTTGGCAGCTGAGGAAGAGTGAACTAGCCCAGGTTGAGGGAAAAAAAAAGAGCTGGTTAAAGTTTCTATGCTTCAGTTATGAGATCCTGCCCATTTTATGTTTCCAGCCTTGGCAGGATAGGGAAACTCGCTACCAAAAAAGAAAAAGAAAAAGTTTTCAGCATGTTAGTGACATGAACGAAATTGGAGATTAGGAAGATTATTCTGGTAGCAATGTATCTGGGGAGAAAAGAAACTGGAAGAGGTTAGGAATTTTTTGTTTGTTTGTTAGGAGATTATACTCCAGGGAAAAGGTAAAAAGAGAATGAACAAGGATAGTAGCAATTGAGGTCAGAAAGAAAGGAACTGGATGTGAAAGTTGTTATAAGTGGATGGAATGAAATGAAATGCTATGATATTTCTAGAGAACTAAAAACATCCCTATTTGCTTTGGGTTGACGGGCAATGGGGAAAATGTTTTATTGAGTCAGTAGACCTAGGTTCAAATTCCACTTTTTCCATTTACAAACCTTATGACCTTGGTCAAGTCACTCAAATTATCTTGGCCTTCTGTGATCCTAAACCACACAATTTCTGTTTTCTACAGGCAAAATGATACACAAACCACCCCATGTCTTCTCTCTCTCTCCAGGTACTGAGGAATAGTCAGCTTAGTAGGAAGAAGGGGAGTGACTACAGAAGAACCAAATATTATTTCTTCCCACCATTCAGTCCAAAGACAGCAAAAAAGGAAAGTAAAATAAAATAGTAGTTAACATGCAGACCTTGGAAAGAATACTTTTAGAGTTATTGCAAGTCCTCGAAGGCAAGGGCTACATTTATATTTCTATTTTATCCCCCACTACATAGCCTGTGGTTGACATTCTGTAAATACTTAAAACAATAGAATGTGAGAGAGGTAAGTGATATGACTTCTCTAAGGTCACATGGGTAAGTCTGTGGAGGAGCCAGTAATAATACAAGCTAACATTTATATAGTAGGTACTAAATGCCAGCTACTGTGATAAGCACCTTACAAATATCATCTCATTATATCTTCACAACAACCCTGGGAGGTAGATGCTGTTATTATCCCCATCATATAGATGAGGAAACAGAAACAAACAGAGATTAAGTGACTTTCTCAGGGTCTCACAGCTAATAAATGTCTGAGGCTGAATTTGAACTAAGGTCCTCCTGAATCCTCCAGTCCCAGCACTCTAGCTACCCAGTACTTCAATCCTGATCTTCTAAAACCTGGGCAAAGCACTCTTTCTATTATGGCACATCACCTTGTAAACACAACGAACTAAATTGAATTAAAGTTTCAAGTGGTCAGTCCAATGCCACAATCCTTTCCGCTTTTCCATGTTCTTACTCTCTCACCTTAGAGTCCAATCCTCTCATTTAAAGGTGTGGAAACTGGGGCCCGCAGAGTGAAAGTGGCTTACCCAAGGATTACACAGGTCAGGAGTAGCTAAGTCCTGGATTTCCACCCAGGTCTTCCATCTCTAAATCCAGTGTTCTTTCCACTACACTAAGCTGAACACAAGAAAAGATTTACAGAAATCCCAAGCATATTTAGCAGCCACTAGAAGTATAGAAAGTGTGGAGTGATTGGAGTTTTGCCAGGATGCTGAATTTAGAGGGTGCTGATAGTACTTGCAGGCTTTCGGCAATGTAAAAACAATAGACTTCAGCATGTTGCAATAATTATTGGTTTAAATTAGATGCTACCAGATGGTGAGTCAGATGATTTTCTCCCCCTACCCCCTGTTGTTCATTCACCAGAACCATAGACTCAATACCAGAGCCTAGAACTGATCTTGGACTCAGATCCCTGCCCAGACCAGCAGTGGGTAGTCTCTCAGAGGGCCACAAAGCATGAACTCAGTGCCCAGAACCCTAAGTATGTTATGGTATCTCAGAGTATGTTATGGACATAATCTCCCACCCAGAAAGCAATGCAGGGGACAGTGGTGGTCAGGGAAAGAGCATCAGCTCTTAGAGCTCCCAGTTCATCCAGAAACATGGACTTACATAGAGTAGATCAGTGGAAGAATGACTAAAATAAAAAAAAAGTGACAAATTCTGGACTTGGAGTCAGGAGAACCTGAATTCAAATCCTGTTTCAGACACTTGCTAGCTATGTGAGTCTGGGCACTTAATTTCTCTAAGCTTCAGTTTCCTCATTTGTAAAATAAGAATAATACTGGTAGGTGCCTTTCAGGGTGGTTATTAGGCTTGAATGAGATAACATCCGTAAAGCACTTTGCAAATTTTAAAATACTACAAAACACTAACTAATAGGTCAAGTCAACTAATAGGCCTAGATATAACCCTAGTAAAGGAAAATAACTACCAAACACCTACAAGCAAAGCCTTGAAGAAAAATACCACTTGGACATATGATCAGTTAAAAAACCTATATAAATGATGAAAGAGTTTTTAAAATGATATTATAAATGAAATGAGAGTGAAAGAAGAATCAGAAATGATAGCTATAGCGGAGAGACTTAGAAAAAAGAATCAACAACTTTAGACAAGAGGCATAACACTTTTCCCAAGTAACAAGCTCCCTGAAAATTTGAATGGACCAAACGGAAGTTAATTGCTTCATGAGACAAGAAATATCAAAATGAAGTCATAGAAATTTCAAAAATCAGGAAAAAATAATTCATTTACCTTGCATCAAAAGCAACTAGGCTGGAAAACAGATTAAGGAAATAAAAGTTAAGGAATCATTGGTTGCTTAAAAAAAATGCCTGAAAGTCAAAACCAAAAGAAGCAGGAGAAGGAGCTAGGTATATTTTAAGAAATTGGGAGGGGGAAAAACTGCCTCGATATCTTAGAACTGGAAGGCAAAGTGAGAAAAAAAAAGTTCACTGCTTACTTCCTGAAAGAAAATCAAGATGAAAACTCTCAGGATAATCATAGCCAAGATCTAGATTTTTCAAGACAAAGGAAAAATATTGCAAGCAGCCAGAAAGAGCTCAAGTACCAAGGTAACGTGGTCAGAATGATACAAGATTTAGCAACTTTTACTAAAAAAAAAAGCACAGATCATGGAATACTATATTCCAAAAGGCAAAAGATATGCATTTACAATAAAACTAACTTACCCAGTAAAACAATATGATGCTACAGGGGGAAAAACAGACCTTTAATGAAATTCCGAGAACATCCTATCATTCCTGATGAAAAGACTGAGGCTGAGTAGAAATTTTGAAATACACAGAAGTAAAAAGAAATATTATAAAGTAAATACCAGTGAGCAATTAGTAAAAAAAAAATTTATGAAGCATTTGTCTTCTAATGGCTGGGGACACATGACGCTAGCCTCCTTTGAGAATTGTAAATGTCAGTAGAAGTTTTAGAGTAAATTGAATAGGCTGGAAGTCCTGGGAATGATTTTTGTGATGTTTTGATGATCTAAAAAGAAGAAAAGAAATGGAGATGGCAGAGCAGGGAGTGGGGAGCAGGGGAAGTGGTGTGAAGGAGACCTAAGGAAGAAAAGAGGAGGAACAGGAGAGGACTAACTTATTTTCTCAGATTTCTCACAAGGATTGGAGATAACAAGTATCACTTGAATCTTATATTTAACTGATGCAAAGTGAAATGTATAGAGCTAGGAGAGCAATTTATATCATAACAATAACATTGTTAAAATGAACAATTTTGGCAGATCTTTTGGAGACCTCTCCAATGCCAGCACCATGTCTAATATGTCCTATAACAGAAGGGCCATCATGGCCATGAAGGGGAAAAACTGTGCGGCCATTGCAGCAGACAGATGCTTCAGCATCCAAGCCCACATGGTAACCACTGACTGCCAGAAGATCTTCCCCATGGGTGACTGCTTATATATTGGCCTGTCTGGACTCGCTGCCGGTGTACAGACTAGTGCCTCTAATTCCCACTGAATTTATATGAACTGAAAGAAGGACGACAAATCAAGCCTTATACCCTCATGAGCATGGTAGCCAACCTCCTCTATGAGAAATGGTTTGACCCCTACTACACTGAACCAGTCATTGCTGGCTTGCACCCTAAGACCTTTTTGCTCTTTATTTGCTCCTCAGACCTCATTGGCTATCCCATGGTGACTGATGACTTTGTGGTCAGTGGTACCTGCTGTGAGCAGATGTATGGGATGTGTGAATCCCTCTGGGAACCTGATATGGAACCTGAGCACCTCTTTGAAACCATCTCCCAAGCCATGTTGAATGCTGTGGATCATGATGCCCTGTCAGGAATGGGGGTGATTATCCATATCATTGAGAAAGACAAGATTACCACCCAAACACTGAAGGCACAGATGGACTAACCTTTCCCACCCATTTTCCTTCCTAGGGCCCATTAATCTTTTCTTTAAAAAATAAAGTAATAAGATACATCTTCAAAAAAAAATGAACAATTTTGAGGGACTTAAGAACTCTGATCAATGCAATTATCATTTTGATTCCAGAGTACTAATGATGTAGAAGAGGGCTGTCCAAAATATGGCCCATGAGCAGCATGCAGCCCACAGTGCAATTTTATGCAGCCTGCCTTTGAGTTTTAATGTTCAGGAGCAAAAAAAAATAAAATAGTAATTTGCATGGAATGCATATTAGATTTTTTAATTCCATCACTAATAATCTCATTGATGTTAATTTTCTTTGGTGTTTTTAAGCAGTATTATGGATGGAACATATCACATAGAATTTTCAATCGATCTCTGGGATGCAGACTAGTCAGTATGCACCTACCTTTATACTGTTGTGTTGTGGCTTTGTTGTTTTGTGTTTGCTTTCGTGCCTTTGCCTGTCATATTGATAACACATGTTCCCCTACTTTCCATTAGCATACCGTATTTTTTATCCAGGGTGCAGCCCTCAAATAATTATTTTATTTTAATGCAGCCTTAAGATAACCTAAGGATGGACAGCCCTAATTTAGAATACTATCTACCTCCTGACTAAATGATGGACTAAATGAGCGGAGTGAGACACATTTTTGAACATAGGCAATATGGATAATTGTCTAGCTTGATGATGCATATTTGTTGAAAGGATTTTCTTTTTTCTTTTTCCTGGGAAGGGGAGGAAGGAGGGGAGGAGAAAGAGGTAAGAGAAAGAGAAAGTTGATGCTTACTAATTGAAAAAAATAATTTTAAAAAAGAAATTCTTAAAACTCAACAGAGATCCAAGTGGGGATAGGGAAATGTGGAAGGAGTTGAGGAAAGATAATATTGAAGAGGAAAGGGTCACAAGCAAAACAAACTTCTCGATCCTAAAGGGGAGATTAAAAGGATATTTTAAAAAAGTGAAGAACTGGAATTTAAGGAGGTGTTCATCAGTTGGGAAATGGCTGAAGAAATTGCAGTATATTAATGTACTGGAATATTGTTTTGCCATAAAAAGATGAAAAAGAGAATTTCAGAGAATCTTGGAATGTATGAACTGACACAGAGAGAAGTGAATATAACCAGAACAATTTATAACATGACAATGACAGTATAAAGACAAACAACCCCAGAAGATTCACAAAGTCCTATCAATGGAATGATCAACCCATGTCTCCAGACGACCTATGATGACACATGTTGCCACCCACCTCTTGACAGAGAAGCGACGAATTTAAGGTTCAGAAACAAATCTACATTTCTCTGGACATGGCCATCCTACATTTTTGTTGCTTGACTCGCTTTGCTTATTTATTACAAAAGTGGTTTTTCCCCCTTTGCTTTTAGTGGTGTTTTAGTTCAGAATAAAAGAAAACAAAAACCCAAGGACCTAGTTCTTTCTCTGAATGAATGTCTTATATACTTTAGGCTGATTTAAACTACCAGGGTCCCAACTAATAGTTATTCTAGGTTGGACCAGCCCTAATTAAATTAACAAAGGGCAGTAGGAAGAGGGTGAGAAGCTGAGGACTCTGGGGATAAAGAAGCAAGGATTAAGGAGAAAATTCCTGTGTGCCTCCTAATTCTTTATTCTCATTTCATAGCATCTTCTATACGATGGAGCTACTCAATGAATTCTCAATATCATGCAAATTTTATGCAAACCCACATGTAAATTGGCACCATTATATAGAGTCAAAAGCTCAGTCACTTTTTTTTTTAATAGAACAGCAGAACAGCACAATTCAGAAAAACCCCTAATGCTAACTAGCATGGGTACCTGCATTCCCAGGGGAGAGCTGAGTCAGACAGGGTAAGCTGCTTGCTAAGGAATCTTACCAAGCTGACAGGGAAGATAGAGATTCAGGGGAAGGGTGAAAAACACAGTGAGACTCTTACCTCTGTTTTTGCTACTCTCCCCCCTCCCATCTTCTAGTCTGTGGGCACAAATAACTCCTCTTTCTTTCATTTCCGGACAGGGTGACATGATATTGGTCAATTGTCCTAAGTCATTGAGTGACAAGTAAGTAGACTGATTCCTCGTCCATTAGATACGGTTTGCACTTTGCTTACTTGTAGCTTTCTATGAAAAGAGAGACAGAAAGATGGAGTAAAAAGAGAAATTGGTGATTTAGAATTCTCCAGTTCTACTGCACTCAAGACAGCTCCGCTAAGTTCAGGTCCTGACTCTGACACGAGCTGTGTGACCCTAGTTAAGTCACTTAACTGCTGTCTGCCTCAGGGTTCTCATCAGTAAAATGGGATAATAATAGCACCTAATTCACAGGATTATTGTGAGGGCTAAATGAGATAACATGTGAAGAGTGCTTTCTTAATCTTAAAGTACTATGTTTGTTGTTGCACCTGAAAATTATGTCTTTCTCCTATGTAAGTGCACACATATGCACCCTACATATACATTCATGCAAATATGCCTTCACATGTACAGATGCAAATTCAAGGAAGACACACACACACACACACACACACACACACACTTTTTCCCGCCACCACCCTAAGTGAAGCATAGGAGGATGTGACCATCACGGCCACTTGGAGCCCAGAAGGTCACACAGCTCCTGATTGGAGTCCTCCACTGTGTTTGTTTTACATGCCCCAGGGGCCCCCTGACAGGATTTCAGGACAGGGAGATAAGTCAGGGGCTGACCCTTCTGGTGACCCATAGCCTCACCCGCCAATTCCTGATTGCAACCTTCTGGCTATAGTAACAGTCTTTAATACAAACCTCCTGCCTGCCCAGAAGCAGCCACTGCAAAGAGATGTTATGTTGGTGGGCAGGGATCAGTCTCTGCTCGGCAAGGTCATCCCCCATGCCATATGCAGAAAACCACCCTGTTGGTCAGATGAGGGACACGCAAGGCACTATGGGAAGGAACGGAAAGGAAGAGTAAAGAGAGGCTCAGAGGAAATGGCCAGCTGGCCCCTACAAAGCAGGCTCCCTGTATGACTGATAACATCTTTGTCAGGACAATTCTCTATAGGCATCTCCTACTCTATTCTGTACACCGTCTCCCCCACCCCCAATCACCACACACATACACAAGGAATATTCTTTTTCTTAGACTAGCCTACATTCTGAGCTTTCAGACAGTATGATGGAAAAGGTAAAGCATTTATTAAGTTTTAACTCTGTGCCAGACATTAACACTGGGGGTACAAATGGAAAACTATATCATTCCCTGCTCTCAAGGAGCCCACATTTTAATTGTGGGGTGGGGTGGAAGTGCATACAGTTAGTCGGTCAATCAACAAGGATTTATTAAGTATTTACTATGTTCCAGAGACATATAGAGTCAAAAACTCAGTCACTATCTATGCCCCTGGGGATACGTAGAAAGACAATAAACATAGTCTTTGTTTACAAGGATCTCACACAATAACAAAGAAGACAGCAGGTGAAAAAAAATTGTACATGCAAATTAAATGCATGTAAGTGGAAGATAATCTTAGAGTAAAGATACTAGTTGGGGGAGGCTGGGAAAGGCCTCCTACTGCAGATGGGATTTGAGGCTGAGTCTTGAAGAACACAGGGCAATTAGATGGTGCAGTGGATGGAATGCCAGCCTGGAGTCTTCAAGATTCGTCTTCCTGAGTTCAAATCTGGCCTCAGACACTTCCTAGCTGTGTGACCCTAGGCAAGTCACTTAACCCTTCTTACCTCAGTTTCCTCTTCTGTAACCTGAAATGAAAAAGGCAAATCACTCCAGTATCTTTGCTGAGAAAACCCCAAATGGACTCACGGAGTCAGACATGACTGAAAGTGACTGAACAACAACCTGAAGGAGACTAGTTCATGGCAAGCTGAAAGGACAGGTAATACTTAGTGAAAGAGACAGGGAAGATGGCAAGAGTCAGAGAATTGGGCGGAGTAATGGCGGGGCAGATATTCACCAAGAGGATAGTGGATTCAAGGGTGAGAGTGGAGTGGTGTGCTGGGTTATCTCCAGCAGTCAGGGATGTGGGATTCAGCCCCTCACTGACATCACTGCATCTGGTGGTGGTTGGGTAAGGGATTAATTTGTGGCTGCCCTCTCACATAGCAGAGGTTGGTGCTCTATGAGATGGGGAGAGGGAAAGTCCCCAACTCCTCACCATGGAGGCAGTGAAGGAGACTGGTCCTAGTCATTAGTCCTAGGGTTGACATGGTAAGTGTTGGATTTGCATCTCAACCTATTACTTGTGTGATCTGAGCAAGTCACCTAACCTCTCTTTGTTCATCTCTAGCCAACTGAGCATCCTCAGTTTGCTCATCTATAGCCTAGATCAGGGGTGGAGAACCTGCGAACTGAAGGCCACATGTGGCCTTCTAGATCCTTAAGTGTGGCCTTTTGACTCAATCCACATTTTACAATTTAGATTTGTTCTGTAAAATTTGGATTCATTCAAAAGCCCATACTTAAGGATCTGGAAGGCCACGTGACCTTAAAGCCACAGGTTCCCCACCCCAGGCCCAGATGATCTCTGAAGTTCTTGCCAACTCAAAAATTTTATAATCCTAAAAACATAGCTACCCAAGGAAGTATTCATTTCCAAGACGCTTTCAACAGCCTTGGGAGTGGTGCTAGAAGTGCTGACAAAAGAAAGAGGGGAAAAGGGCCATGGTGGCAGAACTTAGGAGAGAAACATGGCTCAGAGATATGACCCTGTGAGTGAAGATGTACCTAATGGGCAAAATAACATGTCAGTTCTCCATCATTTTTCAATCCACTGCTAGGGAATGTTCAGTGATAGGGTTTTTGCCCAGTTTAGTGGGCTGTTAGTGCATTCCAAGACACGGTAGGCTTTTTTGTCTCTGAACAAAAAGTCCCATGTTCTTCAATATTCAATGCAAACTGGGTGACTTTCTTCATTTTGTGCCTTCAATTCTATTTAACTCAACAAGGGAATTGTGTCAGGCACTGTGGTTTGAGACATTCTGGTCTTGCAGTTGCTTCTGACTGGAACAGATGCTCTTAAACCATGAGGAAATATCTTGTAAGATTTTCAGATCTGGATCCTTCCAGTGTTTCACTAGGTTAGTCAAGAGGAGATTAGCTACCCAAGTAAAGCAAATCAACTCGCTAACCAACCTATCTATGTATTCAACAACACATGCAAACATACCCACATACCCATTGCTGAAACTCTCCATTTACTCACATTATACATGGCATTCACAGTCATAGACAGACATACACACACATAAATGGTTTATATGACATTCAAACAGAAAATCCAGAATGTATGACTCCCCAAAAGACAAGATAATAGATTACTTTCACAGAAGAATCTACTTGCTCCATGGTACTATACAGGATGGTACAATCTCTCCAAAGCAGGCAGAGCAAAATTCTCAGGGTGCCACGATGCTAAGTAGAATTTGTCAGGATACAGGCTACATTTACTCTCATTCTAACCTTAGACCATGCCACCTAGTCCATGAGCCCTAGAAAAATACAAAAAGTTTAAGATGCTGCACAGATTAGCTGGAGTCAAGTGCTTATGTTCTCTTGGCCTAATGCCATAAAGAGTAAGGATATGTAACATCCAAAATACTATACAAAGAAGAAGCATTAGCAGACACTATCCCAGAGTTGAACATTTGGTGATGTGTTTTGAACATGTACTTACTGGTCCAAAGAGAATTTTGTTTTGTTTTGTTTTAGATTTCTGGGAGAAAGGAGCTAGAAAGAGGGAAGTTGAGAATTTGTTCTCTGTCCTGGGACCATGTGGGCAGGACAGGACTGAGAGAGAATTGAGTCTCCTGGTATCTGCTTCCCTCCTCTTCACTTTTGAGACTTGGACAGGCCATCTGTCCTGCTACTATTGTTGGTGCTATGTTGAGGGAAACTCAAGAGACTTCTGGGAACTGGGAGCAAGGTTTGGTGAGATAATGCAAGTGCCCCTCTGAGGCAGTATGCTGGGGAAGGAAGCAACCCCCATTAAATCCTCTCAGTTTGGTCTTTCCCTCCTTCCTTCCCAGGAAGCAGACTTAAAAACAAAACAAACAAAAATAAGCTGATTTCTGCTCATCAGTGTGGCCTGCTTCCTATCCAAATGAACTGTTCCCTTCCCCATCGTTCTGTGTCCTTTCAGTGCTAACATTTTATTCCCTTTTATTTAAAAGGAAATATGCTGATCACTAATTCTTGTTAAGTGAATTACGTGTGTGCAGGTAGAGGTTTGAGGGAAGATTTCGATCTTGGTGGAGAGAGAAAAACATTCCAATTTCAACCTAAAGTGGTCAGCAGGGAGAGAACAAGGGGAGAGAAAGCTGAGAGTGTCTGTATTTGGAAGTCACGACCTCTAAGAAGATGCATTGAGATGTTGCTCCTAAACCATACAAGTTTCCATAAACAGGAGAGTTTATAAGCTGAAAAAGATTAATAACATAAGATTAAATTGACCCCTAGACACAATAAAGATAAGTCCTTGAAGCAAAAGCTAGCCAAGGCCTGAGGTTGATGGGAAAGGGGCAGGGACAATCTGTGTTAATATGTATACCTTATACATGGCTCCCCTTTGCTGACATCTGGACCACTTCTTCTTAAACCTATTACTATGGCATCTATCCCCTGAAAAAAATGCTGTGCCAAAGGATACCTCTCTTACTTCCCCGTACATTCTTCACATGTGGCAGCATTTCCCCATGTATTTGTTACAGGTAGCACTACCCATTAAACAACATTACATGGGAATGAACTTTATGGGGACTTCACAGATAGAAGAAAAAGGAGGTAACCAGTATGATCATGGTCATTTGTCAATTCTGTAGGTCAAATAAAATTTCATTTAAGTTGGGGCATTACTTTTTTCTTTTTCTTTTTTTCACTACCGGAAGAAAGCACTATAGGATAGGAGTCAGAAGATCTGGGTTCTAATGCTAGCTCTATCATTCTCTATTTACTTGAGCGTATCATCCCTCCTCTCTGTGACTCAGTTTCTTTATCTGCAAAAAGAGGGAGTTGGACTATATGCTTTCTGTTCTAACATTCTACAAGTATTCAATAACGTCTGGAAACTATTATGACAGCTGACTTAGCCCTATCATCAGACTTCTGCTATTAAAGTTTCTGATATAGCTTTACTCAACTGGCCAGGATCTCCCAGATTCTTCTAACCTAAACTCAAACACAGCCTGTCTTTGGGAGAATTTGCCTTTGTACTCCAAGGTCCTGTTAGGCTCAAGGATTTGCAAAGCAAATAATATTTTTTTAAAGATGAAAGTTGGGTAAAGGAAGCCAGTCTTGATAAGAAGCCCTTTACAGAGCTTTAAGCACTCCCTCAGCATCCATTACCATCTCCATCTCCTACACACACACACACACACACACACACACACACACACACACACACCCCACCCTCTGTCTCTAGAGCAATAAGTAGGATTGACTTTCAAAACCTTTCTGCCAGCTCAGCTCACTTCCAGAGCAGGTCAGGATATCAGCTCCCAATAGAGGAAAATTGGCTGCATGAAACCCTGCTGCTTACACACATATTAAACACACTCCATCAAGGTGAGACAGGCTTAACATTTGACCTGACTTTCATTTTTCTTTTCTATTTGCTGGGGTGGAAGAGGGTAGAATATTCAAACAAAGTTTTAGAAGCATTTTGCTGTATTAAAAAGAGGCCAGTGATAATCACAAGTTACACTCACTACAACTAACAAGCATGGAGAACAGCACCCAAATGCAATTGACTCTTCACTTCCTCCCTCAACTCCCCTCCCCCGCTTTTTTAACAGCCACCCCACCTGTCACATACAAGTAGTGCTGCAATAACCATCTGGTCAAAAACCCACATTCATGAGAATTTCTAAAATGGCGTACTCCATTTTCCAAGAGGAAAGTTGTCAAGTCTCAATAGGATTAGGGATTTCTGTTTCCAAGGGGCCAAATTCCATTCTCAATAGTGATTGGGGGTAGGTGAACAGGATAAAGAAAATTATGAAAATCACTTGGATGTAACACTTTTTGGTCCTGGGAAGCTTAGGATAAATTCATCTCTCCAGAGCCCTAGATAAGAGATAGCTGAGTTATTGGAGACTGCATGTCTAGACACCTTTCCAATTTTTCATTCCTAGAGTTAGGGATAGTTAACAAATCCATCATGTCCCTTGTCTACCTCTCATAAGTGCAGGATAAGGTAGACATAACTACAAAGCAAGTCACATGAAAAAAAAATCTTGGAGGGATTTTGATGACGTGTCTAGGAGAAAGCGGTAGGATTTGCCAACTAGAAAGCCAATGTGGTGTCAGGATGCATCAATAATGCTGCTTGTGCTGAATGGATGGCCATACTCAGTTCTGTGCCCCAGCTTTTAAGAGGAACCTGGCCATGCTGAAATATAGGTGACCATGATGGCGAGGGGACTTGAAACATGTCATGTGATGAAGAGTTTGAAGGAACTAGAGCTGTTTCACCTGAAGCAAGGGGGGCTTTAGAAAGGAAGAATAGCACTCTACAGATGGTTGAAAGGTTTTCAAGAAGAGAGATTACAGTTATTCTTTGTGACTCTGAAATATAAAATAACCACCTATGAGTAAAAGGTAAAGGAAGATAAGAAGGAATTCGCTAACAATTAGAGCAATTAAAAACAGAATATGCCATCTCAGGAGGTAATGAGTTCTCCTATCTTTGAAGGGATTCAAATTGAAACTAAATGAACTTCCTCTGGGATTATTGTGGAAAATTAGGGAAGATCTTTAGATCTTGCTGTATCATGTGAAGTTCTGCTCTTCCTCATCCTCCCCCTGAACGCCCACCAACAAAGTAGCAAGAGGCTCCCATTTCTAATACTGATCTCTCTTTTTGGTCAACCACAGCTATGGTGGTCAGATTGTTAAACACAGAGCTGATCACTGTCCCTAAGCCACTACCCACACACCCTCAGTATAGAAAATTAGGGATTAGATCCCATAATCTCAAAATCCCTTTCATCTCTAGGATTCTAGGGTTCTCTGTTCCTCTTTTCTATTCTCCTGCTATTCCAGGACAGATGTACCCACCACTCACTTACAATTTTGTTTTCATCCAGACCAAAGGTCACTCCTCTTGTCTCTATAAAGCCCCACAATTAACCCAACACAACTCTCTGTTGGGATGAGATAAAGTGCTCAAAGCCAGTTGCGACGTGGTTACAAAGCATCATGAATGAGGCTTTCAGCCTGCATCTAGGGTCACATAGTTGTTGTTCAGTAGTTTCAGTCATGTTGAATTCTTCGTGACCCTGTTAGAGATTTTCTCAGAAAAGATACTGGAGTGTTGTGCCATTTCCTTCTCTAGCTCATTTTACAGATGAGGAAACTGAGGCAAAGAGAGTTAAATGTCTTGTACATGATCACACAGCTAATAAGTGTCTGAAACTGGAATTGAATTCAGGTCCTCCTGATTCCAGGCCCAGAACTCTATTCACTGCATCACCTATCCACCCTATCCAGTTTTAAGGAGTTATAAAATTTAGAACTAGAAGGATACTAAGAGATCATTTTACAGTTGAGGAAGCTGAAATCCAACTCCTACATAGTCTCCCAGCCTTACCATCACCCATAAAAAATGCAAATGAAGGCGCTTAAAGCATCCTTTAGCCGACCTCTCTCACTCTGTGGAAATCTGCTAGGATGGCACTATGTTTTTCAGAAGCCAAGACTGATCACTTGACCACTGAATCCCCAGGATAGCTTACAGTCACTCCAACATGCCCAGGTGGCTTGCCAGTGTCTCCAGGAAGCCCAACATCCAGACAATTGGTCCCTGCCCTGATGGGAAAATAACTTTGTCAAACAACCATTCATTATAGTTTAAAAGACACATGTAAAACAACAGAAGTGGCAATGTAATTAGTGAAATGATGGAAAAAATATGTAAGGCACTCAAGTGTAATTACAATCCTCTTAGATGCCATAGGATGTTCCTATATGTCTCTTTGTTTATACAGAATATAAAACAATAATTGGTTACTTAGGAACTTTTTGCTCCAAATGCTTCACAAACATTACCTTCCTAATTCTACTCACAGCCTCAGGAAGCAAGCAAGAAGAGAGTTTGCCCAGACTTTATTGTTGGGAAAACTAATGGGTTGTTTAGGGTGCTTAGTTACATAGCACCAGAGAGTGGGGCCTTGGATGAGAGCCTTACAAGTGCCTTCTCAGAAGTCACTTGTCTGCAGCAATTCTATTTGGTCTACAAAGTCTGCATCGATGCTGTTCAGATAACTCAATGATATATTTCCCCACTTGCAACAAGCTTTACATTTTCCCTCTGGGCTATGGAACCCAAGCAGCTGCCTAGAGATGACGTCTACTTTAGACCGACCTCCATATTTCAGTATCTTTTTTAAAAAATCCAATTAACATCTTTTAATTATGCTTTTCCTTCTCTCATCAGAATCATTTGCCAATATGCCTTGCCTTGTCATTAGTTCCTCTTTATATCAAACAAAAAATCTGAGTAAAAACCAACTGTGGAAGCTGTTTTAGGGAGAATATTTGTATTCTCTTTTCCAAGATAAACATCCTCAATTCCTTTTAAGCAAGTACCTAGGGAAGGGACAGCCGAACCATCTAGGTCTATGTCCCATGGCACAGAGCAAAGCAAACAAAAAGTCATTTGACTTCCCCCTAAAAAATGAGGAACTGGAGAATTTCTGGAGTTAGGCTAACTAGAGGAGATAGACAGAAGTGATCTAGCTACTCAGACTTCTCATACAGAAAAGATCAATTTTAAAAAGTATTCATTATCACTGCCTGAATGACCATCAAGCTAAACTTCGATACCTAAGACCCTAACTATGATCACAAAATGATAGAATTATATGATAAACTAATAAAGAGGGTTATGGAAACCTTCTCTCTGGATACAAACCAGGCAAGATCTTCATGTGCACACAGGACAAGCAAGATAACATATCCTAACTGCCTAGATGCCTTTGAGATGCCTTCCATCAATACTCAGGTATGAAAAGTGCAAAAGAAAACACAAAAGGATCAAAAGTAACAATGTATGTACAAAGTTTTAAGACTAGAAATTTCTAATCACCTCTGAAATATGTGTGTGGGTTGACAAGTAGAAACCACAGACAGACTAGTTGAGGTCCCTACCGAATTGTGGACAATGCCAAGCTAAAACCTCAAGGATAAATGAGACCAAACTTGTAACCTTATAAATACAAAGACTTGAAAACCCAGCTGGAAAAGATTTGTAGGTAAACCATGGATATAAAGGTGGATAATAGAGGCCAAAGAGAGGACTGAGGACCCCTCCCCAATTCAGGGTCTCAAGGGCCATGCCCAAGGGGGCATTTCCATCTGCTACAGACTAGTGAAACGCTGCAATAATGAATGCCCAAATTGTCCTCTCTTGAGCACAAGCCAACCAAGCCCACCAATATGTGGACAGTAAAAAGAATTCTAGTGCTTTGACTCAGAGGTTCTGGGTTCAAATCCTTCTTCTATACCTCCCTGGCCTCAGTTTCTTCCTGTAAAATGAAGGGGTTGGATTGGCTTCTGATATTCCTTCCAATTCTCATTCCATGATCCTAAGATCCTACATCTGCCACTTCTGCTTTCTTTTTTACCACACATGAAGACACAATGTCGATCTCATACTTTGTACCCTGCCCTCTTATCTATGAGCAGAAAAATAAGGTTTCCCTGACTATTAATGGGAAAACTTATTGCTTCTTAATGAAAACAAGATCAACACACTCCACTAATCTTAATTGCATTCTGCAAAAGGAGAGATTTTCTTCTGTTCCTTTTACAAGAGAAATAATTCAGGCAGTGGGAATCTCCATTGCTTCTGGTGCCTCACCCTGTTATCACTTTCTTTGAGGCCACTTACCTCTAACCATTCCTTCCTTCCAAGCCCAACTTCCTCATCAACCTTTTAGGTCACGACCTCTTCCACAGTCTTGGTTGTACCATCTAATGCACCCCAGATGGAGTCGTTCTTAATATCCCTGCTAGACAGACTTACTCTACTATGTGAAGTTCCTCTCTTCCTCATTACCTTCCCCCACATGCACACACACAAATTAGTAAATCTTTTTAATATTGATCTCTCTTTTTGGTCAGCTACAGCTCTGGGGGTCAGATAAAGACAGAGCTGAGCTCTGTCTCTCAGCCACTGCTCAGAAACCCTCAGTATCCATTGTAACAAGGGGCATACTCAGAGTTGCTCTTTCTGGTTACAGTGAACCATCTGGGAATTTTTAGGCATAATTCTGACCACATGGTGACTTAGGGCTGGGAGAACTTGCTTCTTTGGTATGAGAGGTGGCAAGCTCTGAATCATCATTGGTTCTTTTCTTTCCTTGTGATATGGTAGGAAGCAAAGGTACTGTATCTTTGGGGGCCAGCTCAGTTTATTAGTATTAGTATTATTCAGTCTCCAGATAGCATGTAACTTTGAGACTTCCATTGAGGGGTGAGGAAATGCTGTTTTTTTTCTGTCCCGGCATCATGGTGACTGTGCCCATGTGGCAACTAGTTTGGGGGGGTGGAATCAGTTAGGTGAAATCGTGTCTTCCTCTTGCCTTCTTTTCCTTCTTTGTGTTCCTTTCTTGAGTAGGCGACTAAGCAGCAATTTTGAGATGACCATGTCCAGGCTTAGAGGTGATCTTGTAAGCTGGAGATGCCAAAAGATCTTCAAATGGAAGGCAAAAGCATCCAGTAGCAGGGTGGTGATGGTGATGGTGATGGTGATGGTGATGGTGATGGTGATGGTGATGGTAATGGTGGTGGTGATGGTGATGATGATGGTGATGATGGTGATGGTGGTGGTGATGGTGGTGGTGATAGTGATGGTGAGGGTGATGGCAGTGGCAGTGGTGGTGGCGATGGCGATGGCGATGGTGATGGTGATCGCTATGGGGATGGAGAGAAAGCTTCTGCATTAAAGAGAATGACCATCAACAGCCTGCCTAGCTTACCAGAAAACATGCATCGGAAGTGTGGTATAAGCCATGATAAAATGTAAAATGCTAAATTAGCAGTTCTACAAACTGAAACAACAGCCTTCTAATAGATTATAATTTTAAGTCAATTTATTGGATAATAATAACAGTCAGCATTTATATAGTGCTTTAATATAATAATGTCTCTATAACATAATATAATATACTAACATAAATAGAATATAGAATATAGAATATATCTAACATATAATTAATACAATAATTTAATATAATATAGGCCCTATAAGTCTTTGCTAGTACAAGGTATACTCTTACCTTGTGTCTGTCCTCATGACCTTCCCATTGTCTCAGTCAGGATTGGCAGTTTGGTTAATCCTCCATGCAAATACCTAAATAGTACAACCCACATTTCATGTACCTAACCCTGCCACCATTCTTCAGTCAGCCAATAAATATTTATTAAGTACCTACTCTGTGCCAGGCACTGTATGAAGCACTGGGAATATAAATATATAAAAGAAAGACAGTCCCTGCCCTTAAGGAGCTTATAATCTATTTGGGTGAGATAGAGCACAAAAGCAAGCTGAAAGGCAGGGGGCGTGGTGGTGTGGTGGTGTGGTGGAGAAATCCAAAGGAATGCAGTTGAACAGGAAATGAAGAGATGGCTGGCCTAAGCCTCATCTTTAAACGGAGGTTCTGGGAGGAGCTGTCTACCCTCCACATCAGAGGAAGGGTGCCTTTATTCCCCCAATAGCCACATAGAAAGCCTCCTGGTTCCCTCATACTATCTGTATCTTTAGCTAACCACTGTGCTTCATCATCTTGTACATGTTGGCAAAGAAGGAATGCAAAAAATTCCAAAGATTAGTTGGTATGTCCTAACTTGCATCTCTTGTATAGTCCCACTACCTAGCTTACATTCAAGTTCCCAGTGTGGGCAAAGTTTCAAATGCAAGGCCAACATCCAGGTGCCTGATGGACCTCATTCAAATGCCAAAATATGCAAGGTACAAATATATCTTACTAAGGTATGCTTGTTTTCTAAGTGAGTAGAAGCTTATTCATGTAAGAGAGACAATTCCCTCATAGTAACAAAGAAGTTTTTAAATCATCTTTCCCCATCTGGGGAATTCCAGAATCCCTCTGTAGTGACTGAGGAACACATTTCACAGGTAAAATCATGCAACACCAGCTGAGATTCTAAAATGTGAAACATTTTCATTGCCCTTGCCATCTTCAAATTGTAGGGGCAATGTGAAAACGGAATAGAACACTTTAAGAAATTTGTCAAATATGTGAAGAAATAGGCCTAATCTAAGAAAATACCACACCCCAGGACCTTATATCAAGGGTCATGTCCTCAAGAACACATGGGCTTAACCTTTCTGACATCCCAGCAGTCCAGGTCATAAGACTTTACCATCAACTGATTTTATTTAGCTCACAGCATGTTAACATACCACAAAATAAGAATACAAAAGGGAAAGATTTTATATCCCCAGATCTAGGAAACATTCCAACAGAGCTCAACTAGGAATCTTGCCACTATCTAAATATAAGACATAGGATATATATATATAGAAAACTAGCCTTCAAGCCTAGGTGGAAAGGCCCACATTAGATACTTCTCAATTAAGTTGAATGGCATTAACCACTAGATACATGCTTCAAAATGTAAAAAAACCATCCTATCAACTGAATCCCACTTAATCTAGCATATATGAATGGGTCTTAGACGTAGGCAAGCTCCAAGGACCGGATGGTAGAAAATGGCCTCAGCTAGAGACCATAATCTCATCCTAAAGAAGAACAACACAGATCCCACAAGCCTGGAAGAAGCTGATTTCTGAGGGTCAGCCAAGGTCCTTCTCCATGAGGTCATAAGGCATAGAGAAAAGACCATGAAAACTTGAAAAGTGCCTGATAAGACAAACTAAATATGCCACACAGACAAGAGTTTTCTTTGGACTATGCATACCATTTCCACTTGGGAAAGGTCTATGATGGCACTCCAGATTGTATGGGTGACCCACTGCTAAAAATTTCCTTTTGATATTTGGAGTTGGTTGCCCAACTTGGGAGGCAGCTAGGTCACTCAACGGATAGAGTGCTGAACATGGAAGACCTGAGTTCAAAACCAGCCTCAGACACTTACTATCTGTGTGATCCTGGGCAAGTCATTTAATCTCTGTTTGTCTTAAGCCAGTGGAGAAGGAAATGGCAAACTGTTCCAGTATGTTTGTCAAGGAAACCTCATGAACAGTACTGACATGCTATGATCTACAGGGTCTCGAAGAGTTGGACACAACTGAACAAGTGAGCAGCAACAGCTCAAAATCTTGGGCTGGGCAAAGAGGCTTGCTTAAGTACTGAATAATCAGTCTAATCATACTTCTTGCTTATGTAACTCTACTGCAAATAATTTTTCTGAGTAAGATGATGCATAAACAAGCTTGATGGGATAATGGGCAAAGTTGAGAGATGGTTAATATTGTTCCTACTCAAACAAGAAGCCAAATACATTCCTAAAATGCAATGAGAGGTTGACACAAATTGAAGAAGGAATTGTGGAAACTAGTTTTGGAAAAAAGACATTTTAGAAAAACACTAAAGTCTATCATAGGACAATACCTGACTGTATGTCCCCTGTGCCTCCTTATAAGGAAAGTACAATGAATCAACCAACCCACTCATTGTTGTCTTTTCTCTAGCACCATATGTATTTATCCAATTCAGCAACAAGAGACCCTCTCTACACAGGGAGAGATTTTTCCATGTGTAGAAAAGCAACTGAGTGCTTGATAAATCCCTGTGTTGCAATTTCTAATTTCAATGCAACCAACAAAATAACTGCTTCTGATAAAATATTCAACATTCCATACCCAGAATACCCCACCTTTTTAAAGAAAGGAAATTGATTTATTTCTTTTTTTTCTCTAGGTTCAAGATTTGTTCTTGCAATTAAACTGAGTTCAACAACAATTCAGTATTCTTTTCATTCACATTATTGTAGTCATTATGCATATTGTCCTCTTGGTTCTACTTTTTTCTCTCTGAATAATTTTATTTGGAGCTTCCCATATTTTCTGAATTCCTCATATTTGTCATTTCTTACAATGTAATAACATTCCATTACATCATATACCGAACATTTGAACCATTTCCTAATTGATGGACATTAATTTTGTTTCCCAGTTTTTACTGTCACAAAGAGTTCTGCTACAAGTATTTTGCTTCTGTATCTTCATTTGCCAAATGAAAAAATAAAGACAAAAATTGTTCTCCTTAAAGAGGTATAAGAAATACAGAATTCAGAGTTGAAAGGGACCTTAGAAATCATCTAGTCCAACTCCTTCATCTTACAAAAGAAGAAATGTAGGTTCAAAGAGGGGAAGTAAATCCATCACATCACTGGGGTAAAAGCCTGGGGGGTAATTTATTGGGATTTCCTAGATCACTATAAGGTGGGAGTGTCATTCTTTTCATAATTATAAATATAATTACCTATTAATTGGCTAGATATTAAAATAATCAATCAAAGTTAAAGTATTTTCCTAGAAAAGTAGTGACACTTTGTGAGACATGACCAACAAGATGATAGAAAACTAGGTATCTTCACTGATCCTCAGGATCCTCTTTGAGCCTTTGATACCCACTTTGATAATTTGATCCTCTCAAAATTCTCCAAAATATTAACTATGCATGTAAGAAATCAAGCAATTTTAGCTGTCTTCATGGTCTAGAATACCAAGAACCCTAACAAGGTAATAATTCACTGAATAATGGAAGAGAAGGTAACTTTCTAATCATTACCTAGATCACTCATCACTCCTTCTCCCACTGCCCACCACATGGGCAGGGCTACACAAATTGACCCACAAGATGGCAACAGAACTCATCTTACCAGTCTTTCCTCCCAGTGCTCATAGAAAACCGAAAGGAAAAAGTATGTTCTTAATGGAACAGCAGCATGGCAGTATTCTGTGCTATAATAGAGCTCTGTCAGAGAATTAAGGAACAGAGGGAACTGAGAGAGAACAGAGCCCAGCATCTACCTAGGGCCAGTTCTATTCACCCAGAAGCAGAGACTTGAAGCAGAGACAGAGGTCAGTAAAATGTTAATTGCCCATCATGGGACTGCTTGGAGGTCCAACTCCAAGGTAAACGTTATCAAAGGGGAAGGAGTCACAAACGGAGTAATAAGGGAAAAACAAGGGGGAAGGGAAAAGACATAAATTATCAACGGTCTCAGAAGTAAGAAAACTAAGTTTAAGACCTTGAACATGAGCAGATTGACCAAAAAGGAAGACATTAGTAACATAAGGGAATATAGACTCCAAATGAGCAAAAAGAATCCAAGCATCTTTGAATAAATATCTCAAGACCTAAGAAAATGAATCAACATCTGATGAGGCAGAGGAATCTATGGATTCCAAAGAAAGCATGAAACCATAACAGGATATTCTCTTTTATTGATATTTTTTCCAACCACATGTAAAAAAAAAATTTAACGTTCTTTTTTGAAAATCTGAGTTCTAAATTCTCTCCCTCCTTCTCATTGTCATCACTCACTCGTTCCTAAGATGGCAAGCAATTTGAAATAGGTTACATATGTGTTGTTATGCAAAAAAATATTTCCATACTAGTCATTGTGAAAGCTGTCATGAACCAAAAATAAGTAAAAAATAGCATGCTTTGATCTGTGTTTGGATTCTGTGAGTTCTTTCTCTGGAGGTAGATAGCATTTTATATCATAAGTCCTTTGTAATTGTCTTGGATCACTGTATTGCTGAGGAAAGCTAAGTCATTCACAGTTGAACATCGTACAATATTGTTATTACTGTGTACACTATTCTCCCGGCTCCACTTGCCTCACTTTGCATCGGTTTATGTAAGTCTTTCCAGATTTTTCTGAAACCACCTTGCTCATTATTTCTTTTAACACAATAGTACTCCCTCACAATCATATACCACAAGTTGTTTAGCCATTCTCCAATCAATGGGCATCCCTCCAGTTTCCAATACTTTGCTACCACAAAAGGAGCTGCTATAAATCTTTTTTGTACATACAGGGCCTTTTCAATTTTTAAAAACTGCCTTATATACAGAGTTTGTAAGAAGAAGCTGGGTCGAAGGGTAGGCACAGTTTTATAGCCCTTTATATAGCCCTTTAGGCATAGTTTCAAATTGCTCTCCAAAATGGTTAGATCAGTTCACAACTCCACCAACAATGTTTTAGTGTCACAGTTTTCTACATATCCTCCAACATTAAAAGGAAAGAAGGAAGGAAAAAAGGAAGGAAGGAAGGAAGGAAGGAAGGAAGGAAGGAAGGAAGGAAGGAAGGAAGGAAGGAAGGAAGGAAGGTATGGGATGAGATGGGATCATGGGCACATGTAGGTTGGCATGGGCAAGAATAAGGGCAGTGGTGTGCTGTTTAACACCTGGATTTCCAGAAAAAATATGTTCTTAACATACTTTTAAATTTAATCTGCATTATTAATATTTTCTCTATCATTTTCTTAAATCTAGACAATCAACAAATCAATAAACCAAGTCCTTATTTGTAGCATTTGAAGATTTCTGAAATGAGAGTGTTCATATTGAATATTTCATAACCATCTCTCTCAAATAATTTTGAGCTAGTTCTTGCAGACCCTTAGGTAAGGGGTACCTCATTATTTGTTACATAAGAAAAGGAGAGAATGAGAGATGCTGCCAAGGAAGGGGCTTTGAGATTAAGAGAAGAAGAGAAGAAAAAATTCATGTGAATCCCTTGCATTTTCTCTGTGAAGTAAGCAATGTGGTTTTCAACTGAGAGGGTATGGGAAGGGAAGGTTTCAGAATTCAACCTTAGGCTTTTAATAGTATCCTGATCCTGCTAATGAAGTCTCTAATGACAAAGTGTTATTGTTGGAACATATGTTCACTAATAGAAATATTATTGGCATATTATTTTGAGATCTTGATAGAATGGAAAAATATCATACAGACCTGGACAGCCTGAGAACCCCAACCTTGTTCTTCTTGTGCAATCTTTCTATAATGGCTCAACCTCTCTGGGCCACACCCAACAGAGAAAAGATTCTTCCAAGACTCCTTGAAAACATTGCCTGACCCTGGAATCTGAGATGCTACAAACGCAGAAAACATTATGGTTATAATCTTTCCCACCCATAATCACTAGAACTAGAAGTTTTAAACATTTGTTATAAATTGAATATTCAGGTCAGCTCAAAACTTTCAGAACTGAAAAGTATGTGTGTATGTATGTGTATGCATGTACATGTAGATGTATATGTGCGTATCCATTACTTATAGGTGCTATACTTCTAGTTGATAGTCTTTCATGGTCATAACTACTATCTCCACAATGCTGAAACCACTCCTTTTTTATAAATATCTAACTTGGATTTTCCTTTCCTGAGTCATATGGCTTTATGTGGCCTTCCTCAGCAGGATTCTCCCTGGCCAGTGAGAAGGATGTTGTGATAGTCTAGGGGAATAGAAAATATTTTTTAAAATCCAACAAGCTATGTATGCTCTGACCTCATTCTGTCCTCCTATCTGGAAGAAGTTATGTTTAGACACTTTCAATCTTGAAAAATCCAGTTTCCTAGATAATTGGCATTCCATAGCTCTAACATTAGAATCAGAGTAGGGAATAGAAACCAAGAAGACAGGACTGTAAAGGGACCCCACTCTTTCCCATTAAACACATGGAGCTTTCCTGATTCCAAGGTAGCTTTTACATACAAGGTTGAAATGGACCCAAGAAATGTGAGAGAGATATGTGTAGCAATGCATCAAGTAAGAAGTCACTTCTCATGAACTAGACCCTCCTTCTCTGTATTGAAGACTATCAACACTGAGGTGCCATCCCTGCTTGTAGCCCTTCCCTGCTCTTCCTCAACCATGTTTGGATCTATCAGTCCCAGCCACAGTGTGGGAAAGTTGGGAAGTCTAAGGGTTGACCTAAAAATATCACTTACTCTGGGGGAGTGTCCGTTACCTCAGTTCCCTTCTCTTAGTGTTCCCGTCTCCCTCTTCATGTCCCTTTGGGTATTTCTAGTTAAACCAAATGGATTTCCCTTAAGCATGTAAAACATGAGGGTCTACTGCTTTCAGCATTGTTCAGTTCAGGCTAATCACAACAGAAACTACAAAGAAAAAGAAGAGATTGGAGGCACCAGCTTGACCTCTTGAACTTTCCTAGGACAGAGACCCTCCATTTAGGAAAAAAAAGAGTGAAAAATGAGGGACAGAGTAGAAGAAAAATGTTGAAAAAATTAACAAAATGACTTTCTAAAATGTTAGGAAACACCTTAGGTGCAATCTTTCTCACACACTCAGTTTCATTGCTTTCCTTTCTGAATTTCATTTGCCTTCCCCTGAGGAATTATTTTGTTTTTATTGGGGGGAGTGGGAGGAGGAAATTTTAAATAACAAAGAAGAAACAGAAACACAGACAAAGGGAGATAGCAAAAGAAAGAAATAGAAAACTAGAGAGATCGAGAGATACACAGAGCCAGAGGATAAGAGAAAATTAAATGTGTTAGCCAGGTAAGAAAAGAAAAATTGTCTTTGGTTTTTGATCACGCCAGTTACATAATTGAAGCCTCAATAATTTGCAAAAATCCAGCTCCCACCATGGAAGTTTGTCTCAGGTTCTTAGTGAATGAAAAAGACAAAAAAAAAAAATAAATTTGTTCAAACTGGGAATCAGTATCGGCTTTGTTCTACACCTGTCTGGAGTGAAATGATGATGAGGCAGGCTTCAAACACTTCTGAGCCCACACTGTTCTTCCACCCTCATCTGACATTTCTCCTTTTTCCCAGTTGCTTCTTGATATCTGCTATTTGTGCTTCCCTCTATTTCCTGACATTCCTTGTTCACTGTTCTTCTTTCTCCTACCTATTTCTCCTTTTCTGGACACTTGCTTTCCTTTCTTTGTTTTTACCCTCAACTGCTTAATGTCTTAGGACTGAATGATCTCACTCAAAGAGGCCAAAGAGATTTTCTAGGGCCTGAGCCATTAGGTAGAGTGTCCTGAGGCTTAGCCCAAGTATATTCCCATTAGGAAAAATATGAAAGTTAAGGTTACATCACTTTTAAACTTCTAAGTCAACAGTTTTCAAACTGTATTCCTATCAGCCTAAGTATTTAATCCAATATGAATAGAAGTTTCTTAAGAAAATTTCAATACTAGCAATATTTCCCCCACAAAAAAATTAACTCTCAAAACTCTCCAAACATTCCCCTCCAAACAACTTTAAAATAACTCCTCAAATAAAATTTTGAAGTTGCAGAATCAACAAAAGGTCAGAGGGAGACATTATTCCAGTCTAAGACAATGAAAGAGGGCAGCAGAAGAGGTCTGTGACATCAGGGTGGAAGCTGGCCTGGGGCATAGCAGGCACACCAGGGAGGAGGAGGAGGCATGGAGGAAGTTACAAACAAAATCTCAAAGAAAAATGCAAATAAAACCCAAGCCCAACAAAAATTCCTGGAAGAGTTAAAGAAATAGAGAAGAGTAGTAGAGGAAAACTTGAGGAAATAAATTGATGCAAGAAAATTATAAAAAGAGAATAACAGCTTGGTAAAAGAGGCACAAAAGCTCATTGAAGAAAAGAACTCCTTAAAAAGCAGAATTGGCCAAATGAGAAAAGAGGTACAAAATCTCACTGAAGAAAATAATTCCTTAAAGATTAGAATTGGGCAACTGGAAATTAATGACTCCATGAGATATCAAGAAGCAATGAACAAAGTCAAAAGAATGAAAAAAAATAGAAGAAAATGTGAAATATCTCATTAGAAAAACAATTGACCTGGAAAATAGATCAAGGAGAGATAATTTTAATATTATTGGACTATGTGAAAGCCAAGACTTTTAAAAAGGGGGCTAGATAACATATTTCAAGAAATTATCATGGAAAACTGACCCCAATATCTTAGATCCAGATGGTAAAATAGAAATTGAAAGAATCTACCAATCACCTCCTGAAAAAGATCCCAAATTGAAAACTTCCAGAAGCATTATAACCAAATTCCAGAGCTCCTGGATCAAGGAGAAAATATTGCAAGCACCCAGAATGAAGCAATGGAAATATCATGGAGCCACAGTCAGGATCACACAAAATTTATCGGCTACCATGTTAAAGGATCGGAGGGTTTGGAATATGGTATTCCAGAAGGCAAGGGAGCTAGGATTACACCCAAGAATAACCTACCCAGTAAAACTGAGTACAGTTCTTCCAGGGCAGGGGAGGAAATAGACATTCAATGAAGTAGAGGATCATTAAGCATTCTTATAAAAAAGCAGTTAAAGAAGGACTTGAGTCATGACCATTCTGCAATGTTAATTCAAAACTGTATTTTAGCATAAGATCTCTTTGTTTAAGATTCCATAAGTGAGAGAGTCATGGGGAGAGTCAAGACAAAGGGCATGGCACAGCTATGCTAATGTGTGTATTTCTCTCTGCCTCTCCCATCTACACCTGGCTTGAATATTAAATTAATTTGTTTCTGGCAGCTTTATGGCTAAAATGAAGAATTAAATATTAATATTTTTCTTCAACACCCTTTTGCCACATGAGTTCTTTCATCTTGAGTACTGTTTCCCTTGGACTCTGTGTATACTTGTGTGAGAGTGTGTACCAGGCTTTGGCAGGAGGGAGGAATGGTTTTTGTAGCAACTGTTCTTACTGTGTTATCTGAGTAAATGTTCCTTTCAAAAGCTAATTAATTCAGGTTAGTTCATTGATACAAGCTAGATAAGTGATTTGGGGGATCACATTGAATAGGGGCTCACGAGTGATAGTATTATCAACCCACAACCTATTACTGAGGGGAAAAGTTGTAGCCACTCATGTGGGAACCAACCCATCAAATGCAAGTGGGAGTTTAAAGGAGCCCAAAACCTGTGCTATATATATATGTCAAATCTAATTAAAATAAGCATGGAGGGCACTACTGAGTATAAAATTGAAATACGGAAAGGGAACTTTCCATTCAATTCAACAAACACTTAATAAACATTGCTTCTAATTGGAAATTTAAGAGATTCCCATCAATTGGGGAATGCCTAAACAAACTGGGGTTGGGGGGAGATAGGAGAATACATGTACAGATATAAGTAAATACAAAATAAAAACAAAGAGATTTTAGAGGTAGCACTAAGAACCAGAGGAATGAGCAAAAGTCTCTTGTAGAAGGAGAGACACAAAAAAAGCTAGTGTGAGTTTTAGGGATGAATGTATAATCATAAAAAAGGATGTTGTTACCAGGCAACCCACGTCAGCTCCTTAGTCATTGTTGTGACAGAAAGGGGTATCATGGATTACCTATATAAATATTTGTAAGAGCCTTAATTCCTTTATAACAATGCCCGATGATGCTCCCTTCTCCTACCAGCTGCCTTCCTAAATCCAATGTTCCTTGGAACTGGAGTAACGGTCGAACTTCCAAAATATAGGACATGAGATGATTGCCTTGATTTGCTGTAAATGAAGGAAAGCTCTAGCCCTGCTCCTTGTCTTCCTGGGAGGGCCTAAACTATTCCTCAATTTAAAACAAAATAAAACTTGAATTAGAGAGATTCTGTGCCCTCAGACTACCCTGCCAGTCATTGACCTAAGGCCCTCATGGTACTTAAAAGATTGTGACTTCATGCATGACAAATAATACCATGGTACAATATATAAAGTCCAGGATTTGGAGCCAGAGGATATGAATTCAAACCTTTGTTCTGCAACTTTCTATCTATGACTTTGGCCAAGCCATTTAATTGTTTAAAGTCTCCTTGTTTGTAAAATTGCTAGAGGAGGGGTAGGGTTAAACTAGATAATATCTAAGGTCCCTTCCAGTTCTAAAGCTACAATTCTATAATATGAAAAATGAAGCTTGAAAATATTCTCAAGGCTCTGGTCAGCATTATCAGTGAGTCCCCAGATCAATATCTCATTTCCAAACTAACATCAAATATGAAACCTCAAAGTAATTACTGGAGCATTTTCCTGAGACCTGTGGACCTCTAACTTTAAATTCTGTTACAAACATAGAGGGACAGATGAAATTTCAAAGTTCATTGCTATATCTTTTAAAAATAAAGTTCTATTGATATGCTTTGCTTTTACATCACCTGTATTTACCAATGCATCCCCTTCCTTATCTCTTCCAAAGAGTCATTCCTTCAACAACAAAAGGAGGGGTGGGAAGGGGAGCAATTCAGTAAAACTAACCAAGATATTAGCCAAGTTTGACATTCCCTGTGGTATTCCAAATCCATAACCCTCTGCACTTCAAAGCAAGTGGGAAGGTACCTCTCATATCTCTTTTTGGAGCCACATTTTCATAGCCCTCATTTTTAATTGTTTTGTCATTCTTTCTGCTTACCGTTGTGCTTACTTCACTTTATACTGTGTTTCTCTATTTCTCTGTAGATCTTATTCATAGTTTCTTAATAGTGCAACTATATTCTTATAGCTATAATACAACTGTATTCTTATCATTCCTTACTATTATATTCATATACAGCAATTTGTTTAGCAGTTCCCAGTCAATGGATATCTGCTTTACTTTCAGTTCTTTGTTACAATAAAAAGTGCTGCTATAAATATTTTGGAGTATACAGGGCCTTTCTCTTTTTCTCTGACCTCCGTGGAGTATATGTAGGCCTGGCAGTAGGATCTCTGGGTCATAAGGTATGGATATTTAAGTTATTTTCTTAGCTTTCCAAATGTCTTTCTAGAAAATAGTTAGACGAGCTCACAGTTCCATCAGTAATATATTAGCATGACTGCCTTTTAACAATCTCTCCAACATTTTTTCCCATATTTTATCATCTTTGTCAATTTACTCAATATAAGGTGAATGAACTCAGAGTAATTTGGTTTTACATTTCTCTTATTATTAATGAATTGGAGCAGTCTTTCCCATAGTTAATAGCTTGTAATTCTTTTCAAAACCGTTTGTTTATATTTTTGATCACTTATCCACTGGGGAATTGCTCTTGTTCTCAAATATTTGTGTTAATTCCCCATATATCTTGCACGTATCTTAGATATTAAGCCTTTATCAGAGATATTTATATAAAGATTTTTTTCCCAATCCATCACTTTTTTTGTGTTTGCTTCAATCTTTCTTTGGATAAGCATTTTCTTTGGAGCAATAGCTGTGAAGGGTATCTGGTCAACAAGATGAAATTTAAGGGAAGAGAAAGAAATGGAAATTACCTCAACCACTCGACTTGTCATCTGACCAGTCCTAGAAACCGACAGTACATTTAGTTACTGTTTACACAACTGTTATGGTGAAAACATTTCACTTTGGGATTCCCCAGAGCCAGTATGATCTCCACTGTGCTGGATTCCTAGCCCTCAGTCTCTGGATCCCAGAACTAAGCCATAAATGACCTTCTAAGGGAGGAAATTTTTCTCCAGGCACTTGCTCCTGACAAGGAAACACCCCTAAGAGGGAAAACAAAAGTAAAAGACAAGGTAAGGATGAAACTGAGTGCACTTAGGATTGAGCAAGCCTCAAAACTGGGGAAGGTCATACAACTTGGACTTTCCCTAGTGAATGGAAAAAGTTAAGGTGGTGGGAAGTATCTCACAGCAGGAGCAAGAACGGGGTGAAATCACAGAAGACACTGGTGAGGAAGTGGTGAATATGAGGATTGTTGAGGCCTCCTCTGGAAGGGATAATGGCATTAGTCTAAAAGCTGTATTATTGTTAGGAGGTACGGCCTATTAGTGGGTGGTTTTATAGCTGGAAATATTCATATCTAGTACTTACACACCTAAGAATTGCAAAGTGTTTTACATTATATTATTTGAGCCTCATAATAGCCCCCTGAGGGTATATCGCAACTACAACCATACCCATTTTTCAAATAAGGAAAATGAGACCAAGGCGATTAAATGATTTGTGCATGGTCACAAAGATGAGAAGTCCCAAAGCCAGTATCTAAACCTTGGCTTCAAGTCCAATATGCTTGGTTTGCTCCTCTGGAAATGAAAGGAATAGCCAGGAGCAGGTACACGCTGCCTAGGTAGACTACATGGAAGCCTCCTGGGAGATACCAACCTGGAACCTCTTCTCAGACTCATTTTATTTTGGATCATAAGCTCCCCAAGGGCATGACCATGTCCCTTTAATTTTCTGAGATAAACGTTCAAGTTTGTCTTACAGAAAAACAATTAAATGCTTTCAGCAGTAATGTTGATGACAATATGTCTTTTATTTCTTTTTATTGTCCCTCAGTATTCAATGCATTGTTCCACACACAGTAAGAATGATCATAACAGCTGACATCTATAGAGATTCTTAAGGTTTGCAAAGCGCTTTCTACCCAGGATCACCTTCCATCTTCACAAAAAGCAAATGGAAAGCCATCTCCATTTGCCAGTGGATATATAGCCAGCCTAGAAGTCAGGAAAACCTGGCTTCAAATCAAGACCTGCTCCCAATACAAACTGACTGGGAGACCTTGCTTAAGTCATTTAACTTCTCAAGTTACAGGCAAGTTTCTGTTCTTCATTGGTAGAAGGAGTTCCCTCAGTGAAAGTTCCCTAAACCATGGAAATCACACACACACATACACACACGCACACACACACACACACACACACACACACACTAACAAAAAAAGTCTGTCAACTAATATTATTAACTCTATTTTACAAAAAAAAGAAACTGAGGCCTGTCTAAGTGAAATGACATACACAAAGTCACTCAATTTAGTAAATGGTGGAGGCAAGATTTAACCCCAGGTTTTCCTCACTCTATCCACTATGCCTTGTGGCCTCTAGAGTTGGTAACTCCTAGGAACACAGTTGAGTCACTAAATCCTAATTCTCAATTTCCCCATAATCAGTTTCCTCATTTGAGTAAGGGGGGGTTAAGATATCATCTGCTTCCTAACCAATTCTGTGTACTAAAGAGATGAATATTCATTATTGTTGTTCAGCTATTTCAGTTGTGTACAACTCCTTATGACCCCATTTAGGGTTTTCTTGGCAGAGATACTGGAGCGGTTTGCCATTCCTTCTCCAGCTCATTTTACAGATGAGGAAACTGAGGCAAACAGGATTAAGCCACTTGCCCAGAGTCACACAACTAGTAAGTGTCTGAGGCTGGATTTGAACTCAGATCTTTCTGACATAATTCCTAGAACACTCTAAATACTTAATAAATGCTTATTCTCTCCCTGCATCATTTGTATAGTATTTTGGGAGAAATTTTCACAGGGACCTTTAATACTTTCAGTGACATTGATGGAAAAAGAAAAAAACATTGCCGATCAATAGTCCCTTCATTTTTAAGAAAAGGAAACTGAAACACACTCTAGGAAATGATTTATTGAAGATCACCCAGGAAATTAGTGGAAGTTAATGGAATGGGGCAGAGGCTTTCATTGGGATGGGGCCATCCACCAAGACATTCTTTTGCTTTTCTAGAGGCAGTGAGTCAAAGGGTCCAGGGCAATATTATGTTTGTTCATGGGATCTAGAATCTAGTCAAGCTTCCAGTTGTCTAAATTTGGCTGTGGAAAAGGGTTCCTAGTTAGAAATATAAGCAATGGGTTCTGAAGTCAGCTCAAACAGGTTCCAAGAGAGTTTATTGTCAAATTCAGTGAGAACATTTGTATCTTGGAAATCAGGAATTGATTCATTGTTTTGCTGATTGTCTAGACTTAAGAAGGCAATGGAGGAAATGTTAATAATGTAGATTCAACTTAC
>CM053626.1:173928698-173956889 GCA_028646595.1 Phalanger gymnotis
TGGCTGTGGAAAAGGGTTCCTAGTTAGAAATATAAGCAATGGGTTCTGAAGTCAGCTCAAACAGGTTCCAAGAGAGTTTATTGTCAAATTCAGTGAGAACATTTGTATCTTGGAAATCAGGAATTGATTCATTGTTTTGCTGATTGTCTAGACTTAAGAAGGCAATGGAGGAAATGTTAATAATGTAGATTCAACTTACAAGTCTGTTGTAGGTGCCCTGCTTTTCAGGAATGGGGAATCTGTGGCCTTGAGGCCACATGTGGCCCTCTAGGTCCTCAAGTGCAGCCCTTTGATTGAATCCAAACTTCACAGAATAAATCCCTTTAATAAAAGGATTTCTTCTGTAAAACTTGGACTCAGTCAAAAGGCTGTGTACCCAAGGACCTAGAAGGCCACATGTGGCCTTGAGGCGTAGGTTCCCCCACCCCTGCCCTAGATCAAGATCTACATCCATAATACAGCCCAAAAATATACTCTGAGAGCCCCACTGAGGCTAGAAATGGAACTGGACAGGCAGATATCCTGATGCAGCAACATAGATACTAAATGGATTGCTTTTTTTTTCTATAAAGCTCCAGCCTGGATTCTACCAGATCAGGAAAGTAGGTAAATAATGACCTCCAAAGATACTGCTGCTATGTGGCAGTCATTTGCCCCCAGGGACCACATTCAGAGCTGCCCTTCTTGGTTCCAGTCCACCATGTCGGAGTACTGGGGCCTGCTTCCTGCTAAATCTGATTTCTCACTGAGGGATGTACACTGTGAGATGATGAAGAGTCCCCTAGTCGGCTGTTGAGCCACAGTTGCTGATGTCTTGGTGGATGCACAAAAGAAATCTACTATGTCTCTCTCTTCCTTTCAGTTTCAAACCACATAGAACTATTTTCAAGCTTCATCCAGAGAAAAAGGCAATCCAGAACACAGGTTAGAGCTGCTTCTCTTGTGTTTCCTGGGTAGGTAGCTAAGTAGCAACCCACAAGGCAAAGTGATAATAATAATAGCAAATAATATCTAGCATTTATGTAGCACTTACTGTGTACTAGACACTATGATAAGTTCTTTACAATTGTTTTTGTTGTAGACCCTTTGTTCTTGAAGAGAACCATGACATCAGGAAGGTGATGCCATGACTTGCAAGTGAATTGGATTTAAGTGAGGAAGGACTGTGCAAAGTCACCAGCCTTAGTTTCTCCTCAGGAGTCACCTAGGCCCAGTGGCAAGATATAGATCAGGATGACTGGAGATGTCCCTAGATGCACTGAGAGACCTTGGCCTTTTTAAGCTAAGGTCTTTCTGAAGTAGCCTTAATCTTTAGAAGCATTATTGAGTTTAATCTTAACAACAACCTCGGGAGATAAGTGCTGGTATTATCCCCATTTTTCAGATGTGGAAACTGAGACAAACAGATTATGTGACTTGCCCAGGGTCACGCAGTTAGTAAGTGTCTGAGGCAAGATTTGAACTTGTCTTCCTAACTCCAGGCTTGGTCCTCTAGCCACTGAACCACCTAGGTGCCCAGGAAGTGCCTTTGTGAGTTACAAAGGTCCAGGGGGCTGTAAAGGCAGTGGTGGCAGTGTCACTAGAGCAGGGGTCATGACAGCAAAAGAAGAAGCTGATCACAAAGTTCAGAGGCTTGGATTTGGAGTGGAGCCACAGCTCAGAGAGAGGTGAAAGGGAAAATGCTTAACCTGCAGCCCCTCAAATTGTTTTATGTTGTGATAAAGTTGAGCGTCATCCCCCCTCAGAAGACTGTGCCCATAGTTATCTTAAGTAATTGAGTATTATGTGCTTATGATTTTTTGGTGGTTAGCCTGTCTTGTGTGTGTGTAGGAATAAATTCCCTATCTTATGGCCAATTTATGTTGTATATAAAGGACCTTTCTTTTAGTCTTTTCTTTTCAAGAGGCATTAGATGAGTCACGGAGGCAGCTAGATGGCTCAGTGGATAGAGTGTGAGACCTGTAGTCAGAAAGAACTGAGTTCAAATTTGGCCTCAGACACTTACTAGCCGTGTGACCGTGGGCAAGTCGCTTGACCTCTTTTTGGCCTTAACCCACTGGGGAAGGAAATGACGAACCGCTCCAGGATCCTTGCCATGAAAATCCCACGGACAGTATTGATGTGCCATGGTCCACAGGGTCAGAAAGAGTCAAACATGACTGAACAACTCAACAATGACAAAAGATTTGTGTTAAGTGGAATCATTCCCTGAGACTGTAGGCTAAGGACTTAATAAGTCAATGAGTCTGAGAAAAGATGGTTCCCTCTAATGATAAGTTCCCCAGAACAGATCCTGGTCCAAACTACATTGCCCAGAGACAGAACAAAGAAGGGTGAAACTGACCTGTGCCTCATGTATCATTAGAGATGGGTATTCCATTATAATATGGGTATTATATTAGAGATGAAATATGGATAGTTTAATGCACTGAATGGTGGAACCTTATAGTGAAGGGATTGGAGGAAGAAAATAGAAGGTGGAGAAAGAGAAAAGCCTTCTCACATTTTCCGTAGCCACCATTTCTTGAAGGAGTTCTTATATTCTTTTTCATCCCTGCTTTTTCTTCCATTACTTTTAAGGAAAATTTCCTCCATTTTGCCATTTCTGAAAAAAAAAACCAGGTTAAGTTGTGCTCTCTTCCTATTAAATATGCACTGGCTTCCATTGCTTAGCTGTTTGTTTGTTTGTTTTCTCCTCCCAATTCCCCCTTTGCCTTGCTCATTCCACATTCTAGCTTGAAAAGGCACTGCTTGTTTTTCGGCCAGAAGTCCCGCTGGCAGTTCTCAAAGGGATATGAGCCATCGGTTCAGCTACCTGCAGCTGTTCTCCAGCTAACCTCCCCACCCCCACAAGAAGGATTTTTTTTTAATATATTAAAAAGTATGGCAGCCTCATTTGGATTGATTTATAACCACAGTCTCAAGTCAATAACTCTGTCCCTATGTACCTAGCTAAGGGAATAATCTAATTTTCCCTTTCTCACCACACACACACACACACACACACACACACACACACACACACACATTCACACACCAGGTCTTTCACCCCTGGGGAAGATATCTGGGTGCCCTACCAAATACCTTCCTCATGATGCTTAAAAAACAGTTCGTTGTCTTACCAAGGACAGATTTAGAGTTAGAAGAGACATTAGAAGGCCTTTAGGCAGCTGGGAGTCTGGTAGATAGAGTTCTGGGCCTGAAGTCACGAAGACCTAAATTCAAATCTGTACTCAGATGTGTACTAGCTATGTGACCCTGGGCAAGTTCTTTAACTTGTTTGCCTCAGTTTCTTCAACTGTAAAATCCTCAACCTCAAAAGGATCAAGTGAGATATTTGTAAAAAGTGATTAGCACAATGCCTGACATAAAGTAGAGGCTACTAGGGCAACAAGGTGGCACAGTGGATGGAGCACCGGGCCTGAAACCAGGAAGACTCCTAAGTTCAAATCCAGCCTCAGACACTTACTAGCTGTGTGACCCTGAGCAAGTCACTTGCCTCAGTTTCCTGTAAAATGAGCTGGAGAAGGAAATGTCAAACTACTCTAGTATCTTTGCCAAGAAAACCCCAGATAGGGTCATGAAGAATCAGATACAACTGAAAAAAAAAACTGAGCATATATAAATGCTTATTCCTTTCCCCTTCCAGACAACCCTCAGTCCAACCATTTCACCTATAGGAGAGAAAATTGTGGTCCAAAGTAATTAAATTACTTTTCTGAGGTCATGGTAGTAAATAGCAGAGCCAGGATTTGAACCCACTTCTTCTGACTCCAAATTCAGTTCTCTTTTACTTTGGACTGGATGATGCAGTCTTCCATTTCTCACACTTTCTCTAGCCATTATGGCATTGAATCCACTGCCTCGCAGGAAGCTCACAGGAGCCAAGAGAAAATACAGGATCATAGATTTAGAACTAGAAGGCATTTTGGAGGCCATCTAGCCTAATCCTCCATTTCACAAATGACTACAAGGCTTTGGTGATTGATCAATATACGGAGGAGTTTGGATTTTTACTCCAGGTACTCTGAAGATGAGCCCAGGCCAGAGGATCACAGATTTACATCTGGAAGAGAACAGGTCATTGAGTCCACCTCTGTAACTTTTAGAGGTGAGGGAATGGAGGCCTAGAGATGAAAAATAATTTGCCAAAGGTCACATGGCTAACAAGGGACAGAACTGAGATTTGAACATAGGGACTCTGCTTCTAAATCCTGTTTCTTCCACTGTATCACATTCTTCTGACTCAAAAAAAAAAATCTACCTATTCCAAAGCCTCAACCACATTGCTTTAACTAAGCACCTTTTTCCTACTTGGGGTAGTTGAAGGGTTGAGGTCAAAATATAGATGCCCTTATGGGACTCCCCAATACCCAAGGCTAGTACTAGTGGGGCTCCCCCCTGCCACCCCATTCAATGAGATCCCTTCCTCTACACTTTCCTTCCATTTCTTACCCTTGTGCTTATCAGCTATAATCTTCCTATTGGAGTGAAAATATGCTTCCCCAAATGTCAATCTCAATCAAAAGGCCTCCATACTCAGCCTTAATTTGCAGATAAGGTAATCCTTTTCTAGCAATGCAAAATTTGAAGTCGTTGAGTTGTTGAAGTTGGAGTTGAACAAACTGAGCCCTGAAGATGAGCCATCTTTTGTCTGCCTGCCCAGGCCCTTCTTGTAATTGTATGTGTGGGGCTCCCTTGGCCACAGAGCCTCCGAAAGAGGGAAAGGAAGAGGACAGGCCACCGCAACTTATTTCTGTCCTGGGGCTATCAAGGCCCTTTGCTCCTGGGCTGCAGCTAGTAATGCGATATTTCTGAGGAAGCTCCAAATCCCCTCCTCCCACTGGGCACTCAGCCAATCTCAGAGCTCTTCAAGGAAGAAAAATTCCATTCTCTGACCCCTGCAGGTGATCACGTTGAGACTCCTACTGTTTGAAATTTGATTTGATCTTTGATCTCTGCTTACACAGCTGCACGATTACTATTAGCCATAAAATGTTTCAGCTTCCTTTCTGCTCACCTGCCCACCACAGTTAGCCCTTGGGTCAAGGTATTCCTCAAACCACGCCAGCGCTGTAGTCCTCTCTGCCACGTCCTCAGGCTAAGGACTTATTTAGCACCTCTTCCTGTTTCTCCCCACCTTCCCTTCAACCCCAACTTCCATGCAACTACCCTCAGTCCCTGGATTTAATCTCCACTTTCAAAACCGAGAATCCTTCTGAATGATCAGCTAAGGTCTTGGGAAAAACCCCACATTTTAAGGCGGAGGTATCAAACTCAGATCCCTCAGACACAAGCAGCCTGCAAAACTTCCTAGAGCAGCAGGAACCCAACTAAAAGGCAATTGGCAAACCAACCAACCATTCAATCAATAAACATTAAGTACCTACTATGTGCCAGATACTTGTGCTAAGTGCTGGGGGATAAAGAGATCAAAAGATAGTCCGGCCCTGAAGAATCTCACAATCTAATGGGGGAGACAACATGCAAATAAATATATGGGAAGCAAGCTATATACAGGATAAATAGGAAACCATTAACAGAGGGGAAGGTACTAGGGTTGAAGTGTTAGAGAAGTCTTCCAGTGAAAGATGGGATTTTGGGGGGACTTAAAGGAAGCCAGGGAGGTCAATAGATGGAGTGGGGGAGAGAAGACATTCCAGACATAAGGGACTGTCTGAGAAAATGCCGGGAGCTGAGATGTTTAACAAAAGAAGTTAAAATAAAACACAACATAGATAATGTTAATTTGTGGTTTTCTAAATGACAACCCACAAGGATATTTGACACCACTATTTTAAGAGATAAGGCTGCCCCCTCATAAAGACCCTAATTTTTGCTTCATAGCACTGTTTGTCTGATCGGTCTCATTAACTTACTCATTGCTAGTCTCCTTTTCCTGATTCTTGCACTACTACTTATATTTTAGATTGCAACTTATGTACCTTCCCTGAAGTTGGGCTGCATTGTCACCAGATGAGCAATGATGTCATCATTATTCAGACTATGGTTTAATCTAAATAAGAACTATTTGAATCTTGGCACATAGTAGGTGCTTAATAAATGTTTATTGATTGATTAATTAAATGACTATAACCTAGGCACGTAGCAGTGGAATTTAGATCAGAATAAATTTGACAGATCACTAAATCCAGCTCTTTTGGATGAGGAATCTAAGGTCCATGTAAGTTAAGCAATTAGCTGAAGGTCCCATAGCTCCTACATTCCAGCCCAAAACTCTTCCTACTATTTTTAAATTAAAAACCCCTTTTTATTAAAATAGTTAAACAAAACCATAATCAGTATTATTAATGACTGTATTTTAAAAAGACATGTAATGATTACTATTTAAATAAACGAAGATACATTGGCAATTTTTTGTTTGTTTTGTTTTGTTTTTTTGTATTTGCAACCATGAAGTCTCCTATTCAACCTTATTCTTCCTATGAAATTTATAGGTTCATGCAGTGGTTGTAGAGATGGAGGAAACCTTAGAGATAATCTCATCCAGCTCTTTCTTTTTAGAGATGAGAAAATGAAGACCAGAGAAAGAAAATTATTTGCCTAAGGTCATGTAGCCAGTTAGTGCCAGGACCAAGACAGATTCAAGTTCATCTGATCCTAGAATATTCTTCTTTATCTCATCTGGTGTTTATTCACCTAGCATCAAAATGCCTTTAATATACCAACATGACTCTGAGGCTTCTGCTCAGTTTAACCTCAATATCCCTTGCAACCGATTATAACTATGATATGGATTTTTAATTGTTCTTTTCTAGCCTTCTAGATGCAATTTCTTTAATGCAATTTACAAAAGCTTAAGGTCATTTATTTTTCAGAGCATCTGTCTTTCCATATGGAAGAAACATGAGCAGAGAGAGCCCAATTACGTGTTAATCTCTACGTAAACATTTTACTCTGTTTAGTTTATATGGAATTTTCTAACCACAAAGTAGATGTTTACATGTATCCAGTAATAATAACCGATATTTAGACAGGGCATCCTAAAAACTTTAGTTCAGTTTTAAATTAATACAATTTACTTGTAAGTCATTATGTACTGATTTTCAATTATAATTTATAATATAAATTAATAAGTAATTAAATAAATTCCTTATAACAAAGAAGAGAAACATTCAGCAAAAGTAAGCTACACACTGAAAAATTAGGATGATATCTGTAGTATTCCGCAGCCATAATATGCCACTTCTGCAAAGAAGGGAGGGAGATGCATTCTCATCTATCTTTTTTGAGCTCTAACAGAACAAGTTTTTTTGTGTTTTTTTGTTTGTTTGTTTGTTTGTTTGTTGGTGTTTTTAAAGCTCTAACAAAACAATTTTATGCTTCGGTAGCTTAATATTGAATCAAGACTTAAAGACTCAGAATTACTCAAGCTATTAAAACTTTAAACTGCACGAAAACTTTTAGGACACCCTGTATATATATATATATATATATATATATATATATATATATATAATATTTATATATATGTGTATATATATGTATGACTGCTTCATGGGATTCATAATGTGCATGAATTGAGGCTATAGTAAAGAAGTAGCTCTCTGGGAAGGAGAAGAGGGAAGGCTACATTGGGAAATGTAAATGATGTCAAAAAATCAATATAATTAATATATAATATATATTATAATATATATGTTATATATAATATATATATTAATATAATTACTGCTGTCTGAAAATAGGAGTTTACTCATGAAGTAATGAGCTCCTCATCACTCCGTAAGGTATTCAAACAAAGGCTAGAGACACTGTATCTCAAGGGATCTATGCTTTAGGTTGGCTTGGATTAGATGATCACTGAAGTCCATTCCAACTGTGAAATTTTAGAATTCTATGATATAACCCTACAAGTAACTGTAACCATATGCCAACCTTTGCCTCCACCCTCACCACAACCCCACCCCCACTTCCTGGCCACACACAAGTTCTTGCTAATGTTTTCGCCAATGTTATAATTACTTTCTGTGTGATCCTCTCTACACGGTCCCTAATGAATTTCTGTGTCTATGAAACTTTATATTATGATTATCATTATTATTAATAATTTACAATTATGCTAAGATTTGGAAAGTTCTTATATCAATTCTGACCTTCTAGTCTTTCTAACCACAGGATATTGATACAAAATGATAATAATGAGAAGAATGCTCAATGAGAAGAATGACCAATCAATCAACCATCATTTACTAGGTACCTACTATGTGCCAGGCACTGTATTAGATTCTGAGATAGAGAAACAAATATCAGTCCCAGCTCATGGTAAGCGTAGATCTTATCAACAAATATGAGAAAAAATGATCCATCCCAGCTCTAATATCATATAACATTATAATTCTAGCCTGTTTATCTTACACAGATATTAACAAGGTCTTTTGAATCTTTTCCTCTTTCTTGTAATGATAAATTTCAGTTAAAAGTTAATATAAATAGACGTATTTTTTTTTTTTGGCCGAACAAGTTGACAGATGCTCCTGAAATCTATGCAGGGACACTTTGAGCGCATCCATAGATCCCAGGTTAAGAACTCCTGCTCTAATCCAACTAAGCCTTCCTTATCTCTACACTCAACCCTAGAGAGAATGCAGAAGATTATGCTCTGAGATGGTTTGGCTCTCAAGGGTGAGCTGAACCGTAGGTCTTCTGCACATTTACTCAAGAAAGGAAACAGGAAAGAGCTGTACAGCTACATCCAGCTGAATCAGCAAAAAGGTCAGAGGGAACTTCAAGAGGGCACACTTGGAATTGACACATGAGGAAAAAAAATTCCTGAGATTTACCAGGGTCAAAGTATAGGAGTGATGAGTAAGAGACCTTATCATGTGGGATAATGTGATGATCACTAGAAATATGGCTCTCATCAATCCACCTGCAGGGATAACATGGTTTCCTTCCTCAAAAGTGCCTTGAGTCTTTTTACCAAAAGTACTCAAGTTGTATACTCAGTATATGATAATGAAAGGATAGAGTACATCATTTTATTGGACCTGTGACTATTAATAAGAACTTATAATATAAATGCACATTATAAATCTATAAATGGAAATAAATATAATATACATAATTAATAATAAATATTAATTTATTTGTCATTGGACCTGTGATTTCATCCATGTGGGGAGCTCATGCTTTAGAAACTCTATCCGATGGTGCCACCCACACTTTGTCCATAACTTATAATCTTAGAGAGTTGCCTAGGGCACTGAGAGGCAGCATCACTTGCTCAGAATTATATAATAGTATGAGAGAGGCAGGTTTCAAATCCGTGTCTTCCTTCTAACCAAGGCTATATGTCTAGCCACTATATCACACTGTCATATTATGGAAATATGTAATGTGAGTGTGAAGAAATCTCCATAGCCCTTGAACCTTCCCTTCAAAGAATTCTATGATATGGTAAAAAAAAAAAAAAGCCTGGAAATCAGAGGACCTGACTCTAACACACACTACCTGTGTGACCTGGGGCATCTTCTCTGGGCCTCAGTTTTTGCATGAATAAAATAAGTGTAATTGGAGGACTGATCAATGAGGGCCCAGTCATTAGAAAATGTACAGTATATTCTGCCTCCACTCATGAGGTGGCTTGCTGAGCGTGCTTCTGGAAATGTATAACTGAGGAACCATTTCTTCCATTCAGAGCATGTTTCTTAATGGTCTGATGCACAATAATGAAAGTCCTTTTTCCCACCTTGTGACCATGTGACCATAAACACATGGCATTCCTGTTTTTCTGTCTCTGTTACATTCATTCTTTCCTGATTTTAGATGGGTAAGTTTTAGAGATAGAAATGACGTACTTTGAAAGGTTAGAAGAGTCACAAGAGAGATCCAGTATACTGGAATTCATTTCAAGGTCAACGAGTAGCCACCCCAGCCAAGCCCAGTGGCGGACTGCCCCAGCAATTCACAGTACTTTCAGCTACCTGGAAAGAGAAAGTACCTCCTTTCCAATATTTTATATGTCCACTCAGTTCTGGCTCATCTGCCTATTTCATCATGGCATAGTGAGCCAACAGGAAAGTTAAAGGATATCTGTACATGTTCTGAATGAGGAAAAGAGCCATTTCATCACAATCTTTTAAAAGTAGGTTTACCTAACTTCATGTGTGGGTCAATACTACACAGATCCTTTTGTGCATATTTTAAGTACTCGGTCCTCATTGGCCAGTACCTCCATTACAATCAGGTTACCTCTAAGATCCCTTCCAGGTGGAAGTCATCCTTTCTCTCCAGCCACATAGAGCTTCTTTCTCTCCGGAAAGCCAACTCTAATCTGTGTTTCTCCCACCTGTTTCATTTTGGGCTGATTTATCTTCAAAAAACTAGAGGTCGGACTGTGCTAAATACCAGTGACTGAAATCCCTTTTAACCGCATACTTTTGTGTCCTCGGGACAACATAGTGTCTTCAACTTGAGAGAAGAAAGTTCTCAACTATCTAGGCCTTCCACTTCTCAGAGGGATAAAGCATGAGAGGAAAAGCTGAACCTTGGTCATTTCAAGAGGCTTATTATCTTACAAGGAAATGAGGAGGAGAGCAGAAGCACATACCACCCAATGAATGTTTGTACAATCCCAACAACCTTAAGTCAGTTCAAGTGGAACTACTTAAATCACACAATATAAATTTTATTGCAGTCCTCATACTTGTTGACTAAGGAAGCTAAATGCATACAACCAAAGCACCCCATGGAAAAGAATCAGGGCAGATGGCCAGCCTGCCCCAGAGAGAGTTCTCATACTCCCTGCTCCCTATCCCACAATCTCCATTTTGAACATTCTCTGGCTTCCTCTGTCTTGTCCTGCTCTCCCTTCTCTTCTTTCTTTCCCTGATGGGTCAAAGGAATTGGTACTGAATCTTAATGGCCAGGACAAACAAGTTCCTACAATAGCAGGCCTCCAATCTAAGTCTAATAGAATTCCAGGGTATATGCTGGACAGGTCTGATGGAGTAAAAAGAGCATTTAGCATGAAGCCAGAGAACGTGGGTTCAAATCTCCCTTCTGATGCTCGGTTTCTTCATCTGTAAAAAGAGAGAATTGGAATAGGATAGCCTCTAAGGTCCCTTTCAGCTCTACATCTACTTCTATTAGCCTAAATCTCTGCTAAGCAGCCTCTTTCAAACTTTCACTAAAGAAGGGGAATGGAAATAAACTCTCTGAAACACATCTGGTTTTGAGAGGATATGAGAAACCCAGCCAGCCCCTCACCACCGTCATTTGCCAGTATCCATCTTCATGGACCCACATCTTCTCACAATATGGTTGAACAGTGATACAAGAGCCAAAAGACCTATTTTCACTTGGGAAACATGAACTCCTCAGAACTGCTTTCTTCAGTGCAAAGAAACTCCAATGGGTTTTGTGTAAGGACCACAGCCAAGGGTAGAAAACAGTAGGGCTCTACATATTTGCATCTTATTTGCATATGCTTTTCAAAGAACTCTGGAGCTGCTCTCTTGTCTCAGGTAATTTTCAAGGTAAAACTTGATTGCCACCCCCGTCACCCCATTTGTCCTCGCTAGTTGTCTTCCTTTGTCCATTCCTTTTTACCAATCCACTTTTATTGCTCCAGTTTTCCTGATTTCAGAAGCATTAGACAGGAAGAAATGAATGATAAGGGCCACCAGAAACCTCAGCTGAGTGGCTAATAACTTCAAGATCCCAGCTAGGAGAATATTATTTTGGAGCACAAATCACTAGACTGGGATGAAAATCGGTCAGGAGACCTTGGTTTCCATCCTAGCTCCACTACTGACAAAAGACTCAACATGGGGATTTGCATCTTATTTTGCATAAATCTGCAAGTTCATGAGACTCTATCTCTAAGTATGTAAATTTAAATTAACTAGTGCAGCTGCCTGGCATGGTTTCCGAATGGAATGTTCACAGAGATCCTGGGACCTGCAAAGCACTGAATGGATCCTAAAGCCAATCAGAGGAATTTTGATGTTGTGAAAAAACATCCCAGAACAGAAGTTAGGTTATGTAGAGCCTAGTTATGGCTTTCTCCTACAAGCTATGTGAGCTTGAGCAGGCCATGTCTTTCAATCTCACTAAAGTGAGCAGATTAAGCTTTCTTCCTGATCTAATATTTTATCATTCTATGAATCCTACCATGGGACAGGAGAGCTAGGTGGGCAGCAAGGGATGAGTTTGTATTTAGCCCTGTTATTAGTGACACAGGACGTACTTTGGCCCATCCTATTGGAAAGCCTGAGCTGGGGGCACTATTCTGCCTACCATCCTTAGCCTCCTCCTACCCCTCCCAGCTCCCAATCCCCCACTTCCTGTTACAACCTTGGTCAAGTCTTTCCCAAGTATAGTAACTCCCACCTGGGCTCCTGTGAACCAAGTTTAAAGGAATTATCCAATCATAAAGACACTGCTAGGTAGAAATAACAAAGCAGGGGAAGAGATCTGTACCTGTTCTATGGGAGACCATATTAGCAGATAAATTGAGAGGACAGTAGCTAAGAACAGGGCAGCCTCCTACTTCTTACAACAATCCTCCCTCCTCCCGCCCTAACAATTACTCTGAGACAGGCATAGGAAGCTCTAGGGTACCCTGGTAAGTAAAGCAATGGGGATTTATTCCCCACAGTTAATCCAGGCAGCTTCATTTGCATGTAGTTTGCATAAATGGCATGTTGCATTCAAGCATCCCAAACTCCCAAGTGCTCAGATCAAGTTAAAGAATTCACCACCCACCCACACCCAATCCCCCACTGCAATTGTGCACAGCTCACTATTCAGGGCCTGGGCACACCTAAAATAGCTTTCTAAATCCTGATGAAGGAAGGAGCATAATGACTGGAAAGACTGGAGGGAAGGAAGGGGACCTCCACTCTCATCCCCCCATCATTGAAGGGATTTTAGACATACGGCTAGCTTTGACACATTCAGGAACTATTCTCTAGAATGAAAAAGACTGCATGGGGAGATCATGGGGAGACCCTGGAGAAATGCAGTGGGGAAGGAAGGCATCAGGGAGATAGATAGCCATTATTCCTTGCAAATCCTAAAGTAGAAGCTAGAACTTTAACTGAGGAGAAGAGGTGGAGAAGGTATAAGGGAATTCCCAGAAACCAATATTCTAGGGACATATTTCCTTTTTACTGCAATTCAGAGATCACAGTCTCTGTACTTTACCCCCCTCCACGAACCTGAGCCTCCCTGGAGGTTGAAGGGAGAGTAGGCTAATGGGTGAAGGAAAGAAGGAGAGAAAAACAAAGAGACAGAGACAGACAGAGACAAAAATAGACACACAGAGAGAGACAGAGACAGAGAAAAGTGAGTGTGTGTAATCCAGGACTAGCAAAGGAGGAAGAGAAAATAGGCCTCTCTTGATCCTAACATGTTTCCACCAATGATAGCAGTCCCTCCTAGGGCTAGTCCACATCACTACCCCTACACCAAGTTCAACTGATAATTAATAACCCCAGGTCCTGGGATTATTAGTTATAAGTAGGCCTGAAGCAAACCTCAAAGGATGCTTCTTTCCATAAGAGATGCCTGAACCAGACTGAGGGCAGAAAATCCCCACCCCCATCCTAAGTAGGGAGGGCCTTGGGACTTTAAAAGTCAGTTCTATATCTAGACTCTTGGAAGCACCAGAAGGAATTGATTAACTGAGATTAGGAGAGGAAGGGTTTATCCTAGAGGTAGGCTAAATTCTGCCCAGGGCACTCGCCTATCTACTCAGTTTATCAGTAATAGTAACTAGCATCTGTACAATGCTTTAAAGCTGGTAGAGTGTTTTACAAATATTATCTCATTTTACCCTCAAAGAGCCCTTGGATGTAGGTGCTTCCCACTTTATGGATAAGGAAACTGAGGCAGACAGAGGTGAAGTTACTTGCCTGGGGTTATACAGCTAATAAGTATCTGAAAAGGGATTTAAACTCATCCTTTCCTGACTTCAATTCTAGCTCCCCATCCACTCCACCACCTAGGAGCTTCATCAGTCCTTTAAAAGGCTGAATTAAAAGTTCAGCAAGTGCTTACTAAGTGTTTACTGTGTGCCGTGCACTGTGCCAAGCCCTAGAATTCAAAATTGGCATAGACAGTTATAGCAATTATAACTCAGATTTATAACACTATTTGGTCCTTTTCTTTCTTTCATCTACAGATGAAAGCTCAGCCACCATAACTTGATCTGATCATAGGCCCAGGCCATTGCTCCCTACCAAGCTCTTCTCCCTCCCCCAATGGTTTTGCTTGGAAGAAGCAATCTTACCCCATCTATCTTATCTTTCCAACAGAACTCCCCTACCTTAGCTCTGGAGTTATGCCCAGTAAGACTCACGAATCTTAGAACAACATATGATGTCTTGGGAGAAACAAGGGGGAAGGTTGGCCAAGGACTAGCCAATCCCCTAGGAAGCTAAGCAATGTCTAGGAGGCTTACACCAATTCTGCTCCCTTCCTCCTCCCCATCTCTGAATTCCTCGGCCCAAAAATGACAACCATAATGGTCATCGAGGTTATAGAGGATAGCGAGGAGGATTTGCAGTCAGGAAGACCTGAGTTGGAACCCTGCCTCAGAAACTTAGCTGTGTGACCCTGGGCAAATTACTTAACCTCTGCATACCTCAATTTCCTCATCTGTAAAATGGAGGTCATAATAACATTTATGATAGTGTTGCCGTGATGATGAGTTAACATATATTAAGTGCTTTGCAAAACTTAAAGTTCCATAAATGCTAGTTATTAATAGCTATTATTATCATCTCAAGAGGGCTTGAGTGAAGGACCCATTCCCCTTTGGAAGATTTCTACCCAGGGAACAAACTTGGCACAAGACTTTTCAGATTGTATAGAACTCATGGCCTTGCTCCACTAATATAGCACCTAATTAATTATCTACCATCACCTAATTAAAAATTCCACTAAAATTGGAAGGAATTTCATGAAATTATCTAGTCTATCCCTTTCATCTGAAAGTCTCCTGACTAACCCATAATGACTGGGAATTTCTCCAAGAATCCAAAGAATCCTAGATCTGGTACCCTTCTTTTGAAATAGGAGAGATTGGTAGACAGGGATCATCTCTAATAAACCCACAGAGCAAATGCCCAAAACCCTGTGCAGTTAATGTGGCCTTAAGCCACTGAGGGAGAAGTATAGGTTAGTGCAGTCACTTCAGTCATGTACAACATTACACAGTAGGGGAGTTCCAATTTGAACTTAAAAGGAAGCAGTAAGCTATGAATGACAAAATTACATCTAATCTGTGGTGTTTTACTATGGAAGAGACCTCTGAGTAGCTCAGCCCTCTTAACTTTAAGAACTAGAAAAAATGGGTCCAGTCCTAAAAATATCATAGATTCAGGTGGAAGAAACTCAAGTGGCTATCTGGAGGCACAGTAGATGGAGTCAGGAAGACCTGAGTTCAAATGTGACCTCAGACACTTACTAGCTGTGTGACCCTAGGCAAGTCACTTAACTTTGCTTGCCTTAGCTTCCTCATCTGTAAAATGGGCTAGAGAAGGAAATGGTCAACTATTCCAAAATCTTTGCCAAGAAAACTGCAAAATGGGGTCACAGAGAGTAGGAAATGACTGAAATGACTCAACAGCAACAACAAAATTCTTGTCCAACCCCTCCCAATAAAAGATGAGGAAACAGGCATAGCTAAATGACTTGCTTCCCATCACAGAATCACTAAGTAAGTGCCTCCTACAGCAGGATATGAACACAAGTCTTCCTAAATCCAAGGTCAGTGTCCTAGTCACTATACCATACTGCTTCATCATTAGAAAAAGATCCAAGAACCCCATCTTCTGTCCTTTTTTCCCTAAAGGCCATAGGAGGGTAAGTGTTGGCAGTCACTGAGTTAGCTTAGGGATTCCCAATCCTTTCTGATACCCATTCAGCCTCCTGAATTTTCTATCCCTCATGCACAGCACTCCATTTCACGGCTTGACAGTGTCCCCCATGTCTGGAATATTCACCCTCCTCATCTCCCTCTCTTAGTTTTCCTGGATTCCTTCAGGACTCAACTGAAATCACATATTCTACTGAAAGCATCTTTCCCACTCCTTCACCCCAACTCTAGTGCCTTTCCTGTAATATTTCAGTCATTTTTCAGTCATATCTGACTCTTTGTGACCCTACTTCCATCTACTTTGCATATTTCTTGCACATACCTAGTTATTTACATGTTATCTCCCCCATTTGAAGGTGAGCTCCTTGGGGACAGGAACAGTGGCTTTGCCTTTCTTTATACCCCTAGTGTTTAGCACAATATAGTAAGTATTTAATAAATATAGTAAGTGTTTAATAAATGCTTGTTGACTGACTGCTTGTGCTTCTATTCAGTCAATATTCAATTTTTTTCATTTTTAATAATATTTTATTTTCTCTAATTACATGTTAAAACAATTCTTAACATTTGTTTCTTTAATTTTGAATTCCGAATTCTATCCTTACCTTCCTCCCTCTCTTCCCCCTCTCTGAGAATTCAAGCAATCTATATAGTTTATACATTTCTACATTGATGGACAGATGTGTATCTTTCTTTGGAGTTTAAAGCCTCTTCTTTTGCTTAATGTCAAAACCCAATCCTTTGTAATGTGGTGAATAGGAAATGAAGATTTTCTCTGAAGAACAGGAGGAGATGGTGGAAGATGAATTTCTTTAGGTTTTAGAGACTCGAGATATGGAACAGAAAGCACTGTCCCTGTAGATGATGATAAAAGAAAGATTTAGCCAGCTACATACTTTTTGATCTAACTTTAACCATTTTAATAACTTTAATTCTGCCTCAACAATCTCTGTCTGTCTCTCTCTTTCTCTCTCTCTGTCTCTCTCTGTTTCTCTCTGTCTCTCTCTCTGTCTCTCTCTCTGTCTCTCTCTCTCTCTCTCTCTCTCTCTCTTTCCCTCCCTCTCTCTCTCTGTCCCTATCACCTCCTGTCTCTGTCTCTTTTAAATTAGCTTGAGGACTCGAAAGGTTAAACTTTTGAAAAACTCTGACAGTTCCTGCTAGCTGATTTCTACTCTGACATCTAGTTTCCCTAGGAGAACATCTAATTCCAGTCCTGAGTTGAATGAAATGCCTGGAGACATCTTCAGCTGCATCCCAAGACTCCATATCTCTGTCTATCTACCCTCGTGAGGCTCAGCAGTATGGAATGTGGCCAAAGCAAGAGAATAAGGGACATGGGGAAGAGGACCATCTTGTTGTAATCTTCTCTTCCTCCTCCTCAGTCATTAATTGTATCCTGCTGGTAGCATTTCTTTGCAATCTGGGCCGAGCATGTGTGGAACACATTTCCATCTCCCCAGCACTTGGCAAGGGCATATTAACCTCTTATTTCTGAAGTCCCCTTTTCAGGCAAAAGACAAATACAGGTTGGGGAAGGTAAGACCAGGAGGTTAGAATCATTAGTATGCTGGGCTCAAGATAGTTTCAAGCCCTAATTTTCTTCCTGGACAAAGAATGGAGTCCTAAGATAGATTCTCTGCCATCCTCTACTAGGGATTAAACAGCATGGAGTAGTGTAGGAGTGGGGAATCTGCAGCCTCGAGGCCACATGTGGCCTCGTAGGTCCTCGGGTGCAGCCTTTTGACTGAATCCAAATTTTATAGAACAAATCCTTTTATTAAGGGAATTTGTTCTGTGAAGTTTGGATTTAGTCAAAAGGCTGCACTTGAGGACCTAGAAGGCCACACATGGCCTTGAGGCTGCAGGTTCCCCACCCCTGGTGTAGTGGCTAGGAAATTGGTCTTGGAGTCAGAAAGATATGGATTCAATTCCTGTTTTAGAGACTTTCGGCTTCATAACCCTGCATAAGTCATTTAACCTTTTTGTGTCTCAGTTTCTTCATTTGTAAAAGGAGAAGGTTCTTGGTCTCTAAGATCTCTTCCAGCTAAATATGTGATCTTATAAGGCACGGCCTACTGTTCGGTCTCAAAGTTAACAGGATATAGATAATCAAGGTGCTCTTTCTTGAATAAACAGTGAGTTAGCCCTCCTTCAAAGGGTACCACTAGATAGAAATAGTTATGTCAATCATCATTTCTGCCTTTTTAAGAAGTTCCTTTGGAGCTGAAATATAGTGGAAAGAGAGGCAAAGCTGCCTCTGAGATTGAAATTCCACTGCCCATCCTCACCGAGTAACATGGCATATTATTGAAACTCCTGGGATAGCTTGTACTTCTCCATCAGGGATGGATAGCCCCTGTTATTCTAGAACTTGGAGATTTCCTCAGCGAGTTTATTAGAGATTGTTCCTTTTTGCCTGCCTTTACTTACCCTCCTTTCCCAAGCTCTTAGTCTACCCCACCCCCACCCCCACACAAAGATGAGGACACAATAGAGCTCCTTGAACACAGAGGCTGCACTACTTTAAAGAAAGAGACCATGAGAGTGGATGGCTGCATTGTGAGGGTAAAGTGGACTTTCAGGGTGAGTTGGCAAGAAGAATCAGCATGCACAAAGCATGCACCTTGGATTATTTCCACAGCCATTTCTTAATCATAATCTATTTTTTTTAAAGAAAGTTTGCCCTATAATTTTTAAAAATGTTCCTTTTCATTATTATAAACTTGACAAATATCAACAAACATGAACTTTTCTCTATCTAAAAACAAATGAGTGAAAAAGAAAAACATAAAAGGGAGACTGCTTAAGAAACTATGGGTCTCCGATCTGTACTGCTTGGGGGGGGGGGTCTTTCGTATGGGTTGTTCCAAAAGTCTCAGAGCAGTCTTAAGCTGTTATAGCTGAAATTCGGACATTCTGTATATTTCAATTTTGACATAGTCGTTTCAACACCTTCTGTTTCTGAAGCCTCCTGAGTTTCTTTCTGTTCATTTTAAAAAATTATTCATTGAGGCTTTTCTTTCTTTCTTTCTTTCGCATACCTATCATTACTCTCAGCATTCGTCTTCCCCAATGTTATACCCCTCCCAAACAAAAAAGAAAAGTCCTCCCTGTAACAAATAAGAATCTTCTACAGAAACATGGAGGAAACCAGCCTCATTGTACATGTCAAGGCTTTCCTCTTGGAGAGTGTTTCTCTCCTCTTCGTGAATAACTTAAAGGTGGGCCCAGCCTTTTACCTGTATTCATAGAAGAGTACCTAAGTGTTTTATCTCTCTCCCACCTGAATTTCACTTTTTAGTGATACTACAAAGAACATCTCAAGTTGCCAGTAGTCTTATTCCTAAAAACTCGTTACAGGAATTGGCCTGCTGGCTAAGGTCATCCCAGAATTCAAAAGCAGAACAATGTCCTCCACCCCAGAGGGCACAATGTCCTCACCCACATTTATCAATACAATTTCCTAGACACATCTGCCATATTCTTTCAGCCTTCTAGTCACCAGCCCACTCATGGTCTGATCTTCCAAGGTCCTCTCTGTTCTATGCTCCTACAACTAAGGCAGTTACAGGCAAACCAAGTACAACTTATTTGATTTCTTTAATAGGTCACATTTTCCTTCAGACCCCATCTTCTGATTTCCAGTAGGCCAGATTTTGCTCACTCTTCATGGACATGTATTCAGTTGCATGGTTGTTTCTGTCTAGTTAGTTCAGTTAACCTTAAAGTCCCCAAAGGCTGATGTCATGAATCCAATTCACAACTGGATCCTTAAGGCAGCCTGTGGTCCCTGATACCGCCCTTAAAAAAAATCTTTTCTCTCAGTTGGAAGTACTGAAGTCCTACTCTCCCTTAGCCCTTGCCCCTGCCCCTCCCCTCCACATTGTCCCACTACTGTTTCTGTGTAGCTCTTCTGGCCAAAACAAACAGCTCTCGGGAGCCAGATCTCCAGCGAGCAGCTGCAAAACAAAGCTGGCAATGTGTCTCGAGAAACTTCCGAGTCCTCCCAGAAGACACCGGAACTGAGACCTGACCTTTGGATTAGCCCTTGCCCACAGCCTGACCCCATTCTCAGGAGAGAGCTAGACCCCCTCCCAACTACCCGTTGTCCCAGAAGCTAGTTCCCTGCTACCTTCAGTTCTTGACTTCCTCAGAGATTCACTGGGAAAGGCAAGGCCAGGCCAGGCCAGGCCAGGCCAGGCAAGGCAAGGCAAGGAAAGGCAAGGAAAGGCAAGGAAAGGAAACAAAAGGAAACGAAAAAGGAAAAAAGGAAGCATGCATACCCCCGATGCATTTACGGAGGTAACATTTCAATGGTGTAGCTCCATTATTTCAAATCAATATTTTCTCCATTACAGGATTTAGTTTTAAAGGAATCTCAGACCTAAGGAAATGGAAGATTCTTCCAGAGAACAATCACGTCTGTCGTTGTCCTGGAGTATACTATCCAGAATGAGGAGAACCAGTCCTGATGCTTTTGGATGCTTTTCCTAGAGGAGCTTACTATGCTAGGGATTTTCACTGTATTTTGGGGGAAAAGATTGTCCATTCCTACTGCAGGGTGCCCTAGAAGAGGTTGGCCATAGTAGGAGACTGTGAGGTATAGAGGGATAGAAGAAGAAAAGGGAGAGCTTCCTTAGTCTCCTGGGAGCCTCCTTTACTCTCTGTGTCTGTCTGTCTATCTGTCTCTCTGTGTCTCTCTCTGTGTTTCTATCTGTCTATCTGTCTGTCTGTCTGTCTGTCTGTCTGTCTGTCTGTCTCTCTCTCTCTCTCTCTCTCTCTGTCCCTCTGTCTCTCTCTGTCTCTGCTTCTTTCTCTGTCTCTCTCTCTGTGTGTCTTTGTCTCTCTGTCTGTCTGTCTCTCTGTCTATCTATCTGTCTTTCTCTCTTGAACTTTTTTGGACTGTGACAATGCTCTGAAAGAGACTGGAATCTGGACAACTGTTTGACAGTAGTGATTTTTTTCTTTTTTTATTATGAATTTAATAAATAGCAAAGAGTATGAACATTTCAAAGTAGAAACAAGAATAAAGAGGATTGGTTATATACAAAACTGTGAGTAATTTTTACAATTAGAGTTTGTAAACATAAATTAAACATGATAGTAACAAAACTGTCTGGCTTGTCCCTTTCTACATGTCCCTCATCTCCCTTGTATGTATTTTGAATGTTTTATTGACATTCTTCTTTTTTTTTTATCACTGTTGCTACCCACTCACTTCCCCCTAACCCCACCCTCCACCACCAAAAGTAGAAGCCCCCTTACACGCATCTCAAACAAACAAAGCAAACCAATGCACTGGCTGTATCTGAGAATGTGGGCCTCATTCTGCACTGCTAGTGCATCACTTCTTTACCAGAAATGGAAAACAAGCCATGTCATTTGTCTTCTAAAGTCATAGGATTATACATCTAGACATACTGGTCATTGCCCTGAAGAGTGTTCTCAAGTCTTTCAAAACCATTTTCCTTTACTTTATTGTAAATTTTATAATTTTTATGTATTTCTATTATATTGCATATTTATATAATTTCATAATTTTTCTAAATTATTGTATGTTTTTCTCATTTGACCCTGCATCAGTTCATGCAAGTTTCCCCAGATTTCTCTGAATTTATCCTTTGTGTCATTTCTCACAGAACCACAATATTTCATTATATTAATATGTCATCATTTGTTTGACTATTCCACAACTGATTGGTACTCATTTTGTTTTCAGATCTATACTATGATAACAAGTTGGATGATATAAATATGTTGGAACATGTGAGTCCTTTTCCTCCCTCTTTGATTAGATAGATAGATAGATAGACAGACAGACAGAGAGAAGATAGACAGACAGACCTTGGAGTAGTACTCTGGGCTAAATCATTTGCGTAAGTTAGTATCTTTTGGTGTATGGTTCCAAATTGTATTGGACCATAGTTCCAACAGAATGCATCAGTGTGCCTATTCTCCCATAGCCCTTTCTACAACTGCCATGTTCCTCCGTCATCTTTACAAATCTGATGGATGTTAAAGTTAGAGTTAGAAACTCTGAGTTCTTTTAAGTTTCATTCCTCTTACTATTGGTAATTTGCCTCATTTTTAACTATAGCTATTGATACTTTGCATTACTTCTTTTGAAAACTAGCCCTTTATGTCTTTGACTATTTTATCTATTAAGGTATGGCTCTATTTTTTATATATTTGTATCAATTATATATATTATATATATACATCTACTCACATATATATGTGTGTGTGTATACACATATGTACATATAATGTGTGTCTATCTATAATATGTATATATATAATGTATGATATATAATATGTATATATAATGTATGAATGAAAACATTAAGTGCTTACTGCAACTACAAGGAGCTCACATTCTAGAAGGGGGAGACAGCACAACAAGAATGTTAAGCTGCAATGTAGATTGTCCTTATGGTACATAGGCAAGGCAAATAGTAAAGCCCAATTTTCCAGACAGCAAATAATCCAGTTTAAGTAGAGTATACAGAGATGATAACACTGATGTATAAACATCTTTTTAGTATCATTTTGATGACCAATACTGTATCTATTTTTTATGTCAAACCATTTGAAAGTGGCAAGGACTTTGATGGTGAGAACATCCTTTTCCATGTGATCAGTAGCTGGGACTGTTTAGGAGAAGGGCTGTACCACTCACTGGCAGAAGTAATTGCTGGGCTCTGTCTCTACGGATGTTGGTTCTTTAATGATGGAAGCAGGAGCAGAGAAGAGGTAGGGCCAAGGGTCTGGGAGAGTTCTTAACTAGGGCTCTTGGGATCTAGGCTGTTGTTGTTTGTTGTTTGTCCTTCATTCTCCAAGAGGACCATGATATCAGAGAGGACACACAAGTGAGTTAGATTTAAGTGAGGGAGGGCTGTTCAAAGTCACCAGCCTCACCTTTTACTCCAGAGCCATCTGGGTCCAGAGGTGAGAAATAGATCAGGATGACTGGAAATGGTCCTGGATGCAGTGGAAGGCCTTGGCCTTTTTAAGGCAAGATCTTTAACAGAGGATCTAAGCAGAGGTAGTGGGGAATGATAGTAGTTTGACCCACATTGTCATATTGCCTCCCATCTCTCCTTTGGGGTACTTCACTAATTCTAGTTGACTGGTTTGCCAACTGGCATTTGGGTTTGGAGGTGACAGTGATGGTGGGGCTTCATTTCCACAGCTATTACTCTCAATATCTAAGACGTCGACCTGTATCAGGAAGGTTTCCTTTAAAGATTTTCCCTTCCATTTAACTATTTCCCTTTTCACTTTAACTTCATTGATTTCTTTTGTGCATAAACTTTTCAATGTTTGTATAAAGGATGTGTAGAATCATAGTGTACCCCCTTTAGGAAATGAATTTATAATAATTATATCATATTATAATAATGATATGATATAATTATTATTGTTATTATGAAATTATGTTTCATTGGCTGGCTGAAGCATTAGCCATCAACCTAGTGACTTTAAAGAAGCTTCAACAAGCTCTCTTAGAGAGAGTAGTCTCTGAAAGTCATTTGAAAGATTTCAAATTCCAAACTTGGCTCAACCCATGGTTTTCCAGACTCTTCCCAGAACTTCAGCCCAGATGCCATTTTCATGACAACAACTTTACTACCTCTATATTCTTCTCCTCTGGTTGGTGAGTTCATTTCAAAAAGAATCTCCATTTGAGGAAGCACTCACATCAACCATGTTTATTCCAAACTTGCTTCAACCCAATATTCCTTCTGCACCTTGTCTTCATCTAGAGTATATTCCCCTACCCCCACCTCCATAGCATCTTTTGTCTTTCTTTTATGGGTCATATTAGAAAGTAAGCTACCTGAAGGGGGGGTGTTTTTTGCTTGTATTTATTTTCCCAATGCCTAGCATCATGCCTGGCACATAGCAAGTGCCTGACAAATGCTTTTTCTATCATCCGTTCAACCTTGGAAGCCAAGAAGAGAGCCAGTTATAAAGGAAAAAGTCACAATCATTAAAGGATTCAGTGTCACAGAGTGAATTAGTGGAAGAGCCAGGGTGAAAACTAAACTCTCCAGATTCCTAATCCAGGATTCTTTCTATAGCTAGGTCCCAATTAGTGGGAATGAATCCCATGAAAAAGTCCCATTATTCAAATTAACACTGAATATTTCCATTGGGCTGGAACCAATAACCATATTTTTCATAATTCTAACTTCCATAGCACAAATTTGAATACATATGACACCTTCACCAGATTCATTATTCGTACTAATGGGGGCTTAGCTATACTACAAAGTGTGTGCATTGGTTTTGATCATCTTCTATTTAAAATAAAAGATTCAAATAACAACAGTTCCATAGCCCAAGAATAATTTAAACCTCCCTCAGGGCTGTAAACCTGATAACTTTCCTGACCACTGAACTCTTTTTTCAGGAATAAATCATGCTTTATCACATTTATGCTTAATGAAAGCCAAATGCAGTTTCCCCCACTTCCTTTGGCTTGGTCCCTATGTTCTCTAGAGGCCCTTTGTAGGTACTTTGCTTGAATACAAATGTCCAGACCTACTTCTCCTCTGTCCAAGAACTCCCAGACAATTATCAAATAAGGGTCGCCCCCTTCAACTTAGGAATGTCAACATGGAACATCATTTAAAGCCCCCAAATCATTTTGTGAAATTCTCTCCTAAGGAGTCCCCGTTTCCCTTTTTCCCTTCTCTCTTTTAGTGCGACCCTTATCTTCCAACCAAGACAAGCTACGTACTGCAGGAGCAAACTTTGGACAAGTTCTCCCTGGTTCTCAGGGAGTGGGCATAGAGATAGAGAAATAAGGAATCATGATTTTAGTTGGCATAGAAAGGGACTCTGAAGTTCTTGGTTTTCTTTATTGTTTTGTCTTTGTTTTGCCTTCTCTGTTAAAGCAATGGGTTAACACTACTTTTCTGTGGTGGGTTTTTATTTAGGATGGAAGGGAGGAAGTAACCTGGTCTGTTTGTGAGACTTCAGGTATAGAAACTCCTTCTTGGTAACTAGTCAGCAGTTTAGCGACTTAAGGAATTATCTGGGACACTGAGTTCAAGAGACATACCCAGGGTCACTCAGCTGTTAGGTATCATAAGTGGGACTTGGAAATGACGTCTTCCTGACTGCAAGAATAACAGGCTATCCACTGCATCATGCTGCTTCACTCTCTACGGTAAAATAACCATTTATGTCTGGTAAGAAAAGTGCATTTATTTTAATAACATTTTGGGCCATCCACTTTTTTTTGGAAAGAAGTTCTTTTGAAATTTGCATTAAAAATCCTTCCCCTTTCACCTTCCTACACCTTGGCCATTCCAAGCAGATCTACTGCCTCACCAATCAGCCCCCACCATACTCCAATATGATGGGACCTTGAAACTTTAATGTAAGAGACACATGGAGAACAAGTCATTCTTCATTTCTCCTTTCTTATCTGTCCAAATGTGGTGCCTCGGAATTATAGTTGTTTCTTTTCAGCAAGATTTCTCTGACAAAACCCCAGCTTTTCCGCATATCATCACTGCCATATAACCATTTGCTTAATCTTTCAGCAAAAGTAACTGTTTCCAAGTACCACCTCCTGACCAGTTCCCCTGAATCACTCCTGGGGGTGGAGGTAGAGGCACAGATGGAGAGAAGGCTAGGGGAATTCCACAGGAGCTTGGCACTTTCAGGGTTAAATGAGTCAGCTCTGCACAGAGAACAGCATCAGACATTTCCTTGTGCTACCATGTAACTAAGTCTGATAAAAAATTTCATCATTACTAACTGAAAATATTAAGATATAAGGCCAAGGAAGGACTTTTATGGAGAACTCCCCATTCCCCAGCTGACCTCAGTTCCCAGAAGTGACAGTTCAATCGAGTTAGCTAAGCCTTGTCCCAATCACAACAGTACATATTAGCTGTCAGTTCTTCTAGACTCTTCACCTCCTCCACCCGGCACATCTTTGTAATTGCCCTTATAACAGCTCTAGACTGCCCCTTCTCTCCATAGTACAATTGAGTAAGAAATGTCCATGGGAGGCTATTCCTTCTTTAAATGTCCTTCAGGGCTGGCTATATCCAAGTATCCAATGATGGAGGAAAGAAGGATCATGGGGTGCTGATTTTTTCATGTTCTCACATAGCCCCCGTCTTCCCACTCGCCCTCCATAGAGCCCTGAGTGTTGTCGGCTTTGAGATTTATCCAAGGTCACCTTTCTTATGCTCAGAAGAGACTTTCTGTCAGCTAGCCAGACACCCAGCAAGTCCTACTTGTCCTTTAGCCAAGGTTACAAGGCAAAATGGAGGAAGAAGAGGAAGAAGAGCTTAGGTTTAGTTATCCTTCATGCTGTGGAGTACTTGAGACCCTGAGGGCTGAAGCAACTCCCCAGTCAGGCTGATTAGCCAAGCAGGTCTGAAGTCTCCATTTAGGAACCAGAGGCAAGAAAGGACTTAGGACACAACGTCTTTTTTGAATGCTTTTTTTTTTTCATTTTGGACATTTAAGAAAGTTAAGCCATAGCTTTTGAAACACTGGAAAGAACAGGAAGTACTGTGGGAGTGAGGTGAGGAAAGATCACACTCCTCCCTTTCCCTGGCCTGGAGTCCACACAGCCCGGCCTCTGGGACTCAAGACTGAAACTGATGTACGATCTGGGCTATCTCCATTCTCCATGGAGCAGTGCTCAGGGCCGAGGATGAAATCATGCCAAATTTAGCCTTCGTGTAGCAATACACGAGGCAGGACCAACAGACATCCAGGCCGCAAAGTTTTGACTTTTTAATTACCTCCATGAGGAGGACACAAGTATATATCCTCAAGTCAACTTTCCTGCCTTAGTGTTCTGGTTTGTTTTTTCCTGGCTTCTCAGCCTGCCCTCTATTCCTTCTCCTCTTCCGAATTCCCTTTTCCCACTCCATTCTCCCTCCTGCTTTGCACACTGTTTCCTTATGGAATGAGGAGATGCTTGGTTAACATGTACAGGTATGAATGCACCTCGTAACTGTGAGGGATGTATAGTGGGAACAGAGCCTAATCCTGTTCTGGGAGCAAAAAGAGGGTGGAGGGAAGCTTTATCATGGTTAAATGGGTCCTCTGGAACTGTGTCAAAGCAGGGTTCGCAGGAGTAGGAACCAACCAGAAACCCTTTTTGTGTGTTTGTGCTTGTTTTTCTCAGGCTAGTATTGCCCAAGCTAATGTAGATCATGATTAGATATAGAAAAAATGCAAAGGAAGCACAAAGAATAGTCTTCCAAGAATCAGCATTTAATGAACAGAGTTTTCCAGAGAACTCTGAGTTCAAAACCTGGATTTACCACTTATTGCTTATATGATCTTGGACAAGTCACTAACCCACTATGGGGCTCAAAATGACCTGTGAGGCTCCTTCCAGTTTCAGTTTCATGAGATGAGAACAGGGTGCAAAACAATGTACACATATTACACATTCCTACTTTGTCAAAGGTTAGGACTTTTTTTTTCTAATAGATCTTGTACCCTGGAATCAATCAATCTAACAAAAAGCATTTTTTAAAAATGCTTTCTATGTGACATACATTGTTCTAGGTGTTAGAAAGGAGGAAAGAATACCTTAGCCTCTTGGGCAGGGATTAAATACCTTGAAAATTGATAATCCTCCTTGATTCTAAGAGCAAGCCGAACAAACTCTTAAACTGCACACACACACACACACACACACACACACACTTACAAAAGCACATAGAAGATGGATTTGTCATGTTGTATTCCTTGTTCTTCAAGTCCCAGAGGAATCTGCTTCCTCTGATTTCTATTTCCCCAAAGACAATTCCTTAATTAACCTTCTACTCTTTACTCTTGACCCTTGCCCAAGATCACACAGATAAGTGTCTGAGGATGGATTTGAACTCAGGTCTTCCTGACTCCAGGCCTGGCACCTAGCCACTGGGCCCTCTCCAATCCTTCTGATCTGTCTCTTGCCACCGGGCTGTAGTAGGAAGGCCGAATTTATGATCTCAAATATAATCATGTATATGTTTGAATGGTCCGAAATCGCAAGGTATGAGAGATTCTCTAAGGAGAAAACAACAAGAAATTTATTTAGGCCCCACCTCAGCAAAAACTTGAACCAGCCTCCCCATTCCAACATCTTGACAAAAAGACTCCAGGCCCAAAAAGCCCATTTCACAAGGGCAACTAGGAGGCCACAGAAAAGCAAGAGAGTATTTAGCCAAGTCATGTTCACTGGCCTCACGTTCCTGCTCGCAGTCGGGTAAGCCCCGCTTCCGCAGCTTCCTGCCTCCACAGCTTCTGGCTTCCATAGCTTCTGGCTTCCACACCTTCCGCCGCCGCCAACGCTGACACCGCTGAAG
>CM053626.1:173957389-173974596 GCA_028646595.1 Phalanger gymnotis
ACAGGTTTCACACCTGACAGGGCCCTGGGCCTGGGGCTTAGCACTTAACAGCTGAAAGTACTTCCACTCAGAAGAAGCAAAAGCCATGCTAATGAGACAATTTTGCTTAACAACACACTCCACCCCTTGTTCTAGGATACACGGGCCCAGATAGCTCCAGAGGAGAAAGTGAGGCTGGTGACTTTGCATAGCCCCATCTCACTTAAATCCAATTCACTTGCAAGTCATGATATCACCCTCTTGATGTCTTGGTTCTCTTCTAGAAAGAAGGACAAACAACAATTCTTGACCCTGGGGGTTGGGGCAGGACCAGCCATTTAGAAGATCCTTTCTACAACTGCTTTGTCTCCTCTAGGACACAATGGAGAACACCCACTAGATTGAACAAAGCAGTGACACCTGTTGAAAAATGGGCTAAGCCTCCACCCAGCCTCCACCTCCCTGTTGCCACAGAAACACCAGCCAACCACAGTCAGGGGATCAGGAAATATCAGTGAGGGACTGTCTGGTGGACACAGGTGCTGGGCAATCAATATGGATCAATGTGACCTTTCAATGTTCTAGGGCCATGTGGGAGGGGGGAAGTAGTAGGGTGATGCAAACCAGAAAACCTGTGAACCATTGCCAGAAACTCTCATTTCTCAACAAGGAGTTTTACTGTCATGGCACATCCTAGCTAAAGTTATGCATGCCAAAGATGTTCTTCAGATTCCCTGTTTGGGCAGCAGGACAATAGTAGAAGACCTTTACCCTATTGACATTCTATGTCATCAAGGACCTAGGACTCTAATGTTTTCTTCACTTTCAAAAATGCTAAAGGCTCATGTCAGCTCATAGCAAAGCCCATCTACAACTTGAGGGGGATGCCTGCACACTTCCTTCATAAACCATCATAAGCCTACTTTCCTCAGACAAGTTCTCTGAAGTTGCATATGGAGCATCTCCTCCATGATTACCTTTAAATCTTTCTCACAAGTTGTGTGCTCAGGAGGGATGATTACTCCAGATCTGAGGTATTCTGTGGGTCCACACTTCCAAAATTATAGCTCGTGCTCCCCCACTGGTATACTTACCTTTAATAATCATATATTTAAAAATAATAAGTAAATACAGTTAGTTAAAAACAAATGTATTTATTGATATGGCAATTTAAGGACAATAGTGAGATATATGTATATGTAGATATGTATGTGTATATACACATACGTGTATTTATACTTATGTGTATATATACACATGTATGTGTATATATGTCCAAAGTGCATTTTCTCACAACTCCACACAGCCCCAGCGATAAAGATGAGCATATACACATTTACACTTAGTAGAGCAGCAGCTAGATGGTGCTGTGGACAGAATGCTGAGCCTGGAGTCAAGACCTGAGTTCAAATCCATTCTCAGACACTTCCTAGCTGGGTGTCCCTGGGCAAGTCATTTAACCCTATTTGCTTCAGTTTCCTCATCTGTAGAATGAGCTGGAGAAGGAAATGGCAAATCGCTCAGGTATCTTTGCCAAGAAAACCTCAAATGGGGTCATAAACATGAGACCGAAAAACTACTTAACAACAAATAGTGGCATAACATAGTGCCCCCCCCCCAGGGGCGGCAGCTCTGTCTGGCAGGTCTCTGAACTGAACTCCCTGGGCCTGTTTCTCTCCTTAGCTCAACTCCAAAAAGCCAAGATTGAATCTATTCTTGACTCATATCAGTGACAATACTAATAGCAACCTCCTGACTTGACAGGCTTGCTAGATAGTATGTCCTAGTTTTTAAAAGGCCACCGAAGATATGAACAATCCTTGGACAGCCAATGTTTAGGTACCCTCTGATTCTTTACAGTTTGTAAAGGGGTAAAAAAGTGTAGACACTTTTCTTTGAAGACCTTAATAACTCATTGTCTGTGATTTTATTAATTAGACCAGAGAGAAATCAATTGTTCATGGGTGTCCTAATCAATTCCACACATTCATTACATATTCATAAAGATATCTGTTTTAAAAGATAGAGAAACTAAACGCAAAGGATTTGAGGGAAAAGAAGAAAGGTGTGGGGTGAGAGGGTGATGACTACACTTCCCTTGTGATTTATTCATCACTATTAATTCCCTGAGTAATAGGAACCCGATGGTCAAATATTAACCCGAACTGTGCTAGAAACCAATAGTATTTTATCACATTTTTTTCTCCCAAACTCTACCATCAAATATAACTAAAATCTCTTATGTTACTTCCATTATTGCTCAAACCACACTGCCTTATAATGCCAATATGAAATCAGGTCACTTGAATGTTTCATATTCAAAATATCCACCTGGATACACATGCCTCCAGTGCCAGTCTGAGGAAATATAAAAATAAAGCCACATAGGGCACAATGTTAACAGAGGCAAAATTTTCTAAAATGATTCTTTTTGTCTCAGAGCACTTTTGTTGGGCATAAGAACCCAATACCAATGCATAATTAACCATTAAAATAAGTCATTCACTGATGCTTTGTCATGGCATAGAAGCAACCCTGGGTACTAGAAGGTGATGCCACTGGAGTGAAATTTCTTCCCGGTCATCAACAATATATCTGCCAATACATAGATATAGAAGTATATCTGTCTGGTCTATGGAACAGATGGAGGCAAGTTGCCAGGCTCGTCAAAGAGTAATAATTTTTTAAGGAAGTTGGGGTGGGGGGTGGGGTATTCAGCATCTATGATTTCTTTGGTTTATGGAATTCTCAGGGAACAAACCATCTTTACCAATACAGATTGGTGCCTGTTTTGCAACTTATTATAGTCTTAGTGAGTTGCCTGGGACTCTGAAAATTTAAGTGACTCATCTAGGGTCATGTTCACAGAGTATATATATAAGAGGTAGGATTTGAGCCCAGGTCTTCCTGAATCTGGGACCAGTTCTCTGGTCAATACCCCAAGATGCCTCTTAAGGCTAATTTTTCAGCCACCGAAGCTTTCAGTTTTGGGGTTTTTTGAGGGGGGGGAAGGGAAGGCAATTGGTGTTAAGTGACTTGCCCAAGGTCACACAGCTAGTAAGTGTCAAGTATCTGAGGCCAAATTTGAACTCAGGTCCTCCTGACTCCAGGGCTGGTGCTGTATTCACTAAGCCACCTAGCTGCCCCGAAGCTTTTAGTTTTAGAAGTTTTAGAGGGAGTGTGACATAACAGTGCTCTGAAATACTAAACTCAAAAAGACAAGCTGCTCTACCCCTCTGCGCCTCAATTTTCTCATCTGTAGCATGAGGGTTTAGATTAGATTAGATGACCTTTAAGCTGCCTATGAGCGCTAAAGCTACAATCCTAAGAGACTGATCTTAAGAGAAAGGGTTTCCTGATAACATATAGAAATTAGTAATTGAGAGAGGTTGAAGGAATGTTCTCCATTTTATAGTGCATAAGGCATGCCATTGCCTAAAAAGAAGGAAGTAGATCCCACCTGTGGTTGTTGGACAATTATTTTCAGTCATGTCTGATTTTCATGATCCCATTTAGGGTTTTCTTGACAGAGATACTGTAGTTATTTGCCATTTATATCTCTGGCTCATTTTACAGATGAGGAAACTGAGGCAATGTTAAGTGACTTACCCAAGGTCACACAGCTAGATAGTAAATGTCTGAGGCCAGATTTGAACTCAGGAAGATGAGTCTCAGATGGTATCTAAATTGAGGTTCCATCTAATCTCTTCTAATCCAAGGAGTCTAAACGTCGAGAATTGGTGATTCAAGAGATCAGGGACTTAGGTGATTCCAGAGAGAAGTTAGTGACTTTGTAATGGGGGTGGGGTGGGTGGGGAGTCTGTCCAAAGAAGGCCCCGTCCTAGAAGCATATGCAGGTGCCTTCTACTTGCTGTCAGTCCAACACTTGGAAATTTAAAAGTGAGCTCTGGCTGTGGTGACTCAGTGGTTCATGCCATGTGGTGACAAAAAAGTCTAGATTTAGCTTTCAAACTGGAAAAATAGATAATTCAAGTGCATAGAGCAGGAACTGATTCTGCTCACAAAAGGATAAATATTACCCTTTCTTAGGTCTTTTGTGGTTTCCTTCCCGGCATCCACCAAGGCAAGAATTGATGTGAGCCACCAGGTGGAAGGACATTGGCTTCCCAGTCTCCCACCAAGCTACCTCGTCTCTGTGCGCACAGCGTCTCAGTTTCTTTTGTGTTTCTTCTTTCCCGACTTAAGGAGAATGAGTATTCTAAAGAATTCCTAATGAGTATTTTAAAGGAAGAATACTCAGGAATCCTGTGAGTTTGGAAGCTCCATAAGACCAATCGGAGAAGTCTCTCACTGGCAACAGGAATCAGTAGCAGCAGCAACAAAGTGCAGTAAGAAGCCAGCCTGGCTGTCAAACAACTTGTTTGACCCCTCCCAGTAGTGGATTGATTTGTCAGCTAAGACCCTGGGTCCAACAAATAGCCAGGTCAGCTAAGGATGAACATTTATTTACGCCTCAGAAACAAGCAAATGCTACAAATCAGGGCTTGATTTATTGTTGTGTTGATTGTCCAGACTTAAGAAAGTGATAGAGAAAATGTTAATAATGCAGATTAAATTTAAAAGTGTTTCATGCCTACATTTCCTCCCAGTCAACTGTTAAAGATTTACCACATCACTGCTGAATACACCCCAGTCTAGACATGTTTTTGTAACTTCTGTCCTTACTTTTCAGTAAATAGCCCTTTGTAAAAGTTAATTGATGTCAAGTGGTTAATCAATATTAGGGAGCACATCAGATGGGGGCTTGTGAGTAAAAACACTAGAAATACTCTCCCCTCAGGGCTCTAGCAGAAAAATTCTGCTACTGTCTGAGAACCTAACCTGCTAAACCAGTTCAAGTGGGAATAATGAGCCCAGACAAGGGTAATAAATAAACAAATTTTATACATACACACACATATGTGTGTATACACACATGTATATATACACCTACATACATATACATATATCCATCACACATATATCCATACCCATATATAATCTATATTAACATATATACATACTACACACACATATGTGTATACATACATGTATATATACCTACATACATATACATATACATATTCACACATATATCCATACACACATATATAAAATCTATATTAACATATATACATACTACACACATATGTGTATATACACATATGTATATATACACTTACATGCACATATATACACACATATATGTATGTATACATGTGTGAATATGTATATATTCACACATATATCCATACATATATATATATATAAAATCTATATTAACATATATATATATATATATATACTATACATACACACACACACATATATGAAATCTAATTCTTTTGGCAAATTCTTTTCCTCATTTCAAGGCAGTCACATCAGGATGAAGGAAGTCCCAGTGTGGAAAATATTTCAGCTGATGAGAATCAATTCATCTGTAACTTTTAGTCTTAGAGACATAATGGCAGTACCAAGTGACAGTTACCCAACTACTATGCATCAGAGGCAAGACTTGAACCCAGATCTTCTTGACTCTATTCACTGTGAACACTATCAATCAGAACAGATTCATGAAGCTCATGTATGTTTACTGAGATTTATATGGAAGTTAGGTTTGCAATCCCTGGAACCGAAATGACTGACCAGAGTACCTTGTAGTAGTTGAGGCTACAATGTGGGTAGACCACCCTAAAGTATTCTATACATGTGAAAGTATTACATAATGGGCTCACTGTTTTTTAAGAAGTTATGTCTGAATGTACCCTTGCCAACCTCCCTCCCCCATCCCCAGGAAGCGCTCCCTTTTTACAGAGAAAAACAGTTAAGCAAAACCGACTGAAAAAGGGACTGTGGCTGACAGGGTAGGTAATACCCCTTATTTGTAGTTTCCCACCTTTCCACTAAAAGAAAGCAGATACTTCCTCATCTTTTCTCAGGGCCAAAGAACAATCATTCTAATTAGCCTTTTCCTTCTTTTTGCTCACTCAGTTTCTAAAGCCAGACAAATTGGTTCTCATTCCCTGGGAAAAGGAGAATGGCATTCCCCAGAAAATACATCTTGATTTGCAAAGAATACCATAAAGAAAGAACGTTTTCGCCCTTAACTCCAGTAGGATGCATTCCACCCCACCCCCACCCCAACCTGTCCTTTTGGGGTGCATGCGTGAGGCAAGGGAGTGGAGCACCAGGTTGTGTCTAGGACCAGGGGAGGTGGGTGGGTGAGAAAGAGTTAAATAGGCAGCTGCCAGCCCAGGCAGTGTAGAGTTATGCTCAAACTGTTCCCACTACCCAACCAAGTCAGCTGTCATTAGAGAACAAAGAAGCCCCCAGAGCAGCTCAAGTTATGTGTCACACTCGGGAAGCCCTGAGAGCTCCCTTATTAGGATTTCTAAATCAACCCCATCTAGGCTAGAGGAATAAAGCTGTGGAACAATAAGTGGGCCACATTCACACAATCAGCAACCCTGCCCTCCCGCCTCCCTTCCTCCCTCCCTCCCCTCCCCCCCCCTCTTCCTTCCCCTTCCATCCTTAGCCTCGACAGGCATTTCGTCTCAAAGACCCATCAGAAAAATCAAATCAAATCCCTGCCCTGCCTTCCTTACCATTCCTCCTCATATGCTGCCCTTCCACACACACACTCCGTTCACTGGTAAGAAATGCTCTGGCATGAAGAAACCTATGCTGAAATTACTTGGTTGGAGCAAGGTTGGGAGCCAGAGTCAGGCCAGTAGAATCTCTTGGGGAGATTCTACTGAATTGCTGCAAATGGGGGCAGGGCACTCTCATTGCAATGTTGCAAGGGAAAAGGCTGCATACAGGGCGAATAGGAAACTTTCTTGCAGCATCCCCAGAGGCATCCTGGTGTAGTAGTTAGAGCTCACAGTGAGGAAGACCCGGGTTCAAATTCTGCCTTAGGAATCTGCTACCTGTGGGGCCCTAGGCAAACCACTTAACCTTTCAGCTTGTCTCCTCATCTTTAAAACAAGCATCATATTAGCATCAACCTCATAGGGTTTTTAAGAGGTTCATAGGAGATGATATATGCAAATCACTTTGTAAATCTTATAATAATATATAAACTTGTACTATTATTATTATTCAAATCCCGCTTTAGACCAGCTGTGTTATTATGGGCACAATTTAACTTCTCAGAGTCTCAGTTTCCATATCTTTAATATTGGAGTAATATAATAGTATTTGCTTCATAGCACCATCACAAGGATAAAATTATACACTCAAAGTCTTTCTCAAACTTTAAAGCACTCTATGAACATCTTTTTATCTTCCTCTCCCCTTCTATTTGCCGCCCTCTTAAAGATCTTTCATTCACAACTGCTAGGTGATTTACACACTAAAATGCATCTCTCCTTATGATTTGGGTGATATTTCCACCCAATCACCATCCATTCCTGGGTGATTCTGAAACTTAGGAGTCCTTTATATAATATGTACAGGAAGAAAAAAAGTCTTCAGACTGCCCACTGGGGCTAAGACCTTCACCCTGGGAAGTTTGCTGGTCCCCTGGGATCCAGAGGGGACTCGAAGTTCATTTGTCCTTTGTGTACCATGATATTCTCCAAGGTTATTGTTTTCTGAAATATGTCCCAACTACATATGCCTGCTGTGAATGGGGTTCCATGAGAAAAAGTCAGTGCTAATATTTTAGCTCTAACAGACCTTAAAGTCCTATATAAATCATAATTATCATAATCTTTATTATTTCCCTAAAATTCTTGATGACTGCAGCAATTGCTATGTGGAAAATAGCCTTAATTTTCTCTATTTTGCTCCAAAATCTTCTCTACCATCTTTTATCCCTAGGGATATTCCATACCTTCAGACACTGCACATGAGCCCCACCCTTCCCGCAGACCAGCATTTGCGGGTTCCTTTAATATAGTTCAAGCCCCTAAATTGTTTTGAAGCAAAACTAGTTTGGGAAACACTAACCCAGGGCAAATGCTCAGAGCCTGGCTTCATGGAGTCTCTACAGGGGGAATGTTTTGGAGCCCAAGCTCTCCAGGGAACAGTCAGTCTTCTCTTAAGAATCTGTTCCTCCTATTATGTAGTTGGGGCCACTGGGCAGCTAGGTCAGCGCAGTGGGTTGGCTCATTGTAACACAGCGTTCATTAACCCCATCCACTCATTAGGGAGCATGGCAGCTGCTGGGAGGGGGGAAAGACACAGGCCTTGCCTGTCCTGCCCTGCCCTCTCCTGTTCCTCCTTCGGACAGAATTGATGTCACAAGAAGAGGCGCCTGTTTTTGCCATCCTCAGGTTTATTTTCATTCTTCCACTGGAGGGGGGTGGGGCAGGGAGAGGATGAAGGGGAAACTGAACTGCCCCCCTGGCCAAGCACCTACAGCTCTGTGAGCATTCAACAGCTATAAGGAACTCTGTTGGTAAGCAGAGTAGATCAACTGATGGTTGTTTGGACCCAGGAGATGCTTGTCTGAGGGAGTTGAGACATTCTAGCAGGACAGCAAGCTAAATGGAAGGCCTGAGGTTTTCCCAAACCTTCCTGCCCAAAGTTGTGAGGAACCTACAAACTGGGAAGGTGGGGAGTGGAACCTGTGGCCTTGAGGCCACATTCGGCCCTCTAGGTCCTCAAGTGCGGGCCTTTAACTGAATCCAAACTTCACAGAACAAATCTCCTTAATAAAAGGATTTGTTATGTAAAACTTGGACTCAGTCAAAAGGCTGCACCTGAGGACCTAGAAGGCCACATGTGGCCTCAAGGCCACAGCTTCCCCACCTCTGGTATGAGCTTTCTTCAAAAAGAGACCATTCGAGCCATTCAAAGGTCTTTCTAAAGTCATTTTATCTGTTCCTCCCCCCACCTCCGCCATTGTTGTCATTCAATATTCTTTGTGACTCTGTTTGAGGTTTACTTGGCAGAGATACTGGAGTGGTTTGCTACTTCCTTCTCCAGCTCATTTTATAGATGAGGAAACAGAGGCAAACAGGGTTAAGTGACTTGCCCAGGGTCACATGGCTACTAAGCGTCTGATGCCAGATTTGAATTCAGGTCTTCCTGGCTCCAGACCCTGAGCTCTATCCACTGCACCACCTAGCTGCTCTGTCTGTCCTCCAACATTCAGATATAAGGACACCTAAACAAAGTTAGTGGAAGCAATTCTATGAATCCTTTTGGTAAGCTATTTTAATAATAACAACAACTTCTGGAATTTGTAAATTGCTTTATAGTTTTCGAAGTATCTTTTATGTACATTTTCTTGTTGTACACAAAAACCTTGGAGGAGGAAGGAAGGAAGGAAGGAAGGAAGGAAGGAAGGAAGGAAGGAAGGAAGGAAGGAAGGAAGGAAGGAAGGAAGGAAGGAAGGAAAGAGAGGAGGGAGGAAAGGAGGGAGGAAAGGAAGGAGGGAGGAAGAAAAGAAGTATTTATGAAGCTCCTGCTCTGTTCCAGGCACTTAACAAATATTATCTCATTTGACACAACAACCTTAGGAGGTAAGTTCTATTATTTTATAATACATATAATAATATATCATTATAGTTATATTATTTTATAATATATTAAATATAACATATTATAATAGATATAATAACATCCCCATTTTACAGTTGAGGAAACTGAGTCAGATAGAAGTCAAGTGATTTTCCCAGAGTCATACAGCTAATAAATGTCTGAGGCATTTTGAACTCAGGTCTTCATGACTTCAGACTCAGCACTCTGTCCACTGGGCATCTAGTTGCCTCCTTCCTTGAGAACAAGGACTTGCTATTTGTATTTGTATTCCCAGATCTTATTACAATGCCTGGCAAATAAGCATTTCATAAATGTTTGTTGACTCATTGATTTGATTCTACTAGAGGAAAATAACATTTAAGCAAATATATAAATGCAAAATATTTACAAATTCAATACAAAATGACCTCTGGTGGTGAGGAGGTAGAGATTACTCCATCTGGAGACCCCATTCTTTTCCATAGCTGTGACTGCTTAATGGAAAATTCAAAATTTAAGGGTTAGAAGGGAACCTCAGAAACCAGCTAGTTCAACTCACAGATAAAAGCAATGTCCCTTAGAACATATCCCAAAAGCAGTCATCTAGATTCTGCTTGAAGACCTCCAACAAAAAGGAACCTGCCATATCTCAAAGCAGTTTTTCCTGCTTTTTGGTACCTTCTAATTATTAGGAAGTTGGTTTTTTTTTATATTAAGCCAAAATTTTCCTTTTTGCAACTTCCACCCACTGCTCCTTGGTTCTTCCTTCTGGGAATGAAAAGAACAAACCCAATTCCTCCTCTACATGACAGTTCTTTGAAGCAGGCTAACATGTCTTCAAGCAATAAGCCTCACATGTCATACATTCAAGACCCTTTACCATTCTGCTTACCCTGGTCTAGACACTCTCTAACTTAGTATCGTCTTTCTTAAACCATGGTGAACAGAACTGAACGCAATACTCCAGATGAAGTCTGACGAGGGAATCTGTGCAATGAGAATATAGTGAGATCTTTCTTTTCCTGAAAGCTATGCAATAGAAAGGAAAAAGTCATGACTATCCTCGAAGATAGGAAACACAGAAATAACTTAATGATAAATGATCTCTCAGAAAAACATGATGAATTTATTTTAAAAAATCTGAATACCATAATGTGGGAAATAACATAAGAAATTTACCGTGAACTTTTGAATACAGACAACAAAGCCTCAAATGAAATTTGAACAAAAGAACAAACAGACCTCCAAGAAGAAGAACATACTTTGAATTCCAAAATACATAGTGGTAAAATTTAACAAATACAAATTTTGCATGTGGCCAAAGAAAGACCTTCAATATAAAGGAAAGGAAATTCAAACGATGATTCCATAGCCACAAGAAATTCTCAGAGGGAATGGAACGATATTTCAAAATTCAAAAGATCTTAAGGTACATCCCAAAATGACCTACATTAATATATGAAACAAATCAAACTAATCAAAAGTTGAAAAAAATGAATGATCAACAGAGGAGAGGCATTTGAGGCATTCTTGTAAAACAACAACATTGACAACAATGCCATGTGTACATTATTCAACTCACGCAGTTTAAAGAATTTTTGGATATAGTTCCAAATTGCTTTCTAAAATGGTTGAACCAAGTTACAATTCAAGCAGCAGTGTTAATGTGCCTATTTGCCCACAGCCACTCTAACAATTGTCATTCTTTTATGGCCTCTTTACCAATCTAATGAAATCGAACCCCCAAATTGTTTTAATTTTTATTTTTTTTAGTTACTAATGATTTGGAGCATTTTTATATGGCTGTAAATAATTTGGATTTTTTTTCTTAGAAATTCGTGGTCATATTCCCTGACAATCTATAGGAGACACACTCTTGCTGCTATATATTTAAATCAATTCACTATTTTATCTCAGATTTTAGACTTTCATAAGAGAAATTTGCTGCAAAGATTTCTTTTCAGTTAATTATTTCTCTTCTAATTTTTATTGCATTATTTTGTTATTTTTTTCAAAATTCTCCATTTCATTTTCTATGATCTTTTCTGTCCTTTTGTCTTGAATTCTTCTTCTGACCATAGTTTCCAAAGATATTTCCTTACTTGCTTGTCTAACTTTTTTAAATAATGTGACCTTGTATATTTAAATCATGTATCTACTTGATCTTGTAGTGGTCTATAACATAAAATGTTGGTGTAAATCTAATTTGTGACAGATTGATTTCCATTTTCCCAGCAGTTTTTGTTAAATACTGTCTTCTAACTCCTATTCTTATCCAATCATTGAGGTCTTTAAGTTTCTTGAACACCATTCTATGATATTCAAGTGATTTTATATGTTGTGTACCTAACCTGTTCCACTGATTGAGTTTTCTGGTTTTAGCAAGTATTAAATAATTTTGATTATTGTTGCTTTGTAGTATAGTTTGAGAAGTGGTATTTCCAGTGTCCCTTCCTTCCCTTTTTAAAATTATTTTCCTTGAGATTTTTGACCTTTCATTGCTCCAGTTGATATTAGTTATTTTTCCATATCTATAAAGTAATAGTTTTGTACTATTTGTGGTGCTAAATAAGTAAATTAATGTTGTCAATAATGTAATTTTATATTGACACGACATAATCATGAGCAATTAATTTTTCTCTAATGATTTAGGTTTCTATAAAAAGATATACACATATATGTATTGTGTGTGTGTGTGTAGTCATGTATTTCCTGTGTCTTTGTAAGTAGATTCTCAGATAGTTTATGCATTCTAAATTTATTTTGATTGGAATTTCTCTATCTTTACCTGCTGAGTTTCATTCTTGATATACAGAAATTCTGACAGTCTGTGCGTTTTTATTTTATATACTGTAGAAGTTATTTTGCTGAAGTTATTATTTAAAAAAATTTTAGTTCACTCTTTAGGGTTTTCTAAGTAGATGATAATATAATCCACAAAACTAAAAGGTTGGATTGCCTCTTTGCTTATTCCCTCAATTTATTTTTCTCTTGTTATTGCTATAACCAACACAAATACAATATAGTTAAAATAAGTATTTAATATGTTTGCATTAATATTCATTAAGAACACTGTTCAATGACTTTAATTCTCTTCTTCATGTTTCCATGATGTATGTATAAGATCATGTTGTTATTATAATTAGAATTTGGTGAGATTCCTTCTTTTCAAATTTTCACTAATATTTTATGTAACATTATGCTCTCTTTGAATGTGTGGTAGAATTCACTTAAATCCATCTGGTCCTAAGGATTTTTATTTCAAGTATTCAATTTCTTCTTCAATTTATTTTTTTTTAAATTGTTTTATTTTAATTCTTTATTTCTTGTTATGTTCTTCTGGATATTTTTATAATTATTCATCTAAACTATCAGATTAGTTCATATATAATTGAGTAAAATGATTTCTCATAGTTTTCTTTACTTCACGTTCAATATTTTACAGATTCTTTTTCATTTCTGTTGCTGACAATTTGATTTTCCTCTCTAAAAGATTCAAACTAACTTCCCATCCATTAAGAAAAAACTCTTATAGTTCTATTTATCAAGTAATTTTTTTGGCTTTCAATATTATAAACCTATTCTTTGGTTTTCAAATTTTCTACTTTGGTGTTAGTTAATTTTTTTTTGATTTGTTGTCTTTTACTTTTTTAAGTTGTATCTGTTCTTTTTATCTTTTGTTGATGAAAAGATATGGAGATATGAATTTTCTTCCAAGCACTGTTTTGGATACATACCACAAGTTTAATATGTTATTCAAGTGTTATTATTTTCTTTGAAGAATTTTACTATTATTTTTGTGTTTTATTCCTTGACTCACTAATTCTTCTTATTAAATTTTTTAGTCTTGTGTTGGTAAACAAAATGGGCTCTTAGCCCTCAGTTCAACCAAGAGCCCTTGAAGAGTTTGGCCTTTGTTTCCTTGATTAGATTTGGGAGTCCTTGATGACCTCTTTGCCTCAGGGGGAGGACCTAGTTTACATGTGAGTTTGAGTGACATGTTTGGGACATCAGAAGCTTTTAGACCACATGGGTTTAGGTCAAATGGGTGAGTCGCATGTGTGACTCACCCTGGACCCTGAAAAAGATGTAAAACCAGGGGTTGCCTTTCTCTTTTTCAGAGCTCTTACTTTGGTGTCTCAAGTGACTCTGGGCCAGCCCTTGTTATGAGCTCCCGGGCTGAATGTAGATGTTGGTAACTATGAATTGTATTTGGTCTGTCTGTCGATGTTTGTAATTTGTATTTGATCCAAAGTTCAGGATCCTGGCTTTTTCCCCTGAACTAAGTGAATGGTATTTGTATGTTGAATTAAAGTAAGCTTATCAATCCCTTAACATTGCTTTCCTTACTAAAGCAGATCAAAAGAACCTGGGCTTTTGTAGCATGCTTGTTGTTGGGCTTGTGTTGGTCTTTCAACCCCACAGCAGCTGCTAGCCAGATTGTTGAAACAAGTCTCTAGGTAATTTTAATTCTTTCTTCAAGGGTTAGTTATTAAGTATAACTTTTATTATAGTTAGAAGTAACCAACTGTCTTTAATTTTGTGTTTCTGTTCATGAAGATTCTGTACCTTAATATATGATCAACTTAAAAGTACTAGCTGCAACTTTAAATATGTGTGTTTATTTTTATCCCTATTCAGTAGCAGCCACAGATCTACCATCTCTAATTTTTCAAAAAATTATTTTCAGGTTCTTAATTTCTTTCTTGTTTTTATTTTTACTAGATTTGTCTAGGTTTGAAAGAGAGTACATTAAAGTTCCATATTGTTCAAGTGTTGTTATATATGCCCACCTATAATTAATTCTCCTTTAAGGATTTAGAAGCAATACCATTTGATGAATATATAGTAACTGTTTATACCTATTTATTAATTATTGTGCACTTAAACATAATTTCCCTGTTTATCTCTTTTATTCATGTCTTTTCTTAATGGTGCCATATCTGAGATCATGAATGGCATCTCTGCTCACTCGAGTTCATCTCAAGTATGATAGATTTTGTTCTATTCCCTTACATTCATCTTTATATTTTAAGTGTGTGTCTTATGAGGAACATACGGTTGGATTTTGTTTTCTAATCCATTCTTCTATCTGCTTCCATTTTGTGATTAATTTCATCTCTTTTATCTTCACAGTTATGGGTGTTAATTGCATATTCCTATCTATCACATACATTTTTCTTCACTTTCCTCCCTATACCTCTCTCTACAAATAATAAAGAGGTGTGAGAGGAGTGTACCTAACACCAGTGTTCTATAATTGAGCCTGCCTGCTCCATTGCTCCTTTCCACTTCTTCTTACCTAGACCTAAATCACATGTTCTTACTCTTGCTTCCTTTCCTTGTAATCTTGCCTTCATATTATATACTACAATGATAGAGTTTGTTTTCCTTGCCAGTAATTTTTAACTGACTCTTATACCACCACCCCAAACAAATAACATCTTCTTTATCCCTTGTTGTCCTCTATTTCCCTGTTGAGTTTAATGTATTTTTATGTCAAACTTTTTGTGTAAAAGCCTATGTGTTTTCAATCCTCCTTTGTGAGGTTCATGTGATTCTGATTCCTCACATTTCTTCCTTCATGTTGACATACTTTTCCTCTTGAATACTGCAATTATATAAAATTCTAAGTTCTCTTCTTCCTCATTTCTTCCATTTTCCCTCCCTTTCATTTAACTCTCTCTTTGGCCCTCAATAGCATTAGGGTTCTTAAAGGATACTTGGGTTTTCCCCCCATTAGAATATAAATATCCCATCACTATAACTCCCTTTCTAATTGTTTAAAGGTATTTACCTTTCTAGCTTTCTCTTGACTCCTCTGCTCAGAGATTCTACTCAGCTCTCATTCTTTCATCAGGATTGTTTAAAAGTCTTCTATTTCATTAAAAGTCCATTTTCCCCTGTATATTCAGTTTTCAAGCCTCAGTTGTGAGCCTTTTGTCTTTTTTCTTTTTGGAATGTTGTATCCCTAAATCTCCTCTACTAATAGGAGCATCAGACAAGTCTTATCTGAACTTGGTTTTGGTTCCAAGATTCTCTTTCTTTTTTGGCTATTTGCAGTATTTTTTTTCTTAACACTCAGAAGCTCTGGATTTTATCTATGCTACTACATACATTTCATTTTCTTCTGGGGGGTGGCAGTTTCCCTCTTGATTTTGTTAAAATTTTTCTTGTTGTCTCATGAAGGCATTCGTTTCTGTTTGGCTCATTCTAATTTTTAGGGAGTCCATTTCTTGGGTAAAGTTTACCTCCTTATTTTCTAAGGTATTATCCTTTCCATTCTTTCTTCCATACTTCTCATTTCATTTAAAACTACAAATAGTATCTCTTGTTTAATTTATTTCAGATACTCTCGTAGTCCTTGTTGCCAGAGCATTATTTTCACTGAGATTCTCCTTGGACTTGCTGAGGAGTCTCTTCTCAGTTTATCTCTTTGCCCTCTTGCAATCCATAGTACTTCATTGTGTTTGGAATTTTCTTCTATTTGTCTCTCAAATCTCTAGGGAACAGAGCACAGCCCAGTGTAGGCCACACCAGCACAGATTGGGCCAGAATAGACCTCAAGGCAGTGAATCACTGGCAGATATAGGGGTTTCCAGACTTCTAAATCCACAAAGACCAAGGATATTGTAAAAGGTCAGTGACAAAACTCTGTCAGACCTGAGTGAGAGAAGAGTACAGTCTGGCCCCAGCACCAGGGTTGTGGAAGCAGCAGCAGCAGCTGCTGCAACAGTGGCTGTGGCAGCAACAGCAGCTGCTTCCAGAGCTCCAGGCCCATAGAAAGTGAGGGGATCAAGCATCTGACCAGAGTGGGAGTGCAGGGATCTCTTTGCTGGCACTGAGGCAGGATTCTCTTGCTTTGCCCTGCTTGGATCTGAGTCACACTCCTAGGTGGCACTCCTGCGGTGAAGAGGAGCACTGATGTGGCAGAGCTTGTGGTGGCTGTGGAGAAGGAATCCTCCTCACATTTTCAGGGCAGAAAAGAGTGCTTGAGGTCACTCACAGACCAGAGCACAAGCCAGGAGAAGAGTAAACACCTCTCCTTGGATCATACTACATCAAAAGAACTGAAAATTTACAGGTACTTAGAAGTAGCCCTGAAAATAGCTGCGCAAAACCCTTGAAGCTTGGAACAGTACACTCTCCACTCTAGAAGCAGAGTCATACCTTGACAAAGAGCTCAAAAATCAAGCGATCAGATGGGAAAATTAGCAGTTTAAAAAAAACTCATACTATAGAATATTGCTTTAGTAACAAAGAAGATGAAAACATACAACCAGAAGAAAACAACAAAGTCAAAGATCAAAAGCCTTCAAGAAAAATATGAATTGGTCTCAGGCCATGGAAGAGCTCAAAAAGGAGTTTGAAAATCAAGTAATAGAAGTAGAGGAAAAATTGGGGAAAGAAATGAGAGTGATGCAAGAAAATCATGAAAAATGAGTCAACAGCTTGCTAAAGGAGATCCAAAAAATACAGAAGAAAATAACACCTTAAAAAATAGACTATCTCAAATGGAAAAAGAGCTCCAAAAAGCCAATGAGGAGAAGAATGCCTTGAAAGGCAGAATTAGCCAAATGGAAAAGGAGGTCCAAAAGACCACTGAAGAAAATACTACCTTAAATATTAGACTGGAGCAAGTGGAAGCTAGTGACTTGATGAGAAATCAAGATATTATCAAACAGAACCAAAGGAATGAAAAAATGGAAGACAGTGTGAAATATCTCATTGGAAAAACCACTGACCTGGAAAATAGA
>CM053626.1:173975096-174007106 GCA_028646595.1 Phalanger gymnotis
GGAATTCCCATAGTTAAGGAGTAATGAGGATGATTAAGCAGCAAGGAATACTGAGAAGGAACTATTAGATGGGTAAAAGGATAACCAGGAGAAGTATCACAAAAGCCCATCTAGGAGAAAATATCCAAGAGGCAAGGATAGGCAATAGGGTCAAATGTATCATATAGATTGAGAAGTATGAGAAATGAAAACAGAAAATGAAATTTGGCAATTAAGAGATCTTTCATAACTTTAGAGAGAGTAGTTTCAATTGAGTCATGATATTGGAATCGAGATTACAAAGGGTTGAAAAGTGAGCAGGAGAGGAAATGGAGATGAGTATAGACAGCTTTTTCAACTGGGTTGGCTGAGGAAAGGATACTGCCTTGAAAAAAAGAAAGGAATTTTAAAAAGCAATGCCAAAGAAATAAATGGAGGAAAATCCAAAATTGGTATTACAACTTTAAATGTAAATGGATTAAACAATCTAGTTAAATGAAAAAGAGTAACAGAATGAATAAGAAAACAGAATACAATACATTTAAAAAATAAATGCATGTGTAGAATCAAAATAAGAGACTGAAAAAAATTTAGTACTTATCAGGTGAAGTAAAAAATAAAGCAAAAGTTATAATCATGCTAGCAGATAAAGCAAAATAAACCTTCACAATAGCTATAGAGATAAGGAAGTGAAATATATTCTGCTTAAAAGAACCATGGACATTAAAGCAGTATCAGTACTAAAAATATATTAATTGAATGACATAGTATCTATACTAATTAAAGAAAAACTAACTGATCAGCAACTAGGTGGCACAGTGGATAGATTGCGAGGCCTGGAGTCAGGAAGACTCATCTTCCTGAGTATAAATCTGGACTCAGACACTTATTAGCTATGTGACCCCAAGCAAGTCACTTAACCTCATTTGCCTCAGTTTCTTCATCTGTAAAATGAGCTGGAAAAGGAAGTAGCAAACCACTTTGATATCTTTGCCAAGAAAACCCCAAATGGAGTCATGAAAAGTCGGAAATGACTGAACGATGACAGAGATAGTAACACATTATCAGTGGAAAATCTAATATTCCTCTCTGTGATTTAACAGAAGATAAACAAAATGGAAAAAATATAGACCTGAACACATTATTGGATGATTTAGGGCTGAAAGATGTGCAATATCTTTTGTATGAAAATATTAAAGAAAAATATATATATATGTATGTATGCACATGCATATATATGCATACATATTGATATATAGGCATATATATTTCTCAGCAGCACATGGCACCTTTACAAAAAATAGACCATATACTAGGCACCAAGAAATAATAAAAAAAGAAAGATAAACAGAAATATACAATAACTTAATACAGTAAGCACAAACAAAAGATATAGATCTAACTTGAGACAATAATGTGATCTTCAACAAATGGGGGGATCAAAGAACAACTTAGAGGAACACATTGTAATTATATGAAAGATAACGATGGGACAACATAAAATTTCTGTGATATAGCCAATGCAGTCTTTAGAGCAAAAATTATTCTTTTGAAAACATTTATTGGCAATGGAATTGAAATGGTGGACAGAGTAAAATGTATAGAGAATATAGCCTAGCTCCCCATTCTATTTTCTCCCCAATGATCTAGAAAACTTTGCCAGACTGAATTCCAATCAGAAAAAAGTAAAGAAAAAAATCACAGTAAGTCATTTTTTCTAGTCCAAAGCAAGTTAGGGAGACAAAAAGGTCTTCAGACACTTGGTGATGGGCTCTGACTAGGAAAGTCCATGAGCAGGAAGCTCATTTTGGAACAGGTAGCACTAGAGCATAAAGAGATCCTTGGAGATCCCTGGACTAACTCAAGGTACAAGAAGAGATACTATCTGGCAGCTGTCACCCACTGCTAGTCATAAACATGAGCTCTACCTGTGTACTAAACAAGGAACAAGTTCCAGAAGTAAGCCATGGCTGTATAACTCTGATCCCAGGAGCAGACCAGGGACTCAGTTTTAGCCTCCAACCCAGTGTGGAAGCCTGTAGTGATATAACCAGGGTAAGAATCTCAGAACAAAGGGGAGCCCATAGTTTAGTCATTCTGAATCTGCAAGTATCCCAGAAAGCAAATGGTGGCTGATGGTCAATGCAGCTTGGACACAAGTAACACATGAATTCTTAAAAGAGTTAAAGCAAGATTTTTAAAAAGAGCTAAAAATTATTTTAAAGACAAATTGAGAGCAGTAGGAAAAAATGGGGAAAGAAGTAAAAGCTAAGAAACAAAGATATTAAAAGAAAGTTAGATTGGAAAAAATAGGTATAAATCCTTGCCAACAGAAATAATTGCTTGAAAATTAGAAATGGCCAAATGGAAATTAATAACTACATAAGAAATAATAAAACAAAGCCAAACAACTGCAAGAATAAAAGAAAATGCAAAATATCTTATAGGAGAACATATACAGAACATATATAGAAATGATTAATGAACTGAAAATGCTATTTTTGCAAACCTAGAAAAACCAACAAATAAAAAAATGCAAAATAAGCATGAGATACTTTTTTCCGTGCCTTTAAAGAACAATGAATATTGGTAAATTGATAAAGAAAACAAACTACAAAACACCTTTTATGAGACAAATATTGTCTTAATATCCAAAGTAGGATGGGGGAAAAAACATAAACAAACAAAATAAAACAAAGAAAGAGAACCATAGACCAAGATCATTAATTCAAAAGTCTAAAATACCATTCTAGAAAAAACAAAACAATGTCAGTGACATATCTGAAAATTATCCGTTACAATCAAATTGGATTTATAGTAAAGGTAATTCAACATCATAAAAACAAATAACTATATTAAAAGCTTAAACACCACAAACCATATGATTATATAAATAAATGTCCCCCAAAAAGTCTTTGACAAAGTACAACACTCATTTTTGTATTAAAATAACCATGAACTATGAGACATTTTAAAGTGATATATATATATATATATATATATATATATATATATATATATATACATAGCCAAAAGTTAGCATTTCATTCAATAGGGGAAATCACAGTTATCCCTTTTTCCTGATATTAGTTGACATGATTCTAAATAAAAAATGAAAGAAATTAGAGGAACAAACACAGGCAAAGGAGAAACAAAAATATTCCGTTTGCTGATGACATGATATATCTAGAAAAGTTTTAAAAAACAACAAAGAAACTAATTGAGACAACTAATAGTTTTAGTAAAGTAGTATAATGAAAGAATAAGCCTACAAAAATCATACACATTCCAGTTTAGCAATAACAAAATCCATAAGGAATTAACAGAAAAGGAAGCCTCACTCAAAATTATTACAAAACAGATAAAATATTCAAGAGTCTATCTAACAAGATATACTCAAGATGTATATAGATAACAATTTCAAAACATACCTCAAATAAAGAATAACTTAATTAATTGTTGGGGCATCCAGTGTTCATGAAAGAGCAGTGCTAATATAATAAAAAATTATGCCCACTAAATCAATTTAAGGATTTAATGCCATGTCAACCAAATAACCAAGGGAAACATTTTAGAGAACTAAACAAATCAACAACAAAAATGCACTTAGAGTGGGGGAAAGTTCTGAAATAATGAGAAAAAAAATCAGAATGAAGGAGTAGCACTTCCATACTTCAAATTAGAAAAACTTCTAATTTGACAAAAATCACTAGGAAAATTGGTTACCAGTTTGGCAAAAATTGGGTTTACACCAAAACCACATACAACAGTAACAAAAAAAATGGATACATGACCTAAATATTAAAAGTCACTCCATTAAAAAATTAGAATAAAATGAGGTTGGGTAATTTTCATAGCCACATCTAGGGATTGAATCCATTTTAAAAATAAACTTATTTATTACATTAAACAATTCTACATGTAAAGAATTTTAACTTTTTTATATTTTGAATATATTTGTATATTGAAACAATTCAAATATCATGGAACTACAGTAGTGATTATACAGGACCTTGCAGCTTCTACATTAAAAGATCAGAGGGCTTGGAATATGATATTCCATAAGGCAAAGGAGCTTGGATTACAACCAAGGATCAACTACCCAGCAAAACTGAGCATAATCTTTCAGGCAAGGAGATAGACATTCAATGAAATAGGGGACTTTCAGATCTTCCTGACGAAAAGATCAGAGCTCAACGGAAAATTTGATCTTCAAATACAAGACTCAAGAAAGGAATAAAAGGTAAACAGGAAAGAAAAAAAAACATGTTATTCAATAAGGACAAACTGTTTACATCCCTACATGGGAAGATGATACTTGTAAATATTGAGAACTGTATCTTTATTATGACATTTAAAGAGACATACATGCAGAGGGTGTGGGTATAAATTAGCTGATGTGATGATTAAAAAAAACCTAATTAAGGGGTGAGAGCAGATTGTGATGGGAAAAGAGGAAAGGAGGAGGCAAAAAAAAAAAGTAAATTACATCCATCACATGAAGAGGCACAAAAACATATTATGGTAGTGGGAAAGAAGGGAGGGAGATGAGCATTGTTTGAACTTTACTCTCATCAGATTTGGCTCAAGGAGGCAATAACATACTCAGTTAAATATAGAAATCTAACCTTGCCCTATAAGCAGTAGGAGGGAAAAGGGGAAAGAAAAGAGAAGGGGTGGTTAGAAGGGAGGAAAGAAGTAGTAAAGGAAAAAGGATAGAAAAGGAAGTGGGGCTAATAAAAGGGAGGGCAGATTGAGGGAGACAGTAGTCAAAAACAAAACTCTTTTGAAAAGAGAAAGGGAGAAGGGAGAAATAAAAGCATAAATGGGGGCAGTGAATAGGATGGAGAGAAAGACCCAGATAGTAATCACAATTGTAAATGTGAATAGGATGAACTCTCCCATAAAACAGAAGTAGATAGCAGAATGGATTAAAAACCATAATCCTACAATATGTTGTTTACCATAAACACATTTGAAGCAGAGGGATACACACAGGGTAAAGGTAAAAAGCTGGAGTAGAATATGTTATGTTTCAGCCGAAGTAAAAAAAAAAAAAAGCAGGGGTAGCAATCCTAATCTCAGACAAAGCAAAAGCAAAACAGATCTAATTTGAAAAGATAAGGAAGGAAACTATATCCTGCTAAAAGGCACCACAGATAATTAAGTGATACATATATATATATATATATGTATATATATATGTATATTTATATATATACACCAAGTGATATAGCATCCAAATTCTTAGATGAGTTAGGGAGTTACAGGAAGAAATAGACAGCAAAACTATACTAGTGGGGGACCTCGACCTCCCCCTCCCTGAACTTGATAAATCTAACCACAAAATAAGCCAGAAAGAAGTTGAGGAGATGAATATAATTTTAGAAAAGGTAGATATGGTAGACCTCTGGAGAAAACTGAATGGAGATAGAAAGGAATATACCTTTTTCTCAGTGGCACATGGCACGTACACAAAAACTGACCATATATTAATGCATAAAAACCTCACAACCAAAGGCATAAATGTTAAATGCATCCTTTTCAGATCATGATGCAACAAAAATTATGTATAATAAAAGGCCATGGGAAAAGAGACTAAAATTTAATTGGAAACTACATAATCTAATCCTAAAGAATGAGTGGGTCAAACAACAAATCACGGAAACAATCAATAATGTCATTCAAGAGAATGAGAATAATGAAACAACATACCAAAATATATGGGACACAGAGAAAGCAAGAATTAGGGGAAGTTTTATATCTCTGAATACTTACATGAATAAAATAGAGAAAGAGGAAATCAATGAATTGGGCATGCCACTGAAAAAGCTAGAAAAAGAACAAATTAAAAATCCTCAATTAAATACCAAATTAGGAATACTGAAACTAAAGGGGAGATTAATAAAAAATTGAAATTAAGAAAGCTATTGAACTAATAAATAAAACTAAGAGCTGGTTTTATGAAAAAAAAACAATAAAATTGATAAACCTTTGGTTAATTTGATTAAAAAGAAAGATGAAAACCAAATCACCAGCATGAAAAATGAAAAAGGTGATTTCACCATCAATGAAGAAGTTAAAACAATAAAGAGAAACTATTTTTGCCCCACTCTATGCCAATAAATTTGACAATCTTAGTGAAATGGATAAATATTTACAAAAATATAAATTTCCCAGGTTAACAGAAGAGGAAGTAAAATGCTTAAGGGCGTTTAAGGGAACAGGGCAACCAGAATATACGCCATCTTGGAGTAGGGGGGGAGGGTAGAAATGGGGAGAAAATTTGCAATTCAAACTCTTGTGAAAATCAATGCTGAAAACTAAACATATTAAATATCAAAAAAGAAAAAAATAAAGCAGCAACCATCAAAACTACTTGGCACTGGCTAAGAAATAGAGGGGCAGATCAGTGGAATAGGTCAGGTACACAAGACACAAAAGTTGATGACTATAGTAATCTACTGCTTGAAACCCAAAGAACCCAGCTTCTGGGATAAGAACTCACTATGACAAAACTGCTAGGAAAACTGGAAAACAGTATGGCAGAAATTGGAATAAACCAATGTCTGACACCATATACCAAAATAAAGTCCAAATGGGTACACGATTTAGATATAAAGGTGCATACTATAAGCAAATTAGAGGAGCAAGGAATAGTTTTTCTGTCAGATTTATGGAGAATGGAGGGATTTATGACCAAACAAGAGATAGAGAATATTATGAAATGCAAAATAGATAATTTTGATTACATTAAATCAAAATGTTTTGCACAAACAAAGCCAATGCAACCAAGATTAGGAGGGAAGCAGAAAACTAGAATTTTTACAACCAATGTCTCTGATAAAGGCCTCATTTTAAAAATATATAGAGAACTGAGTCAAATTTCTGAAAATGCAAATCATTCCTCAATTGATAAATGGTCAAAGGATATGAACAGGCAGTTTTCAAAGGAAGAAATTAAAGCTATCTATAGTCATATGAAAAGTGCCCTAAATCATTATTGATTAGAGAAATGCAAATCAAAACAACTCTGAGGTACCACATCACACCTATCAGATTGGCTAGCATGACAAAACAGGAAAATGATAAATATTGGAGAAGATGTGGGAAAATTGGAACACTAATTCATTATTGGTGGAGTTGTGAACTGATCCAACTATTCTGGAGAGCAATTTGGAACTATGCTAAAGGGTTATAAAAATGTGCATACCCTTTGACCCAGCAATACCACTTCTAGGGACATATTCCAAAGACATCATAAAAATGGGAAAAGGACCCACATGTACAAAAATATTTATAGCAGCTCTTTGTGTTGTGCCCAAGAACTGGAAACTGAGGGGATGCCCGTCACCTGGGGAATGGCTAAATAAGTTGTGATATATGAATATAATGGAATACTATTGTGCTATAAGAAATGATGAACAGACAGACTTCAGAAAAACCTGGAAACACTTAATATGAACAGATGCTGAGTGAAGTGAGCAGAACCAGGAGAGCACTGTACACAATAACAGCCACGGTGTGCAATGACTGACTGGTAGACTTAGCCCTTCTTAGCAATGCAAGGACCTAAAACAATTCCAAAAGACTAATGATGGAAAATGCCATCCACATCTGGAGGAGAGTCTGAATGCAAAGCGAAGCAGGTTATTTTCTTTTTTTGTTTGTTTTGTTTTCTTTTGTTTTCTTTCTCATGGTTCCTCCTAGTCATTCTAATTCTTTTATACAATATGACTAATGTTAAAATATGTTTGATAGGAATGTATATGTAAAGCCTATATAAGATTGCATGCCATCTTGGGTAGGGGGGAGAGCAAGGAGGGGGAGAAAATTTAAAGCTTGTGGAAGTGAATGTTGAAAACTAAAAATAAATTAACTACCTTATTTTGTTTTAAAAGTCACTCAATTAAAAATTGGAATAAAATCAGGTTGGGTAATTTTCACAGGCACATCTAGGGACTGGATTTTTAAATATATTTATTTATTTAAATGGTTCTAAATGTAAAAAAAACCTTTAACATCTTTTTTTATATTTTGAGTTCCCAATTTTCTCCCTCCCTCCTGGCCCTCCCTCACCCATTGAGAAGGCAAGCAATATAATATCTATTGTACCTGCGAAGTCATGTAAAATATATTTCCATATTAGCCATGTTACAACAAACACACACATACACACACACACACACACACACACACACACAAAACCAACAAGAAATATAAAGTTTTTAAAAATGCACTTCAATCTATACTCCAAGATCATCAGTTCATCCATAAAATCCAGAAAAGGAAATGGCAAATCACTCCAGTGTCTTTGCCAGGAAAACCTCAAATGAGGTCAAAAAGAGTCAGAAATGACAGATCAACACTGTTTTACTATAAGAAATGATAAGGGGGGCTGGTTTCAGAAAAACCTGGAAAGACTCATATAAACTGATTGAAAGTGATGTGAGCAGAACCAGAAGAACATTGTACACAGTAATAGCAACATTGTAAGGGTGATTAACTGTGAAAGACTTAGCTACTCTGATCAAGACAATGATCCAAGACAATTTCGAAGGACTCATGATGAAAAATGCCATCCATCTCTAGAGAAACCAATAGTAAAAAGGATAATTGTAGTATCTTAGCTATGAGAACAATCATGGACAGAGTCACCTCAGTCCCTGAATATAACTGTAAATGACTCTTCCTCACTTCTGAGAACATTATACATTATTTGGTTCATTCAAGTTGACAAATAAAAGCTCCTCATTCCATAGAAGATATAAGTTATAGTAGTGTCATAAAGAAAAACATCACCTTTGTCCTCTTTCTCTCTATTATTTAGCTTCTTTCCAAATGTGACAAGAAAACAGTCCCTTCAGCTTATCTCAAGTCTTTTTTTTTTCAGAATAGTCTCTCTAAAGAGAGTTAAAATTGCCATTTCTAAAACATTCCATTAACCTTAAAGCTACAGCAATAGTAGATATAACCCCTATAGAAGAGGTTTTTGGAACACTTTGCTTAAGGATGAAAAGGAGGAAAAAACTATAGACAATACAAAATACCTGGAAATATACCTGCCACAATAAACCCAGGAACCCTATGAACATAATTATAAAACACTCTTTATACAAATAAAGTCAGATTTAAATAATTGGAGAAATACTAACTGTTTATGGGCAGGCTTAGCCAATATGATAAAAATGACAATTCCACCTAAATTAATCTAATTATTCAGTGCCATCCCGATTAAATTATCAAAAAATTATTTTAATTAGGTAGAAAAAATGATAATAATTCATTTGGAAGAACAGAGTCAAGAATATTGAAGGAAATTATGAAAAGGAATGTAAAGGAAGGAGGTCTAGTATTACCAGATCTTATTATATTTTATCTGTATTATAAGACAATAATTATCAAACCTATCTGGTATGGACTAAGAAATAGAATAGTCGATAAGTAAAAAAGAATAGATAGTAGTAAATTATTATAGTAACCTTGTGTTTGATAAATGTAAAGACTTAAGCTTTTGGGATAAGAATTCACTGTTTGGTAAAAATTATTGTGAAAACTGGAAAGCAGCCTGAAAGAAGCCAGGTATAGATTAATATCTTATACCATTTAGCAAAATAAGGTCAAAATGGATACATGACCTAGACATAAAGAGAGATATCATAAGTAAACTAGAAGAACATGGAACTTGTAACCTATCAGATTTCAGGAGAAGAATTTAAGAATAAACAAGGGATAGAGAGTACTGTGAGATGTAAAATGGATAATTTTTATTACCTTAAATTTTAAAAGTTTTTGTACAAATAAAACCAATGTAATCAAGATTAGAAGGAAATCAGAAAACTGGGGGAAATGTTTTATAGACAATTTCTTGGATGAAGGCCTCATATTTCAAATATATAGATAACTTTGTCAAATTTATAATAATATTAGTCATTGTCCAAGTGACAAATGGTCAAATGATATGAATGAGCAGTATTTGGAGGAAGAAATCATAGATAGATAGATAGATAGATAGATAGATAGATAGATAGATAGATAGATAGATAGATAGAGATGAATGTGTATATATATATAAAATCACATAAAATGCTCTAAATTACTATTGGTTAGAGCAATGCAAATTAAAATAACTTAGAGGTACCATCTCACCCTATCAGATTGGCTAAAGTGACAGAAAGGGAAAATGACAAATGTTGGAAGAGATATGGAAAAATTGAGATACTAATACACTGTTGGAGAAACTGCGAACTGATCCAACCGTTTTGGAGAGCAATCTGGAATTATGCTTAAAGAGTTATAAAACTGTGTATATCCTTTGAACCAGCAATACCACCATTAGGTCTGTTTCCCATATATTCTAAAATATGTATAGCAGCTCCCTTTGTGGTGGCAAAGAACAAGAAATTGAGGTATGTCCATCAACTGGGGAATAGCTAAACTAATTGTGGTACCTGGTGTTGATGGAATACTATTGTGCTGTAAGAAATGATGAGCAGACTGATTTTAGGAAAACATGGAAAGACTTGCATGAAATGAGCAGAACCAAGAGAACACTGTATACAATAACAATACTGTTCAAAGAGTAAATGTGAATGACTGATCTATTCTATGTTATATGAAGATTCAAATCAGCTACAAAGGACCTATGAAGGAAGATGTTATCCACCTCCAGAGAAAGAACTGATATATGGAACTATGTTTTTGCATCAAATATTGACCTTTTCTGGTGCAGGTTTAGGAGAGAGGGAAGAAAACAACTTGGAATGCAAATGTAATGAAAAAAAAAAGGAAAAGAAATATTTTTTAAAGGATGAAAAGGGAGGAAGAGTGGTGCAGTGGTCTGTTCATAGAAAGGAAATTTTCCATAAATGAACAGAGCATGGGATCAGGACTGGGGAAACCCGAAAGTCTTATCCTGAATCTACTGCTGTATATCCTCAAAGGAGACACTTTATTTCTGTCATCCTCAATTTCTCTATTTGTAAAGAGAGAGAAAAAAAAACATTTCCAATATTGGAATACATTCTAATATTTCCTCAAAGGTATATTGTGAAGCAAAATAAGATAATTTTTTGTAACAGAAATTCCAAATTTGGAATTTCTTGGAATTTTTTGGAATATTTTGGAATATCTGAATATTTTTTTGGAATTTGGAATATTTTTTTATTCAATACACTATGTTTAAGGAATTGTTTAATTCAAGGACCAAAGGTCATGAAGCTGGAAAAATGAGGGGCCAGACACGTTGGGAAGAAACTGTTAGACTATTTTTCTTTCAAGATGAGAGCTGAATTTCGGAGCCTTGTAAAGACTAGCTCTCCATGTCCTGCTAAAATGAAACTGACAAGCGTGGGTTCAACTTATTGAAGCTGTCTGGGAGGTGAGACATTTATTAACATGGATGGGCTGCCTCCCGAGATATCCCTGCTGATAAAGTGCTCAGTTCAGTGAATTCCTTCTCTAAAGGCAGTAAACTTTTACTTTACTCTAAAATTTCATCTAGTCTTTCCTGCTGAAAGGACTTAGCTAAATAAAGTGGTGCTCTTGGAACTGAATAGTCTGTAGAGGTTTAATGATTTTAGGTTCAAACTTTGGCACTGACATCATTTGGCTCTGCAAGGATGGAAAAGACCTTATTATTCTGTGTCCCTGTCTGTAAAATCAGGAAAACAATGCTGACTCACTATCAACAATCATCATCATCATCATCATCATCATCATCATTGTCATCGTCGTCGTCATCATCATTACTATTACTACTATTATTTTGAGACTCAGTTTCCTTATCTCACCCAGGCTGGAAGTGTAGTGACCACTGCCAGACTGATCCCACTCCCGAACAACACGGAAACTTTAATTTGCTCTGTGTCTGACCTGGGCCGTTTTAGCCCTCCCAACAAAATCTGGTAGTCCTCCACTCCTAGCAAGGCTCACCATATCGGTGTTGGACATCGTCCACACTCCTGATTGGCTTTATTCCTACTGAAGGCCAGAACTCCTGAACTCAAACAATCCACCAGGCACCGTCTCCTCAATAACAGGGCATTCAAAGCATGAGCCACCATACCCAGCATTTGAGAGCTAGGTAAGGGACCAGGTCATATCCGGCCCAAATACATGCAACTTTAGAATTCAAAATTCTTTTGCTAGAAGTGAATCAAGAAGCAGCCTGCTTCTGACATACCAATGTGAGTTTTGTTTTGTTTTTATGTTATCTCATCTACCCCAATTGCCCCAGCCCCACAGAATGTTCCAACAACTATGCTCTGAACAAAAACAAGACACATGTCCTTTCCATGGCAAATAGTCTCTGGGAAATCAGAATAAAATATGCTGAACCAGACTCCCCATTGGCTGTAGAATTCTATAGGAAGCTCAGCTCTCAGCTATTGGGTGGGGAAAGGCTAGCACTGTCTCAGCAACATGCAGTGCAAGGAATACTGGAACAGGAGTCAGAGAACCTAGGTTCACATCCTGCCTCTTCTCCTTAGTACTTGTATGACCTTAAGCAAGTCATTTAACTTCTGTGGTTTTCTCTCTAAAATTAATGTGTTGAGCACTAGTTATCTTTAATGTCTGTTCCGGGATAAATCTATGATCCTACTATGTCTAGAAGATCAGAAGAGGAGAGGCTAAAAGAAAGCCGTGTTTTGTGAGGCTAATCATGAATTCAAACCCAACCAAAGATGGTAATACAAGGTATCTCAAAAAACTTAGTGAAGTCATATGTTACTAAAGCTCAAATTAAGACTTTGGGCATACCCTGTATATTTGGGGACCATTGCCCCCTTTCCAGCCCACGGTGACTCAGTCACATAACCTATAGCCCTAGACTTGAAGGAACCTTGGTCTTCAGCCTATGAATATTTATCCCAGAAGCTCCTTAAGTCTGGATATAAGAACTTTGCTGAGTTGGGATCACCAAGTACAATAGGGGCTTTAAGGTATGCCTTAAGCAGGAGCAGAACAGGACTCTTATGCCAATCACAAATATCAGTGTGCACGTTTGCAAGTCCCCTCATAGACTGGCCATTGATCTATTCCTTATCAACTTTACATTTCAGGAGGCAAATACAAAGCTCCTTAAAGCGTTATCCATTGGTTGTATCTATCATCAAACTCAAGAGGGGCTTTTTGGAATTCCAGTCTAAAGTGTGCCCTCTCCTTTTCAAAATTGTTCAAGACTTCAGTGGCTGTTTTTGCCATCTGTTTCATTCTTAGGTACAATTTCTGAGATTTTCATTAAGTGAAGATTTTCAGTGACCTTGGGTTCTTAACCTTTTCCCTGTTCAGAATTTAGGAGTTCCTCAATTTCAGCTCTGATTTCATCTAATCTGGGCTTAAGGATGAAGTTCTTTCTCTGGATTTCCCAGCACTAGGCTACCGTATAGAGCTGTGTGATTTGCAGCTAAGAGAAACATTAACCAAAAAACTTGAAGTCATTGCCTAGTGGAGAGATCTGTTTTCAATTTCATTATGATGTGGTCCTAGTACATAATGAAAACATTCATGTGCACTTGTGGTTTGGCCACTTTAGTGGTCAAAGACATCAACATGGAAGCATTTTCAACAGGTGGAGTTTTGGCATTTCTGGTGACACTAAAGTATCTTACCTTCTTGTGGTATCAAAATATGACAGAGCATCACTTAATCCACTGTCCAACTGATCAATCAAATCATTATAACCAGGGATATTCTAGAGTCATCTCAAATGTGTCTCTTGAGAACCAATTGGTTAATTTTCACTGTGAACATTTATACCTTGGACATCAGCAAATGCTAGAAATGAAGACTGGATTTTTTGTTTCTTGATGATCTAGACTTTTTTTATAAAAATGATGGAGAAAATGTTAAAAATGAAAATCAAACTTAAAAGTGCATCTTGTGTACATTTCTAGAGAGCCAGTCATTAAACATTGACCAGCACATCCTTGTTCCAATATTTTCAAATAGGGCCAACCTGCAATCATTTACCTCTCTATTTCCGTGCACTACTATTAAGCATTGGAACCAATCATTATGGACCTTATCTCTCCCTGCCACTTTCAAGTTTTGCAAAGAGACCAGTTCCGGGGTTCTTCTGCTTTTTTGTGTCTTATAGCCCTTTGGCAATGAGTTGGGACCCCTTCTCAGTATAATGTTTTTAAATGCATAAAATAAAATTCATGGAGTTACAAAAGGAAATCAATTATATTGAAATAGTTATCAAAACATTTTTTCAATAAAAAATTCATGGATCCCTGCTTAAGAACCCCAGAGCTAGAATTTCAGTCACCTCCCTCAACGTAACTGTTCTGTTTTTCATTATATTAATGCTTCACAGGTCTTCTGTTTCTTGTTTGATCTAATTTTATTTTGGGTTTGTTCTTTTTTTTACATTGTGTTGGACTTCTTATAAAAATATAGAATGGTGGTCTTCAAATTTCTTGTATCACACATCTCTATTAGTAAAAAAAATAGTCAAATGCTCACCCCTAATATGTGTTTATTGACTTATTGACATTATGTACACCTATAAATGACATTATTGACATTCTCTACATGTATTCTTGAACATTTATTGACATTCTATACATATACTATTGAAGTAGTATTTATTTACATTATAAACATACAAAAATATAGAATTTGTAAAGGATGGCATAAAAACGAAATAATATTTGATACTAGGAGCAATAGAGAGCCACTGAGGTTTATTTAATAACCCATCAATCCTGTGTTTTATTAAAATCATTTTTGACGGTTGTATGGATGATGGATTAAAGAGAATAAAAACTGGAGGCAAAGAGGCCTGCTTAGAAAGAGATTGTAATGATCCAGGTGAGAGGTCCAGGTGACAAACTAAACCAGGGTACTGGCCTTAGTAGGAGAGAGAAGGGGGCAGAAATGAGTAATGTTGTAGAAATAAACGTGCTAAGGTTTGGCAGATATTTGGATATATAGGGTGAGGGCAAGTTAGTAGCTGAACATGAATGAGCAAAATGAATGAAAAAGCATTTGCTAAGAATTTACTGTGTCCACGGTGTTGTGGTAAGTGTTTTGGATATAAATAGGAAAGCCAGACAGTTGCTGCTCTCAAGAAGCTCACATTCTAATAGGGGAGACACCACAAAGAGGTTTCAGATGTAAGTATGATGGGTGGATACAGCAGTTCTAAGGACAACATGACAAGGGCTGTTTCCTGAAGCAATTGCCACAGAAGGCAGGATGGAACTAGAGCCAGTCATCTAGGGTGTTGCTCTTACTGGGTTTATCAAATCAAATCCAAAAGCATTTAGTAAGCATTTATGATGCGCCAGGCGCCAAGTGGTAGGAATACAGGTACAAGTAGAAAGAAAGACAAACAGTCCCTTCCCACGGGGAACTTACTATTTAATGGAGAAAGACAACACTTCAAAACAAACTTAAAAATAGGTGGGAGAAGAGGCATGGAAAACAAAATATAGAATCAGAGGGATAGTCTAGAGAGGAAAAAAGACATGACTGGCCCATCCTTAAAATGGATGGAGAAGTCAGCCAATAAGAGGAAGAGGCCTGAAGGAATAGCAGATATTTCCAGTGACAGAAATCCAGGGGTAGAGCGAACTTCCAAGGTAAAGAGATTTCTGTGGCATGGTAGAGAAAATTCAGAGGCAGGAGGGTGGCCATCAGTGTCTGGGCTCTTAGGATTTTTCCTTGGACTTCTTAGGCCATAGAATCTCAGATCTCTCACTCTTCTGCCTTACAGGCCTGGAAAGGAAGGTCTGCTGTACAGGTTCTGGCTGCCTCTTGGGTTTACCTGCCCATCAGTGGCAATTAGTGTTATTTATGGCAAAATTGGCAGTCCCCTTCTCCACAGAAGTTGTTTCTCTGGGTGATGGAGTGAGTTGGGGCATGAGTGGGGTGGGGGGAAGGGTTGCTGTTTCTAAGACAAATTGAAAGCAGGGATAGTGGTCGGTGGCAGGGGGGGCAGAATGGGAGAGGAAATTTCCAAGGCTCTTGGGCACAAGGTCTATCCCACTGGGTTCAAGGTGATAGCAGTGGATTGACCCTGGCTGGTACATGCCACTTCTTCTCTCCCCCTTAGATGGCCTTGCTCTTTAAGCTAAGCTAGCTTGTCTGCCCCCAAGATGACACCAGTTTGGGAGTGTGACTAGAAAAGACAGTGGTTATCTCAACAGCAATGGATATATTTGGAAGGAAGTTGTTTGGGAGAGAGAAGAAGAAATAATGTTAGAAGATTTTCAATGACGATAATCTGAGTAACTTATTCTGTCCTTCCCAAAATGAAAAGAGTGGAGACAGAAGTCCTACCTGTCCCTGCCCCAGCACATGTCCCTGCCCCAGCACAGAATCCAATTTCTAAGTGGCAATTGCCACAGCCAGGAAGTAGAATAAGAGAATGGAAACTTGACCAGTGATTTTATTATTATAGGAAAAACCTAGGTGAGGAAAGTCCCTCTCCCAATGTGGATCAGCTCTTTCTCTGCAACATTTAATCTTATAGAGCGTTGAAAAGTTAAGTGACCTGCTCAGAGTTATACAACCAGAACATCAGAAGCAAGATTTGAACCCAGATCTTTGTGACTCTAAGGCCAGCCTTCTACCCACTATAACATGTGACACGTCCTCACCAGAAAAACTTGGGTTCTGATTCTACCTCTAATGTGCTGACTGTGTGGCCCTGGAATAGTCATTTAACCTGAGTTTTCTGTTCTTCATTTCTACAATCAAGACAATAATGCCTATCTCCCAAGACCGCGGTGAAGTTGAAACAAGATAACATCCATAAAGCACTTTGCAAACCTTGAAGTGCTATGTAAATGGCTGTTTTTGTCATCTTTGAATCCTTAAGCCTTTAGAACAATGTTTCATACTTAATGGGAGTCCGGGTGGGAAATAAGTTACACATCCATCTTCCAGTGCCCAATGTCATCCTAGTATTAAAGTCTCATCCATAGAACACGAAGAATGGACTGAGGGAAAGACCTCTAGATGCCTGGAATCAGAGCCTTAACTTAGTTCGCCCCTTATTATTATCATTACCATTAACAGTACTAGCAATTAATTATTATTAGCAATAATAATTATCTCTCCAAAGTACTAAATTTTAGTGGTAATGACAAAGTAGGAGAATGCCAGTCAGGGTGCCATACAGCTGGGACATGTTGAAAAGTTCAAGGCTTATTAATAAAGGATGCTTAAGGTGAAAGCCTGGAAAACAAAATATTTCAAAAATGAACATCACTCTGACAAAGCTGCTTTTAAAACCCACCACCAGTAAGAACCTGCAAGATTAATTACATAATCCATGGAAATAATTGTTACCCTTCTCTCCCCACCCAGCCCTCCCAGGCCTTTGATGTGGGAGATAGGGAGGGGATTTGAAGACTCACAACCTAATAGTCCCAACCCCTGCGCCCTTGCTCCCTTATAAATGTCCTTCTAGCACAGTGCTGGGTTCTGTTACTGGAGCCAGCGAGGCAAAGACTGCAGGAATGGACAAAACAAAGCCCAGAATCTTTTGGTCCTCAATTAGTATTAACTGAGCCTGCGTAATGACCCAAACAGAGCATATAAAAGACAACTGTCCCTGCACACTATTATTAAACTACAGATGAACAAGCAGCTCGTTTTTCTTTTTCACAGGGTGCTGGCAGCTGGGTGTTGCTGTCTGGGTCAGGATGCACATTAAGCAGTGGGTGGATGAAGGTCATGTTACTCCAGAGATGGAGCTTGAGGGCTTGAGCTTATGGGAGTTCAAGGGATTCAGCCTGCTGATGGGAATACAAGAGGGGTGTTGGTTGATTTCTTAGATCCCTAATTTAGGAAGGTGCTTCAGGCACCCAGTGTTCAAGAAAAATGTCCAACTTTGGGGAGTGTGCTTAATGGAATACCAGTACCAGAGTTTAAGCCCCAGATAATTAGGAGGATACAAGCCCTTTACATTTAAAAAGTAAAGCTCATTCCTGCCAGGGAAGTACCAGTTCTGAGATGGATTTCCATTTCTCTTGCTTGAGTAAAATGCCACTAAGAGTGAACTCATAGAATTCATTCTCAGTCAGCCAAAAAAAATCATGCATAGGAATATAGAGTTTGGATTTGTGGGATGAGGGAAAGTGAAGTGTCAAGGATGACACCAGTTACAGAACTGAGTGGCTAGAAGTATTGTGAAGCCTTAAATGGTAACAGGGAAGTTAAGGAGCAGGGGTAGAGGGGAACAGATTTGAAGAGAAAGCTGTTGTTTTATGGACATGTTGAATTTGAGATGCCTATGGGACATCCAGTTTGAAATGTCCAATAGAAAGATTGTGATTTGGACTAGAGTTCAGGAAAAAAGACAAGGCCTACAAATATAGATCTGAGAATTATCTACATAAGCATTCTAATCAAACTTTTGGAAGCTGATGACATCACCGAGTAAGAAAACATAGGGAAAAAAGACAAGAGAACTCAGCACAGAGTCTTAGAGTATGATCACAGTTAGGGACCATGACACGGATGATGACTGAGCAAAGGAGACAGAGAAGCAAGGGCGTGCTGGTAAATATTTAACAACTAGCTCGCCATTAAAAGAAAGTACTCACAACACACCTTTAAGTTTAATCTGCATTACTAATATTTTCTCTCTATCACCTTCTGAAGTCTAGACGACCAACAAAAAAAAAGAATCAAATCCTGATTTGTACCTTAAACTGATTTCCAACATGAATCTCACAATGAAAATTTAATCACCTCTTAAGAACAGGTTTGAGCTGGCTCCAGCATATCCCTGCAGTGAGAAGGCAGAGCGAAATAGGTGAGAAGAGATCTAAGGGAGAGTCATGTCAAAAAAAAATACCCTGAAAGGAGAGAGAATTCAGGAAAATCAGAGGATCAACAGAAGACAAGGACTGAGAAAAGGTCAATAGATTTGGCAATTAATAGATCATTAGGCTAAGAAATAATGACCAAGCTTAGCCACAGAGAAGATGCTTCCTCTCACTCCTTTGCAGAAATGAGAGACTATGGGTACAGAACATTGCATATCACTTTTTTATATTGTATTTAGCTTTACAGAACATTTTCTTTATTCCTTTTTCATAGCATATAATACTAGATGGTCCCTTGGGAGGGGACTGGGAAAGAATACAGTGATGTGAAAATAAAAGATATTAATGAAAATGTGTTTTTTAAAAAAAGGGAAACCATTGGTAAGTTTGGAGAGAGAAGTTTCAGTTTTGTGATGAGGTCAGAAAACGGATTGCAGATTTTCTTTTAAAGAGAGCAAAGAGGAAGTGGACCCACCAAGTGTAGATGACTTCTTCAAAGAGTCTGGATGAGAATGGGAGGAAAGATATATGATGATAACTAGCAGGGAGAGTAGAATCTAGTGAGGGTATGTTTAAGGAGAGGAGAGACTTGGACATACTTGTAGGCAGCAGAAAAGGTACCAATAAAAATGAAAGATTGAATATTTTTAGAAAAAGAGATGGGCTGGGAATGATTTTCTGAAAAAGACAGCTTCATTTGATTCATTTATCAAAGAGATTGAGAGATGAAGAAAAAGGGAGAAAAAAGAGCTCAGGACAAATGACCTTGATTTTCTCAGTAAAGTACAAGGTAAGGTCAACTGAGAGTTTGGAAGGAAGAGGGGGAGAGTGGTATGGAATGACTGAAGAGAGAAGAAAAGGTTTCAAAAGCTGCTGTGGTAAACAAGATAGAGAATCAGTTGATGGAGAGTAAAAAAAATAGTAACAACAATTACGGGTGATTTTATTGTTCCTTTTTTGAAGTAAAATAAATCTAATAAAAGGTAAGGAAAGGAAATGTGAATATGAAGAGGTTAATGGAAAAATTACATTTGAAAGCTCTAAGGTGTTTACTGAATGAGAACATCATAAAATAAGCATATTTCTCAGCATCACACAATACCTTTGCAAAAATTGATTATAACCTAGAGCCAAAAAAATTAAGATGGAATCATTGTAATTTACAGACTATAACACAGCTAAAATAGTCACTAATAAAGGATACACAAAGAAAACAGTCCTAAATTACATGTGCTAAAGAAAAGTCATAATCACATATGTTAAAGAACAAAGCATAGAAATACTAAATAATTATTTTAGAGAGAGTAATACCAATAAGACTCTTGGCTTTCTGGACTGTACCTTAAGCATTTCCTAGAGGATTTTTTTTTATCAGACTTGTGATTTCATCAGTATAAGGAGTTGTAATTGAGGAACTTGTTCTCCCAATGAAGATCAGGATCTCCTCTGAAACTTTTAGTCTTAAGGAGTCATCTGGGACTTTGAGAAACTAAGTTGACTTGCATAGGACTACATCATGCTTAATAAGCAAAAGACTAGAGCTAACAGAAGCTATATGGCAGAGGAATCATTTCCCAGCCACCTGAGTACATCCCAAACAAGGAGAGGATTTGAACCCCAAGGTCACGGAGTGGCCACCACTGCTACTCCCTCCCCAGCCTAGGAAGTGCAGGGAAGCTGTCATTCTGATACACATAGTAACTGGGGGAGTTTATGAGGCAGAGCATTTATTTAAATTCAACTATCAATTCCAATATTGATTAAAATTCTGCCGGGCATCATAGGAATCAAACACAAGAAAGCTACGAGCTTCAGAATTTTTGTTAGCTGCTGTAACAGGGCCGGCTAATATAGGGTGGAAGTGGGCAGTTTGAGAGTGATTAAGTAAAATGTGTCTCTATGTGTCATGCCTCAGAGAGAATTTTCAGGCATGAAATTCTATCTGATAGATCAGACTTGTTTACATTCTATGTCAGTGTTGTCAGCCAGAGGGCTCTTGGTGTCTGTAGTTTCATGTCTGTCACTTAAAGGAGTTTCAAAAAGAGTTCATAGGGTGTGTGGGTAGGGAAGGGGGAGGTGTAGGGAAGAGTCCTATCTTCCTATCACTCTTCTGGAGGAAATTCAGCAAGGAGCTGGTTCCACAAGTCAGTCTGATCAAACCTTTCCACACATACTTCTATGTCTCTGGTTCCTCTCATCTATAAAATGGGGGCAACCTTCTCCTCCTCAGGATCCAAGCTCGTCTGAGCATTAGTATCTGTATTCAGCTCACCAGTGCTCCTGATTTAAGTTGCCAGCCTGTCATTACAAAAGGAAATGCCCTAAGGAACCACCCCTCTTCCCCTTCACACACACACACACACACACACACACACACACACAAGCACGCACGCACGCACACACCGTTCTCCTCCAAGAGACTACAATAGTAACAGAAAGCTGATGAGTGTGTACTCTCTGAGTATCAATGGCTCTCTGGTGGATGGATTTGGTAGAGGCCAGAAGCAGGTGGTAAGCCCATGTATATCTCTCCAGGAGAGACCCCTGGGACAGAAAGCAAGTTATTGGAGGCTTACATCTGTTAAATAAATAACCATTTGCTGGCGCATTCACAACCAGGCAAGCTCAAACTTGACCTTTTCCAAAGAAGTCACAGTCAAACACCCAGATCTCAATACTAAGTATGGATGGGTATCGAGATGCTATCGTGTAAGCCACTCCTCTGTGAGGCACATTAAAGTTCAACTACCTTTCTGGCTCTAATTAGACTTCTCTAACAATAGGATGAGGAGGCAACTAGGTGGCTCAGTGAATAGAGTGCCAACCTGGAATCAGGAGGACTTGAGTTCAAACACTTGCTGGCTGTGTGACTCTGAGCAAGTCAATTAACCTTGTTTGCCTCAGTTTCCTCATCTGTAAAATGAGCTGGAGAAAAAAATGGCAAACTACCCCAGTATCTTTGCCAAGAAAACCCCAAATGGGGTCAAAAAGAGTTGGATATGACTAATCAACTAAACAAATTAAAATCGGATGAGAAGCAGTCCTTCCATCCCTGTGTTCTTCCACATATAATTAGAGCAGTAAACAAAAAATGAAATATTAGTGAGAGGCAATACGGTGGAGGAGACAGAGATCTGGCCTCAGTCACACAAGCCAGTTATGATCAGCTTGGGCTTTGGTGGGTAGGGACCTTAGGCTACTTTCTAACCTCCCAGAAGGCTAGCCCAAGGGAAAGGGCTTCAAGGACCACCCCCAGACATTGCAACATGACATTCCCCACCCTGAAAACCTCAATCACCATCTCAAAAAAAAGCGTAGCAGCTTTTCTGTGTGTGTACATGATTAGTGCAAATAATGAATCCCCTGAAGCGGTTTCATGTATTCAAATTCACACAATTTGAAGTCATAATTACATAAATATGTATTATATAAATATAGCAATTCATTCCAGGCCTATGGAAGCATGCAGTGCAATGTGACCACTTCACAGGATTCTTATTTGCACTAATCGGGATCTTCCTATTAACTCGATTTTAACAAGAGCCAATGAATTAATAACCCATAATTTTAGTCAGTGATGAGACTAAAATCCAACATAAACTTCTCTGTAGAAATGCCTATCATCCCTATTTGTAGGTAAAGAGATTTACTCCTCTTTCAGTAATGCTTTGAAGGCAGAAGCTCCGAATAGCTCAGCCTGTCCCATTCTCTTGCCATGAACAAAGCTGTAGGATAGGCCATTAAGCCCTGGCTGATCAAAACAGAGCTTAGAGGGCTATGAAGGAGTGGAGATGAGTCAGCTCTGGCCATATGCTCCACAGCATGCTTAGTTGGCTAATCTATGGAGTTTTGTGAAATCCAGTGATCACCCTTGGCTTAAAGACTGCCATTTCCTATACTAGGACATTGAGACCCCACTCTCCATGCTCAGAGAGAAAGCAGTAGGATAGATAATGCAAAATAGAAGCAAACTAAAACTAATTCAAAGTTATTTATATTTGGAAAGGAAATGCATTCCATTGGTTTTCCCAGAAGATATGCCTCCCTCTTAGGCCAATATTAAAATTGTTTTTTCCTTCCCTGAACAAATATTGTCTGTAAAGTAGGGAGAAATAGCCATGGGTGGTAGAGGGAAAATCATGTGGGACATAAAAATCAGCCAGAAACCAGGAGTGGTGGTACATGCCAGTAAACTCTGCCACAGGGAATACCGAGGCTGATGGATCACTTGAGTTTGAGAGCTGTAAGTTACAGTACGGCTAAAATCAGTTGTCTGTACTAAGTCTGGCAATGATATGGTGAACCTTCTAGAAGTGGAAGGCCACTGGTATGCCTAAGGAGGAGAGAATGGAGTGAGTCAAAGCTACGGTGCCAATAAATGGTAGTGTCAGGCTTGTGAGTGATTGTTGCATTTTCAACCTGGGAGACATAGAGAAACCTGGTCTCAAAAAAAAGTCAGTCATAATGACACATGACAGAGAAACTGTATGTCCTCAAGGTACACCTTGTGCTTCCTAAAATCCTGGTAGGTTAGAGTTGGAAGAGACCCTTAAGATCTTCTAGTCCAACTCACTGACACCCCTTCTTCTGCCTTATTCTATAGATAACAAGAGCCCAGAGAGATAGGATATTGAAACAGGGATGAAGTCATTGAGTTATAGTGATATATATTATTTTTTCTTTCAGGCTTTTAAGTGATTTCCTTAATCTCCTTTATGAAATTTTGCAGTACGAATCTAGTAATAGGATTCGTGATCTCCTTGGGGATATTCCATTCAAAGTAAATAGAATTACCAAGGGGAGCAAGGCACCACTCGCCCACACCTTCTCCTGTGCCATCCGTATTTGTGGTCTTCCATTAAACCTCCATGCTGGATCTACCCAGCATGCCGGGGTCCTTCCTCTCAGTCCCTCAACATCCCATGGGTATCAGTTCAATACTCATGCAACCCACTAGTTGTCCTTTACTTTTACCATGTGACTTGCCTGTTTCCTTTTCTCAATATTGAACATGATGGTTTGTTCAATGCTATAGTTTGCATGAGCAATTAGGTGGTACAAGGGAAGACTCGAAGTCAAATCCAGTCATGGACATGTACTAGCTGTGTGACCCTGGGCAAGTCACTTAACCTTATTTGCCTTGGTTTCCTCATCTGTAAAATGAGCCGGAGAAGGGAACGACAAACCATTGTATTATCTTTGCCAAGAAAATCCTAAATGGGGTCAAAAAGTATCAGACGTGACTGAAATGACTGCACGACAAAAACAACATTGTTTACATGCAAATGATCACTGGTAATAAACTTTAGCTGACTGATAATTATAATAATAGCAGCTGGCACTTACATAATGCTTTAAAGTTTGTACAAATGCTAACATCATTTGATCCTCACAACAACCCTGGGAGGTATCATCCGCATTCTATAGCTGAGAAAACTGAGACTGAGACTGGGCCAAGCGACTAGCCCAGGGTCATACAGTTAGTCAATGTCTGGGCAGCATTTGAACTCAGATCCTCCTGACCTGAAGCACAAAACTCTTACCTTCTGTACCACCTAGTTCACACTTTGTGTCTCTCTATTGCCCTTGAATTACAATTGCAATTCTTCAATAAGTTGTGGTATTTCAAGATTTGTGACCATGTGGAATAACCAGAAGTATATTAAGGCTAATATTTTAATAAATTTGAAGTAATAATAACATTATTGTGAGGGCCTCAGAATCCTGAAAACACAAATTTGATTATTTGCTACAGAATGATAATAAAATGTATTTTATGATGAATTGCCAGAATTTGGTATTAGGAAAATGGAGGAGGTCTGAGAAATCTTATTTATTTAAGTTGAGGACATATACATTGTTTTAAATTTAAAATTAATTTAAATATTTTAAAATTTGCAAAGCACATTTCTTGTGACTCTATGAGGTAGGTAATATATGTATCATCACTTCTAAGAAAACCGAAATTCAAGGAGATGAAGTTTCTTCCCACAATGCTACAGCTGGTTACTGACATAGCTGGTGATTAGTTTGCATTGAACAGTAAGAAGAAAGGGGGGCTATAGACATAGACAGCTAAGGCATCACAGTAGACAGAGCATTAGGGTGGGAGTTAAGAAGATTTGAGTTCAAATTCAGCTTTAGGCACTCACTATGTGGCCCTGGGCAAGTCACTTAATCTCTACTTGTCTCAGCTATAAAATGAGGATGATGATAGCACCTACCTTTGAGGGTTGGCCTGCAGACCAAATGAATTCATCGTAATGTACTCAGAACAGTGACTGACACATAATAATGGCTAATATTTATATAGCATTTACTATGTTACAGGGACTTTGCTGAACACTTTATAAATATCATCTCATTTGATGCTCTTAACTACTCTGCAAGTTAGGTGCTATTATTATTCTATTTTGTAAATGTGGAAATTGAGGTTAAATGACTTGCCCAGGGTCACACAGCTTGTAAGTGTCTGAGTATTGAAGATGAATCTTGCTGACTTCAGGCCCAGCACTCTATCAACTGTGCCACCTAGGTGCCCCTCTCCCAAATCTCAGCTACAGTCTTACCTTTTGCAAGAAGCCTTTCCTAGTCCACTTAATCTTTGTGCCTTCCCTCTGAGACTGTCCCATTCCCAACCAATTTATTCTGAGTATTTCTTGTTTGTGAATAGTTGCTTGTGTGTTGTCTTCCCCTTGCACTGTGATTCCTTGGACTCCTTGGGAGGAAGGTTTTTTTTTTTTAATTTGGTTTTACTTTTCTTCATACCCCTAGCTGTCTTTAACCCAGTGCCTGGAATATAATTGGTACTTAATAAATGCTAGTTGACTTGACTGCCTCTGCTACTTACTACCTGAGTGACTATCTCTTTGGGTGAATCTCTTTGGGCCTTAATATTCTCATATGTCCCTTCCAGTCCCCAAATCAATGATCACAGAGCCCTAATTGTCGGAGCTAGGATATAAGGTCCAATTTCCTAATTCCAATACCAATACTTTTTCTACTGTATACCAAGCTTTCGGTGGGCAGGAGGGAGAGTATGCAGGTGGCAAAGGACTCACAATATCTCTGTGAAATAGTGGAAAGTATTGTTATACTCACAGTATAGGTAACAAAACAGGAAAAAAAGATGTTGAATGACTCATCCAAGGTAACATGACTAGTTAATGTCAAGACAAACTTTAGTCCATGGTTCCTGAATCATCAGTTCTTTCCACCAGACCAGAAGAGTTGGTATCTAGGACCACCCACATCCTAGTTATTAAGCATTATTTTAAATCATCCCTCTTCCAAGCTGGAGAACTCTTCCTGATTGTACCCAGAGAAATCAGCAATTGCAGCTGCCTCAGCCTCTTGGCCTCCATTCTCGTTTATTAGTGATGACTGGTATTTGTCAGGATGAATAAAAGCCGAAGGATGCCCATCTCTCCCTGCTCCTTTTTCTTTTCATCTCCCGGGGTTATTGTTCGGCCGTGCAGGTATTTCAGCCCTGACTGTACTAGAAAGCAGGATCAGACAGGTCAGCAGGGCATCAGATTACAGATATTTTTTTTTTACTTTTTCATTTTTCTTCTCAGCACGTAGCCCTGAGAACTGACACCAAAACAGAAGGGAAAGAAAATGGTTCAAGCAAAGTGGAAGATTAAATTAAAGGCTGGGGTGGTGTTTAGGGGGGCTGGGTGGAATGGGGAAGTACAAACCCCAAAGGCTCAAATTTTTGTAGTCAAGATAAAATGGCAGCCCGATCATATCAGTCCCTTGATTTCTTTTGTGTTGTTGCTTTCGTTGTTTTGGAGACTGGGTCTCCCTGCGTTGCCAAGGCTGGAAGTAAAGCACTCACTGTTGGTCCTATATTAATCATCACAGAAGCTTTATTCTGCTGTTTTTCCGACCTTGGGTTGTTTGCCCTCCTTTAGGCAACCTAGTGGTCCTCCATTCTTGGGGGCTCACCATATTGGTGTTATACTTAGTGCAGATACCAGATTGCCTTTAACCCTGCTGGAGCTCAGAACTCTCTAAATCAGGTTAATAGTCATTGTTGGCTTCCCCAAAAGCAGGGACTATAGAAGTTTACCATCAAGTCCAGCCACAATGTTAGTTTCTAACATGAAGAGATTTGAAACAAAAACAGGCTGGTGAATTCAAACAGATACCTGCATGCTAGGACTGTCTACATGAAAAGTTTTAATGGAAAACTAAGCCTGAATTAACTGATGCAGAGTAAAATGAGGAAAACCAGGATAACACTATACATAGTGACCACAATAGTGTGCATCAGAACCACACAGCAAGACAACTGAAATTGGAGTAAATGCAACAAGCAATATTGATCCAGAGGTCAGGTCACTACAGCAAACACACAGAAAGTTGCTATATTGATTGGTTTTACTTCACTGTTTTTCTTTGTTACAAGAGAATAATTCTAGAGGTATATAGAGTGACTATTGTGCAAAAAAAAACACAGAGACATTAATATTTATTTATCTGTTGATCTATTTACTTATTAATCTATTTTTAAATTTGCTTATTTGTTCAATCATGTATTCACTCATTTATTTGTTTGTTCATTAATTCATTTTTATTTGTTTGTTTGAACACTGGCTCTCCCTGTCTCACTGAGGCTGGAAGTAGAACAGACGCTCATGGCCCTGATCCTCTACTGATTATCATGGGAGTTTTGACCTGCTTTTTTTTCCCCCTGAGGTAGGCCAGGTCACTCCTCCTTAGTAGCTTGGTGGCCCCTCCCTCCTGGGGCTTATCATATTGGAGGACTGGTGTTAGACTTAGTATGGACACCTGATACACTTACCTTACTGCATCTCTGAACTCCAGAACTTAAGTGACCCACCAGCATCAGCCCTTCCCAAGAGTAGAGATTACAGACATTCACCACCATGCCCAGTGACATGGATATTTTTTTAATTATTAGAAGAAAATAACTCAGCCTAAGTAATCTTTTGAGAGGACATAAATGGCAAAGCAGATTGGATCTGCCATAGGCCTATTGATTATGGGCTACCAGAGATCCATTTCCCCCAAGGAAAACTAAAGGCATTTAAAGAACAAAGCACCCACATGTTGTTCAGCTCCAGTGAGGAATAATCAAAAGACAAGTGTCTCAAGATGCAGCAGAAGGGATTAAAGGCAAGACATCAGAGAGAACATGACAAGAGTAAAAGTGATTGAGCTCTGGAACGTGCATCCCAAGTATGCATGAGAGGTGGATGGTGAAATCTTACTCCCTAGCAGTCTTCAGAGACAGGAGAGATAGGCATCCATCTACAATGATTTAAGTACAACTGTACTCAGAGCCAATGGAATAACTTCAAAAAGGGCATCGTTAGTCATAGAATAAGGAAATTGTCACAAATAGAGGACAGTCTCCAACCTGCTATAGCAATGACCAGACCTCTATGCAATTGCCAAACTATTTCATGATTTACCTCCTGCATTACCTAGAGCCTATTTGGATGCAGGTTCCCCAACCCTAGACTATCCCCAAGAGAACCTTTTGGTTCTGTTGGCTCAGTTGATTAAGCTGTAACTTTTATATTATTCTTATACAGAAAAAGAACAGCAGTGGCCTGGAGATATGGGAGAAATCGTCATTGGATCATATGTTTAGAACTGGAAGAGATGGTAGAGGTCATCTAGTCCAACAGTCTCACTTTACAGAAGGGAAATCTTAAAGAGAACTGACTTGCCCAAGGTCACACAGATCGTGGCTAAACCCGGTTTTGAACACAGTTCCCCTGACTCCAAATCCACCATTCTTTCTAGTGCACTACCGATATCAGAAAAACAATGTTTCCTCAAGGAGTCAATGCACTCAGATTACAGAGATTCTTTAGAAATGCCACTTAGGAACAGAGCAGAAGAGCAGTCAAGATATTAGAAAAGAGAACATGGAGTCATAGGTATGGGAACTTTCCATCCAAAGCCCATTTCGGGAATGCCTTGTGTCACTCAGAATGTCAGCTATTATTACAATAAAACCACCATTGGACCAGCCCCAGGAACTGTGCAGTGTTTTAGGGAAACAACACATCCGGCCCTTGATGGCACCCTCATGAATGTTCAGCTGGGAGGTGGTATTTTAAATGAAGAAGGAAAAAAAAACACCCTATTATTTCACTCTGGTAATTGACAGCAAGTTTCTCATGAGTAATTTTATAGCTAGCACTCAGGGTGTGCCGGGATTTTCATTTTAATTTCTTGTTACAGAGGCTTTAAACTTTCACAACAAATACCATTCTCACCGCTATGAGACATGTTTAAGAATTCCACATAGAGATTTCGAAGACATTAATTGAGGGGTCTGCATTTTAGTTTCCTTCATGCCAAAGATCTACTTCCCAGTTTCTTCTGTAAGTTCACACGCGTGCACATGCACACACACACACACACACACACACACACACTTAGCTCTTAGATCTTGGAATGTGAATTTTTTGAGAGCAGGAACTAATCTCACTTTTCTTTTTGTATAGAAAATTTTAAATGTACCCAGGAGGCTAGGTGGTGCAGTGGATAGAGTGCTGGGCCTGGGGTCAGGAAAACCGGAATTCAAAGATAACCCCAGATACTTACCACCTGTGTGACCTTAGGCAGGTCACTTTACCTCAGTTTCCTCATCTGTATAATAGGGATAATAATAGCACCTACCTCACAAGGTTGTGAGGATCAAATGAGACAAAAATTGTAAAATGCTTAGCACAGTCTCTGGCACATAGTAGGTACTCTATAAATGTTAGATATCAATATTATTGTTATCCCCAACACTTAGCATAATGCTTGGCATAAAATAAGTACCTAATAAATGATTTTTGATTCATTCATTAATTTTTTATCCATCTATCAATTCACTCATTTATTTATTTATTCATTCATTCTTTCTTCTGTTTATTTATTTGTTGTTCCCAATTTAACCCCTAGGGTTGTTTTTTTCTTCTTTTTCAATACCACTCCCTAGCAGCTTGTGACTACTAATGAATTACAAATAGGAGAGGATGCGTCCTGTGACAGGAATATTATTCCCCTAATCCAATTCAATCTAATTCAACAAATATTTATTAAACCTCTACTTGGGTACAAGACCCAAGGAAAATAAAGACAAAATAGCTCCCTCCTGTCCTCAAGGAGCTTATATTCTGTTGGTGTTCTGGTATCACCTAGGCAATTCCTTAGTTTACTCTGACTTTCCAGCCCCATGGGAGTGGACAATCTAAGAATATCTGAGTCTCATCTGCATCTCCCTCAGCTAAGCCCTCTATGCCTAGACACCAGAATTAGAGAGGAAAAATACTTTTACCCTCTAAATGTAAGGAGCCTCTTGGCTTCAGAGGTATAGTGCAAAAGGGAAAAGAATCCTGGGAGTTCCTTTATTCTCTCACCTAGATAAACCAAATGGGTTATCATAGTCAAAAGTCCTTCAAAAATGTCTCACTTTGATGCCTGATCAAGCCATGGATGAAGCCTTGTCTTCACAAAGGCTATGTCATTGGAATACAATCTCTAGTATGTTTTATCATGCTAGAAGGGCTTCTCTAGATCGTCCCTGATCCCAGCAACAGACTGAATCTGCTTTGCGAGGACCAGCCCAGCTAAGGATAAAAGGTTCATCCTCAGAGGACTACTCAATGGGTGATGAATTGTTTGACCATGGAAATCCATAAAACAAAGAAAAATATGAAATGGACTTCAGTCCTATTTTTTACCATCACTTTTTTTTTTGTCAAAGCACCATGCCCAACTGACAAATATGTATTTTGCTTTGTCCTCTAACATATAATCGCCCAAGATCTAGTATATATAGGTAAATCTAGAGACTAGATCCCTGATTTCAGCTGTTTAGGGAACTTGTTGGTGAGGAAGCGCTCTCTACCAATGCAGGTCTACACTTTCTCTGAAATTATATCTAATTCTTTTCTAAAATTCTATTCGTCTTCTTTAAAATTTATTTTAGATTTGTCTAAATCTAAAAGAGACATATTGAAGTCTCCAGCTATAATAGTTTTACTGTCTACTTCTCCCTCTAGCTTTTCTTTTAAGTATTTAAATGCTATGCCATTTGCTGCATTTATAAGTATCACTATTATTTCATTACCTATGGTTTCTTTAAGCATAATGCAGTTCACTGGTTATCTCTCTTTAAAATGTCTATTTTTACTGCTGCCTTGTCTGATGCCATGATTGGCACCACTAAGATTTTAATTTGCCTAAGGCATAATAAATTTTGTTCTAATCCATCATTTTCATTCTATGTGAAACTCTACTTTAACTGTGTTTTTTTTTTGTTTACAACTTATTATGGTATCCCATTGTCTACTTCATTCTACTGCCTTTCACCACTGATGTGTGAGTTTACCCTATTCAAACTCAAAGTTGTCCTTGTGAATTGTACTTTTCCTGCATTTTAAGTTTCTATAATTTTTCCTCTCTTCGTCCTTTGCATTCCTCTTTGCAAAGAAGGTGGGAAGAGAAAAGTATTGAGATCAACACTTGTAATATACAGTTGAAGTTGTCCAATTCTGCTTCTCTGCCCCTCCTCTTGCTTCACCCAGACCAGATACTAGCCATTGCTTTTATACTCTTTTGTCTCCTTTATGTTCCACATTCGAAAGGTAAAGTCCATTTTGCTTGTAATTATTCTGTTCCCCAACATAAATTTTGTTTTAACCGTTATCTTCCCTCTCACGGCTTATTTCCCTGTTGTGTTTCATATATTTCCATATATAAGTCTTTGGGAGTGTGTGTTCAACCTTTGTTGAAGTTCAGATAACAGCAATGTTCATGCAAAGCAATCACCCCCCTCCTTTCTTCTATTTATGTATTTTTTCTCATGTACCCTTATCGTGAGAAATAATACTCTATCTTCTTACTCATTTCTTACCTAGCATATTCCTTTTTCCTTTTCTTTTTTTCCTCTCTTCCAACCAACAAAAAGGAGTACAATCATCCCCAAGTCCTACATTTGTTTATCTTTACTCTATGGTCCTCTCCCTATGAGAATGTAATCATTTCATTCTCATTTTTCCTCCTTGCAATTGTTCAAGTGTATTCACTTTTCTAGTTTTCTTTTATCTCCTACATTTATATTTCAAAGATTTTACCCACCTCATTTCATTAGGCGTGCTCAAAAATTCTATATTTTATTTTTTTTTAAATTTATTTTTAATATGTTTAGTTTTCAGCATTGATTTTCACATGCGTTTGAATTACAGATTTTCTCCCCATTTCC
>CM053626.1:174007606-174027035 GCA_028646595.1 Phalanger gymnotis
GCCCTACAAGAAAGGAAGGGAAAAGGGGATGGGAGGGTAGTGGGGTGACAGATGGGAGGGCAGACTGGGGAACAGGGCAACCAGAATATACACCACCTTGGAGTGGGTGGGAGGGTAGAAATGGGGAGAAAATTTATAATTCAAACTCCTGTGAAAATCAATGCTGAAAACTAAATATATTAAATAAAATTTATTAAAAAAAATTTGCAGAGTACAGCATGACATTATACATCTATCATTGTCAGTGTGGAAAATTCCTCCACCAATACAGATAGCCGCTCAGCTATAACTTAAGAGGATAAGTCTTAGATGCTGAGATTCTGAGAATTCACAGATTCTGATTTCAATGACTTGGCCATAGTCACACAGTAAGTAAATGGCAGGAGTGAGATAGGAATCCACATCTTCCAGACTCTGGGCCCACTTGATACAATATAGCATGTAGTCTCATTGGATGTGTAACAGGATAAGTACAGGACTGCTCTGCCTGCTCCTAGCCTCAACTTTTAGGAACTTTGGGGGTGTCAAAGCATTCTCCTTTATTGGCCCTTGAGCAGAAAGAAATGATGGATTTTTAAAAAGGAAGCAACTCTATCCCTGGATCTCATCTTCCTTCCCCTCCACTCTAGCAGAAATCTGGAACCTGTGAGCACATGGAAACTAAGGCAAATGTCTTGCTCAAGCCTGGGGTTTAGGCTATCCTTTCTCTGAGCTGTTTAGCAGTTTCAGCCATGTCCCAGTGTTCCCGACCTCATTTGGGGTTTTCTTGGCAGAGATACTGGAGGAGTATGCCATTTCCTTCTTCAGCTCATTTTAGAGATGAGGAAACTGAAGCAAACAGGGTTAAGTGGTTTGTCCAGAGTCACTCTGCTAGTAATTATCTGAGACTGGATTTGAACTTATGAAGACTCATCTTCCTGATTCTAGGCCTGGCCCTCTATCCACTGTGCCACCTAGCTGGTTTTCCCAGGACTAAACCCAGTTCACTGGCATACCTGGATCCTAAGCTGAGAGGGAGGTAGCACAGTGGTCCCAGCCCCTTGGGTGCAGTAGCATTTATAATTGTTATATAGGCATATACATATGTGTGTGTGTGTGTGTGTAATGCATAAAGTAGATACTTTCAGAATATTTGCTGATAGAGGTGTGGTTGACTCTCTCAGGTCATGTCTCTGCATGGATATGACATCAAGGTAAAATGTGGAAAAACTCAATCATCCGGTCATCTATTTGGTCTATTACAATGTCAAACATCTAGGTATATACAGAAACGCCCAAAGAATGTATTAAATGTTTCCTTTTTTTTTAATTATATGGCCAGAGGGTTGTGAAATGACAACAAGCAAGTTGTTTCTGCTTATCCATACAGTTGCCTAAGTCTTGGTCAAACTGAACTATTTAAATAGAATCTTCTCCAAGATTCTTAAATCTTCTTCTTCATTTACCCATAACACTTAGTACAGAGCTCTCTGTACCTAGTGGTGTTCACTGACAACATTTTAGGGTATCCTTTATCCACTCTAAGTCTTCCTGAATTTTCCTTATGGGACAGTAGAAAGACAGCTGCATTTGGAATCAAAGGATCTGGGTTCAAATCCTAATTCTTCCATTTATTGTGTGACCTTAGGCAGTTCTCAGCCTCTCTGGTCCTCGGCTTCCAGATCAATAAAAGGACGAGGTTGGAGATAGTGACTCCTAAGGCACATCCCTATAATACTCTGCAGCTGTGATTCTTGTAGTCTATCTTAAACTGAAGCCAAATAGGGACTCACTGCAGGGAAGGCGAATCCCAAATCAATCCCAAGGTACAATGGTGCTATTATTACAAATCCCTGTGTTTTGTTTTGTTTTGTTATAGTGAGCATCCTTACAGTGTGTATGTGTACATACATGTCAAACATATACTGGAGTCAGCTCATACTGGCTTGCAAGAGCTGATTTTTAAGTTTCCAATGTAAGCATTTATGCCTTGGCAATGATCAAATGCTACAAATAAGAGCTCAATACATTGTTTTGTTGAATGTCTAGACTTAAAAAGGACAGCTAGGTGGCACAGTTGATAGAGTACCGGATAAGGAGTCAGGAATCCCCCTCTTCCTGAGTTCAGATCTGGCCTCAGACACTCACTAGCTGTGTGACCCTGGACAAGTCACTTTACCTGATTTGCCTCGGTCTCTTCATCTGTAAAATGAGCTGGAGAAGGAAATGGAAAACCCCTCCAGTATCCTTGCCCAAGAAAACCCCCAATGGGGTCACAAAAAGTCAAAAATGATCAAAAAACAAGATTTAAGAAAGTGACGAGGAAAATATTAATAATGCAGATTAAAAAGATGTAATACCTTTTCAAAGAGCTGGTTACTGATGACCTCTGAGTTCCCATATACCTAATTATTCGATCCTATGAAGCTAAGGTGTCTCCCATCCTTGAGACACTCAATCAGAAACTGAGAAAAAGACAAGCATGGTAGCATCCAAAGATTATTTTATATTCAACCCAACTACAAATGAGGTATTCGGCTTCTGGGCCGCTAGCATTTTGCAAAGGCGGGGTACCCATGAAAAGGACTTATAGGCTGCCGTGCAGAGAGCTCTTGGCAGGGGTGGGAGGGGGAGGCCTGACTCACTCAGCCTCTCCAACCTCCTCTCAGCCACCTTCCCCCACTCCCTGCTGTGGTCACTACTTAGTTCTCATTCCGGTAGAATTTGCCTGACTTGCACCTGCCCCGCCCCTCCCTCACAGAAAGGAGAGGGAAGCTAAGGAGGTGGGTGGGATTACTTGCAAATGAAGTGAAGATAATTCTGGGCAAGGGCCTTTTTGTGCAGGAAAAGTCTCCATCTCTTCCACATCACAACACTTCACAATCTCCCCTTAATAACTCGCAAGGGAGGGTGTTGAAAAGATTAAACCCCTTGAGTGATTTGATGCTCTATGGCCCTGACACAGAGCATTTTTAGTTGGGAAGGGGTGGAAAGGGGGTAGGCCTAGGAGGTGGGGGGTGGGGACAAGGATGAAGAGGAAAATGAGACAAAAGAAAACATTCTGGGCAATTACTCTGCCGAAAGCCTTTGTTAGAGCCAACAAAGGCATAATGATGGATTTTATCAGCGCAAGGTTTATTATGTGTGTGTCATAGGCCTACACGGGTATTACTGACCATAAAATATATATAACATAGGCCAGAAAGAAAGGGAGAGAGAGAGAGAAGAAGGAAGAGGGCACAGACTACTGTCTCAGAGAAAGTTTGCTTTGTCTAAGGAAGTCTGCTGCCATCTTGGGCCAAGTGATGATTCTGAAGAAAATAGCTTTATAAAATAGAATAAAAATGAGTGCAAATAAGAAACATAATATGGTGAGGTGGAAAGTCTCCATACTTTTGAAGAACAAGAAAACTATACATTCAGTTCACGTCAGTAGTTTAGCAAAATGTTATACTGTGAGGGGCTTTAAAAAATATACATATTAGTTTTGTTTTGTTTTTTTATGCCATAGTCATTACTTAATACACCATCCCCTTTCAAGGAAACTTCCTTTATAACAAAAGAAAAGTTAATCAAAAGCATTTGACACATCAACTCCATTCATTCTGAATATTCAGCATTCTACAGCAAGTCTCCCATCTCTCCTCCAAGGAGAAGGAGGGGTCTTTCCAACATCTGTTCTCTGGGACCAAGAGTGGTTGCTACAATTAATCGATGTTTGGCTGCTATTCAGGGTTACTGAACAGTGTATTTTAGTGTATTTTAGAAAACATATTTTCAAAAAAAGAAGACATTCATGAAAGCATATAATGATGATTTTTGCCTCATTCCATGGAATAATCCTTCCCAAGTATTGTATAATAAATTACAATAATAACAATAATGGCTCAGGTGTAAGTGTTTTACACTTTATAAAGAACCACACACACACACACACACACACACACACACACACACACAATGGGATCTTGTCAGACTGCTAACGAACATCTCTCTTATTGACTAGTATTTAGCACATGTTCCCAGGATAGAGCACTGAGATTGGAAGCAAGAAGATCTGAATTCAAATTTAGCCTCAGACGCTCACTAACAGGAGGACCCCAGGAAAGTCACTTATGCTCTGTCTGCCTCAATTTTCTCACCTGTAAAATAGGAATGATTATAGCAGTTAAATAAGGATAAAAATGAGATAATATTTGTAAAGCGCTTTGTGAACTTTAAAGTACGATCAAAATGTTAGCCATTATTGTCATTATTATTAGTGTGATATGGGTCCTCCTGAATTTTATAACCACAATCCCCTAAGAACATCTCCATTCAATTGATATGATATCGAACCCAGACACTGTGCTCAGAATGAGGTAACACCCTTTTCTGGAGGAGAGAATGCATATTAAGGAACTCAGAGTCTCTTCTTTTCTCTGGATCAACTCTATTCCATCGGCTCACTGTAGGAGTAAGACAAATATTATTTCGTGGATCATGTTTCTAATTTGTGTGACCTTGGACAAGTCCCATTTAGCCAACTGGGGTCTCAGTGTCTTCATCAGGAAGATGAGGAGGCTAAATTAAGATTCCCTCTAAAAGGCTTCCCAGTATTAACATTCTATGATTACAGATCACATCATGGTGATCGTTCATTCATTCAACTATGATTTTTTAAAAGAGCAGACGTAGCATGAAATAGATAAAGTACCAAGACTGGAGTTAGGAGGACGAGAGCTCAAATGTTGCCTCAGACACTTACTGGCTGTGTGAACCTGGTAACTTAATTTGGTTTGCCTCAGTTTCCTCATCTGTAAAATGAGCTGTAAAATGGCAAACCACTCCAGTCAAGAAAACCCCAAATGGGATCAGGAAGAATTGGACACCATTGAAATGACTTAAAAACAAAAAGTATGGTATACTGCTTAACTGCTGTCCTTGGAGTCAAGAAGATCTGGATTCAAATCCTACCTCAGACACTTTATTGGCAATGGGACCATGAATCATTCACTTAACCTCAGTTTTTCCTCTGAGGTGCTTAGACTAGATGGCCTCCAAGGCTCATTCCAGACATAGGCTGGAGATATCTTAAACCAGCTCAAGGGAGCCCACTGTTAAAATTTCACTGTGAGTATTTGTTCCTGGAAAATCAGCAAATGCTACAAATCAGATCTTGGTGTGTTGATTTGTTGGTTTTCTAGACTTCAGGAAGTGATGGAGAAAATGTTAATACTACAGATTAAATTTAAAAATGTGTCATGTGTATGTTTGTTTTTCTGGAGAATCAGTTGTTAAACATGCCCTAGAATATCATTGATTCTAGCTCTCCCCGATTCTGTGTTAGTTTATTATTTTTTAATAAATTATTCTTGTTTTTCAAACATTCATTTTTGTTTTATTAAATTATATTATTTTTATTAAATTTATTTTATTTTATGTTTTGTTATTTGTATTTTTTTTTTACTATTTACTAGGTACCATGAAGAATTTTTAAAACTACAGCTTGTTTCTACTTTTAAAGGTTCTCAGAAGCCACATCTTAAAGCAGAAACACCTCCCACCACAAGGCTCAATCTTGCCTACAAGTTCACTGTATCCTTGTGTGTGTGTGATGTTGCTGTGATCTACACATAGTAGAAACCATCAAATGAGCAGGTGAAAACAATGAGATGTAAAAGGCAAACTTTCACTTGCCGACAGCCAATGAACCAGGGGCAAAAAAAGAAATAGTGGAAGGTACACATCGCCTGAATTATAACACATGGACCCAGCCTTCGAGAAAATAGGGGATATGCACGTGAAAAGTTATGCAAGAAAACAATTTAAGGAATGTCTCACAAGGCTGCAGAGGCTAAATCCCCAATGAGTGCATGGTACAGACAATACATGTTCTGAGATTTCAAAGGAGGGAGAAATCACCGGGAATTCAAACAGTCTGAGAAGGTTGCATGATTCCACTGTGAGACTGGAGCTGGACCTTGACAGCAGGATTTAGATGGGTGGAAAGGATGAGGGGGATTATTTCAGGTGGAAGAATAGAATGAACAAAGGAAGACAGAAAAGAGCATCCAAGGTTAAAATGGTAGAGAAAAAGGATATTAGGGCTAGGAGTGACCCGAGAGGTCATCTACTCAAGTAGTGGTTGTTGCTCAGTCGATTCTAGCTCTTTGTGACCATACTGTCCATGGAGTTTACTTGGCAAAGATACTGGAGTGGTTTGCCATTTCCTCCTCCAGTGGATTAAGGCAGATAGAGGATAAATTACTTGCCCGGGTTCACATAGCTAGTAAGAGTCTGAGGCCAGATTTGAACTCAAGTCTTCCTGGCTCCAGACCCAGTGCTCTATCCACTGAGCCATCTGACTGCCTCAGTCAAGTGGTATCAAACTCAAATAGAAATGAGACCACTAAACCATAAGGACACCCCACCCCTGGCTGCTTATTGACTTAGTTTTAAAATGTAATATTATGTATATTTTATTGTATTTTTATTTATTTTGTTGAATATTTCCTAATAACATTTTAATCTGGTTTGGTCAAACTTGGGAGTATTGTATCTGCCTGTTAGACACTTCTGATCTGGTCCAACCCTGACATTTTGCAGATTTGCCCAAGGTCACATGGCAAGTCAATGATGGAGCCACAACCAAAACCCAATTGTCTGAATTAGTTGTTCATTCATTCATTGCTCAGGGAATCTCAAAGCCAGAGAGATCTCAGAAAAAAAAAGTTTTTTCATCTATCCCCATCTCCAAATAAATAAATAACACCCAAATCTGAGCTAGATCTCATATACTGAAGTGGCTTTTTTTAGAGCTCTCCAAAGAGATGGATTTTCCAACCTCCCTTGGTTCCCTTAGTTATCTTCTGTCAGGAAGTTCAGCCTATACCCTGGTCTAACAAAGAATAACCATGTCATATGTTTGTAGAGTGCTTTATAATTTCCAAAGCTTCCTTTCCTCCTGTCCCCTCCCCTACCATCCTCACCTCCACACCTCTCAGAGGATTCACCCAATAAGTAGGACAGGGATCAAAATATCCCTTTTACAAATGAGAAAATTCAAGCCCAGAAAGATCATGATCTTTCCAGGACCACACAGCAGAGCAGAGCAGAACCAAAGTGTCCCAACCCCAGACCTAGCTGCTACTTTTGCTATGAACTGTATTTTTGGCTTTTGTCACAAAGAAGAATGAAGCAGTCATTTGAGGGGCCAGCAACAGCAAGTAAAGATATATTTGTTTATTTGGGGGGTAGTGAGATTATCTAGCCTTACATTCAAAAAAAGTATCACAGATTGTATATCCACAATACGTCCTACAAATGAATGTCACTGGACATGCATGGTTTAGGCATAGGAATATGGATAACTCAACGCTAGCTGTCCCCAGTCCTGGAGGACAGACTAAAAATAAATTTTCTCATTATTGGTAGGCCAGACGTCATTTTCATACACACTAGATAGAATTTTACTTTTACAGTGGCATTTCTAGTCTGAGGAATAAAAGCAAGAGAGAGTAGAATAAACTCTCCTTATGGTGATATAGGGAAAAGAACACTGGACAAGGATGTAGGAGTGAGCAAGAGCCAGCTTCTACCACATCTGGATAGCTGGTTGTTAAATATTCAATGTCAGTATTTAATATCTCAGAAATCAGCAAATGCTTCAAATCAGAGCTTGATTTATTGTTTTGCTGATGGTCTAGACTTAAGAAAGTGATAGAGAAGATGTTGATGATACAAACTTTTTATTCCTCCAGAGCCAATGGTTAAACACTTACCAGCATGCCCTTGCCTGAGAGTCAGAGAACATGGGCTTGAGATCAGGCTCTGATATTGACTATCTGTAGGACTGTGAGAGTAGAGATAAATCATCTCACCTCCTTGAGATTGTCATGGTAATCAGGGCAGGATTTTTTGCTGTTCTTCTCGTTTGGAATGCTAAGTCTATCAAGTGCCTTTAATGAGTTTGACCTTTGTTTGAATGGGGCAGGTAAAGTGGGATCTTTTTTTTTTGGAGAGTTTCTCAGCACAAAGGCAATCAGGAGTCATTGATTTGAAGCAATGTATGTGACATGGTGCTAGTGACTGAAGAACTTTCCGGTATCCTAAATGCTAACTTGGCCCCAGCCCTCAGGGTCCTCAACAGGGTATAAGAGCTCTGAGGCTGGCGTTTTGCCTTTGGGGGTACACTTATTGAAAGAGTATTGGTGACAAGACTCTGGACAAGCCATTGAAATGCCCCACCCCTCCCAGGCTTTGATACCCCAGATGTTGGTGCTTCTCTGGTAACTATGTATGGCTATGGTTAGACTGGTTTGTGTTATTTGCTCTGTTTATAGAATGTATGCTTGTAATTTATGTTTGTATTTGCTCTGAAATTCAGAGGCTGATCTTTTACCCCTGAACTAAGTGAATGAAATATGTGTGTTTAATTGAAGTGAAATTGTTAACCCCCTAAAGTTGCTTTCTTGAGAAAAGCAGATCAAAGAACATTGTGCTAGCAGCCTTCCTGTGTGCTTTTGTTGTTGGTCTTTCATACCCACCACAGCTGCTAGCAACATTGTTGTTACAGAGGTTCAATTTGCTCACATGGAAAATAAAAATAACTTCCTACATCACAAGGTTGTTCAGGGGGAAATGCTTTATGAATTGTAAAGGGCTATAGCAATGTGGCCTATGGGTATACCTAAGGATTCTTCTTCAAGTCAACAATTTTAGAGCCAGAAGGGACCTTAGAAGACATTGAGTTCAACCGTCTCATTTTATAGACGAGGAAACTGAGGAACAGAGCATTTAAGTTACTTGACTAGCAGACAGGCAGGAGTCAACTCAGGTCTTCCTAACTCCAGGTTGATTGCTCTACCCACTGTGACTCTACACTGCCTCATTCTTGATCCACCATCTTCACAACAATTATGATGAATTGAGTTAAATGAAATGGAATAATCAAGTCAGTTCCATTCAACAAACATTCATTAAGCACCTACCTACTAAGTACCAGGCACTGTGTTTGATTCTGGGAATACAGACAAAAATGACAAATGGTCCCTGACCTCAAAAAGCTGACATTCTACTGAAGAATTAGGCCTCCTTTAAGACTGGAAAAAAGCTCTGTGCGTGGAGACCAAATCACTGGCTGGGCAGGGTGTGATCCTTGTGGCACTTGCCATCAGAATTTACCTGTCAGGGCAGTAGCAATCACTGATGTCCAATATAATAAATTGAGGCCAGCTCATTTCTGGGGGAACAGCAAGGCTCATGGTGGTATGGTCAGCTGCTATTAAAAAAATGAGACTAAAAAAAAAGTGATGTGGTGGTTAGAGCTCTGTACTTGAAGGCCTGAGTTCAATGTGCCCCTGGGCAAGTCAGAGCCTCTCTGGGTCTCGTTTTCCTCATTGATAAAATTAGGAGTTTGCATCCAGATGACCCCTAATGTCTCTGCCAGCTCTAAAATCTACGATCCTATAATTCTATGGGTGTGTTCACAAGGGGTAGTAATGCAGTGGTGGTAGTTTCAACGGAGAAAACTCTTACATGTTGCCTTGATTTATATGGCAAAAAAATCAGTGATGACAAGGATGTGGGCTCACAGCTTAGCTTTCTGTGTCCTTGCATCCAGAGCCGTAACTAGGGCTGGGGCACCAGGGCTTTGTCTATACACGTCAAAATTTAAAGGAAGGGCCAGTAGAACTGTCAGTGGTCCAGGAGCTTAGAAACACTTGAGCTTAGCACCAAGTTAGCAAGAATAACAAGTCAAAATAGGAAGCTCCTAGGAGGTAAATTCGCAGGATTATATCATCACAGACTTAAAGCTAAAAGGGGCCTTCTAGCCCCATCACTTTTATTTTACAGACAAGAAAGCAGGAATACAGGAAGGCTGACTTGCCCAAGATCTGGGAAGTATTAGATGCACAAAGCTAGGATTCAAACCCATGTTCTTTAATTATAAATCCAATGCTCCTTCCACCCTGCCTTACTGCCGCCTACCCACGCCTACCCCCCATAACTATACCTGAGGGGAACACTCCCTTCCTCCATCGTGGGGCCAGTCCCTCCATCAGCAATATCTCCATCCTCTTTCCCAACTGAACCAAGGGAATATTTTGTACCGCTTGCCCCGGGCACAAAAATTGCTAATTTTGGCTCTGTTTCCCCCACATTTTCCAATGGACTAGCAACCCAGAGAAACTGTGTGGTCTTCTGACTGCCCCAACAGGAATTATGAGAAATTTCCTTACAATGTCTTTTCCTCTGCACACAGGAGACATCCAGGAAACTGCCCCAAAGTGCCCCTATCCACCTCTAAAACCTAGATCAATTCTTGTCCTAGAACCCCCCTGAGACAACCTCCTCCAAGTAAAGTTTGCTAAAACATGAAAGACTAAGACCATCTTTTTAGTGAGGCTTATGAGCAATTACTCAGTCATCAGTCACAGCATTAATTACCCATAGATAAAGGTGCCATTAGGGCTTGGTCTGGAGCAAAATGCATTTCTTTTGTCTTTCAGCCAGTGTTATCCTCCACTGGGCTCAGTGGGGTGAGTAGACAATCTAATAGCAAAGAGAAGGTGTCCTTAAGCAGCCCACAGAGTTTGGGTGGGAGGGGTGGGCAACAGAGATGGTATTCAAGCTAATATGCCTGGCATAGCTTTGGAGACAAGAGGCTCAGTTCTCTGAATGAAGAAGAAGCATCACGGTGGAGAAAAGAGGCATTGGAAAAAAAAAAAGGAGCCAGTTTGGGAATATTCCATCCTAATTTATTTTAAACAAACTAGCTAGGATTTCTCACTTCTTCTGTTCATATGTTATGTAGAAAGAAGCTGTTGGAAAGTGTGTATCAACTAGGATACATGAGCATTAAAAGGAAAAAAAACATCAAAACCACAGGAGAATAAATGAGATTTTGCTCCTGACATTATTATAAAAGATAAAATAACTGAAGGGGGGGCACTAAAGAATACAACCCACAATGTCAAATGGAAATGATTAATAAAGCTGAAGCAAAGTTTTTCTTAGCGCAGTGTGTAACACGACAGGTCAGGACAAACTTTCCCCCTTAGGGCTAGGGCAGGCAGCAACAGAGAGAAAATCATTTCACAATGAGAAGAGGAAACTGGCAGGGAGAAAGCACTCCCCAAAATAAATAAATTAAAAATTTTTTTAAACAGTAAGTGAAGAGGAGAAGGTCCGGGAGAGCAAGGCTGTAGATGTGGCAGAATGTCGATGAAGTAACTGGAACCGTCCATTGGTTCTGTCCTTAGGCCTCTTCTTTCCTCTTTTGCTTAACTCTCCCCTTTGATAACCTTATCCATTCCTATGGCTTCAATTATCACTCCTCTGCCAATGATTCCCAAATCTGTCTCCACCCCAAGTTCTGCTTCTGAGTTATAGCCCCATGCATCTTCAGCTGGACATCTCCATTTGGATGCTTTCCCAACACCTCAAACTCAACAGATTTAAAGATGAAGTCATCACTTTAGGGATAAACTAAGGGTTTATAAACCCAGTTTAAAAAATGTGATAACTGTATTTCAGTATAATTGATTTCCTTTGTAAGCCTATGCGTTTTGTTTTATAGGAGCTGGATGCCATAAAGGGCTGGACTTGGCATCAGGAAGACCTGAGCTCAAATTCTGCTTGGAAACTTGTTAGCTGTATGATCCTGGCCAAGCCGCTTAACCTCTGCCTCAATTTCCTCATCTGTAAAATGAAATCATAGTGGTACCTACTTCACAGCATTATAACAAAGTAAAGTGTTTTACAAATCTCAAGATGATATATAAATACTAGCTATTCTTTGCAGTCTATCCTTCATAGAAAGTAATATTCTTTTTTTATAAAATTAATCATTTTCAACTAACAAGTATTTATGTTCTCCTTCTCCAACATCTCACCTCCTCCCCCAACTGAACAAAAATAATTTTTAAAAGAAAGAAAAAGAAAAAAACCTTTCATAAGAAGTAGGCATAATCAGATAAAGCAAATGCCTGTATTGACCATATCCAGAAATGTAGTTATGGTTCCAGTGTCCGCATCTGACTGTGTAGCTGTCTTGTTCTTTTGTCTTTCCTTTACCTACAGGATAAAATAAAATTACTTACTCTCACACCGAAGCTTATCCATGAACTGCCTCCAATCCACCCTTTTAACCTTACAGGTAAGTTCAAATAATGAACTCCAAAAGTGACAAGTCAAGTATTCGGATTCACACTATTCAAAGTTATAAGTCTATAAAACAGGGTCATTGGTTTTAGCCCAGCAAGACTATGCAGTGCAAATTTGAATCCTGTGGCCTTTTCAGGGATTTCACTATTCAGGCTAACCGGGACCCAACTATTTCATAATTGTCTACCCGTTCACGTATTTGATAGGGCAGCTAGGTGACACAATGGGTAGAGCCACCAGGTCTAAAGTCAAGAAGACTTGAGTTCAAATCCAGCCTCAGAAACTTACTATCTGTGTGACCCTGGGCAAGTCGCTTAACCCAGTTTGCCTCAGTTTCCTCATCTGTAAAATGAGTAAAGAAATGGTAAACCACTCTAGTATCTTTGCCAAGAAAACCCCAAAAATGGGCTCACCAAGACTTGTACATGATTGAACAACAATACATACTTGGTAATCTAGCCAAATAAGCCTGTAGACCACTCGTTATTCTTGCCCTGACCTCTCCCTACTTCATGCATTTGCATATACATCTCTGTACAGCTTGCCAGAACTCCTATATCCCCTTCCAGTCTCTCTACCTATTTATGTCCTTCTCTTCCTTCAAGGCCCAGCTTAAGAGCCATGTATAACTGCCCCTTTTTTAAATTCTGACTTACATTTTATGTATACATACAGAGTCTCATCCGCAGACAGCAGGAACTGGGTCCTGTTTCACCTTTATATGACCAACACCCAGCACAAAGGGAAGACTGAACAAAAATGATTGCCAAGTTGAGTACCCACAGTAAGAGGTGCACAAGTTATGGAAACTTTATTATTAGGTTCTATGCAAGGCTCAACACACTACCTCATCTAATTAATGAAAGATCTGAGAGCTGAGAACCTCCTTCTAACAGGTCATCTGTTTCTTCTCTCATCATTGTCCTTAAACTGCTCTCAGGCAGAAGGTGATGTACAGCAATCTTGCAGACAGAATTGTGTGTGTGTGTGTGTATGTGTTTTAATAAGCTTTGGGCTCCTGTACTGCTCACTTTTCTCAGAGGAATCTTTTCAATTCACTTATTTGACTTACTAATTAAACTACATCCTTAAAGATTAAATCACCAGTGCAAATTATAACAGTGTTATAAAAAGGCATAAAATGAATGGCTCCATTTTTCAAATAAGATGCCTTGCACCTAGCCATAAAGGCTTGGCCTTGACCAAATTGCACTGAGCGGGGAATTTGATAAACAAGGTTCTTCATGAGAACAAACATCAGCCTTTCTCTGTCTCCTGTGAAGGAACTCCTCTGTATAGCTGAGCACCAACTCAGCCCAGCCCTCTGGAAGGTGGTGAGCTCAGTTCATTAGGGAGAATCACCGAAGCTTTAACTACAGAGGGTGGGGCTTTGCCTCCGATTGCCAAAATTTAGGGGGTGCTGACAGCGCCTCCAGTCCTTCAGCAGCATAGAAGGAGCTGAGCTTAGCACCAATTAGCAAGAATAATTAGTTAAAATAGGATACTACTAGATGGCACATAATTCCTCCTCCTGTAGTCCTTCCAGGCATGGCATTTCTCTGCCTCCACCTTGGCCTCCCCAAAAGAGGCCTCTGAGTGTTCCAAGGTCTCCACTGCCACCAAGCCCACTCCCTCACCTACCAATTTTATTAAAGATGTGTTTCATGATGCTAGGGGACAGCTGGGTGTTACAGTATATAGAGCGCCAGGCTTGCAGTCAGAAAAACTCACCTTCCTGAGTTCAAATCTGGCCTCAGATACTTACTAGCTGTTTGACCCTGGGCAAGTCACCTCGCCCTCTTTGCCTCAGTTTCCTCATCTGTAAAATGAGGTGGAGAAGGAAACAACAAACTACTCCAGTATCTCTGCCAAGAAAACTCCATGGGGTCACGAAGAGTTGGACATGACCAAACAACAACTTTAATGCTGCTTGCCTCAAGTGCCAAAATTGTGCATGGTGGTTCTGCCTAATGCCAATGAGACTGTGACCACAAGTTTGAACCACAAGTTGGCCTGTTTGTTTCCCTCTATTCTGTGGCCACCACAGCTCTGGGCAGCTGTCTTCAGATGCATCCCTTTGGTCATGACCAAAGTGAGATAGCATGGCTGGGTCAGGAAAGAGTTGTCTCCCCTACTGGTGGTGACAAAATTTATTCTATGACTTCTCAGAAAGCAGCAAGCGCAACTAGAGGGGGAATCTCAGCCCCCAAATGCTTTGTTTAATCAATCACTGTGTGCAGAAGGATACGGAGAGAGAAGACAGCACGGTCCTTGGCGTCAATGAGTTTACAATCTAAAAAAGCACATATAAAGATAAAAACAGAAGGAACAGACGCAGTCGGGTGCAGATTAGCCGAACTCCTGGGTCCTGTGTACTGCCCTCCATTGATTTGGAGCTCTATTCTCCCAAACATCTGAGGATTTGACAGAATTTGAGGAAAGAGGTAGGAATGACCCTTAGAACAAAAGGAGAGCAGAAGCAGCCTGCTATCCCTGGGCCCTCTATCCATTTGCTTGGCCTATTTGATCGGTTCCACTGAGGAAAATCTCCAGCTAGGCCTTTTTAGTTCACCAACACCTGGAGTCTAGGTTGCCTAATTTTTTCACTTGCAAACAAGCAGCACCTACATTTCAGTTTTAAATGCTGTCAGCTCAGTGTTTGCCTGGAAACCATTCTGCACACACTCATAAATTCCTTCCAGAATCACATAGCAGCTGCCCACTCCCCCCTCTGAAAAGAAAGGAAGAAAGAGAAGTGGGGAGGGAGGTAAACACCCCTGGACTGTCCAACCTGCTCTCCCAGCAAGATCCCTATCAGATGTTCATACTGAGCAAGAACCCAGCAGTGCATTTAATTAATCCCTTCATAATCTAATTCCCCAAGGCCCAGAATGATTTATTGGAAAACCTGCCTTGACTACATTCCACTTTGGCTTTTTGGCTTTCTCAAGGCCATCCATGAGCTAACCATGAAGCAGAGGGCATAGAAGGATGCTATTTGTTACCATGAGTTTTCTCTATTCTTGGCTCTCCCCGCCACTAAAGGTCTATAAACTGCCTTCCACCTGGCTATAAAGCACAGATCCCCATGAATCTCAAGAAAGAAGTTATCACCAGATTGCAAAAACCTTGGCTCCTCTCAAAAAGCCCCCTATGGCATCAAATCCCATCCAAATCGCCCAGAGTTTCATCTCACATCATAGGGAGAGTGAAGAAGTTGAAACGGTTCCCCCAATTAAGGTCAACCAAGCAGCCCCTGAGCCAGTAATCCCGAGCAATGTTCTCCAACATGTGCTTCATTAGGACTCACCGTTAAGATTGCAAAAGTTTCGTGTACATCCATCAGCATAATAACAGCTTTGGCACAATACCCCATCCCTGGCTGCATCCCTGCTGAGTTCATCCTTTGGTTACTTGTTTTAATACAAGGCCATGAAATTAACTTTGAATTTGATTTGAAGATAAAATTTATAAAAGGGAAAATTCATGTGGAGTCAAAAAACATGTGTTTAGATGCTGTCTTTGTCATATACTCCCTGTGCAACCTTGGGCAAGCCACTTAACCAATGTGGGCCTCAGTTTCTTCATCTATAAAATGAGGAGCTTGAGCCAGATGACTTCTGAGATCCCCTTCCATCTTTAAATCTATTATCTTAAGAATGCGCATGTTGTATTCACCAACATTTGCCTGAGGGATAGGATTTTTCTCCTATTCAAGCCTTTTTTTAACCAAATCTTTCTTTCTTTCTCTCTGTCTCTCTCTTTCTCTCTGTCTCTGTCTCTGTCTCTCTCTCTCTGTCTCTCTCTCTACATATATATATATACATATATGTGTGTGTGTGTACATATGTACATATGTATATACACACGTATACCCATATGTATACATATACATACACATATATGTAGGTATATATGTGTATATTGTTCAGTCTTTTTCAGTCATGTCCAACTCTTTGTGACTCTATTTCGGGTTTTCTAGGCAAAGACTGGAGTGGTTTGCCATTTCCTGCTCCAGCCCATTGAGGAAACTGAGGTCAACAGAGTTAAGTGACTTGCCCATTGTCACATAACTAGTACATGTCTGAGACTGGATTTGAACTCATGGAGATGAGTTTTCCTGACTTCAGGCCCAGCACTCGATTCACTGGACCACCTAGCTGCTCATATATGTATGTATGCGTGTATGTATATATGCATATATGCGTGTATGTATATATACATTTATATCCATGCACATGTGTGTATACGTGCATATGTTTGTATGTGTGCGTGCGTCTATGCGTACGCTTATATGTATGTGTACCTGATCCTCCCCTTGCTTTTGAAAGGGCTACCTCACTGGATCTGTATCAGTGCTATTCTTAACTCTCCATATACATATGGCTCTCTTCACCCAGACACACAGGCTGTCATTCACACCCATGACAGTCAGCAATGATTATAGGATCATAGGCTTAGATCTGTAAAAGACCTTAGAGATTATCTCATTTAACCCTTCAGCCTCACATTTAAAGTACTCCACAACACGGCTTCGTTCATTTATCCATTCATCCAAGAAGCATGAAATCCCTACGCTGTACCAGGCACTGTGCTTGACCCCGAGGACACAAAGACAAAAACGAAACAGCAGTTCTTGTCCTCAAGGAACTTACATTCTATTTGGAAATCAATGTGCAGCACATAAGTAAATGTGAAATATAAATAAATATAAACTAGTAGGAGTGGGAAGGGGTGAGTCACAAGAAAGAGACCAGCAATCGGGAGAACAAGAAAAGTCTAGAAAAGACCTAGTTTTGCAGAAAGCTAGAGCTTCAGAGGAGAGAAAGGAGCGTATTCTAGGCTCAACCCAAAGACAATATGAAATAAAAAGAAAATATATCTCCTTTTTCCCATTGTGAGGACTTGGTGGCCATAATCTCTTTCCCAGCCAGCCAATCACAATGCCACATCTGAGCATTTTCCCATGTTTAACATTACTGGGGTTTATCAGATGATGGTAAGGAACTTATTTCCCTGGGACTAGTTTAAAAATGAAATGGGCCAAGGTCATCTAACTGGCATACTTAAGGTATTGACATCTTTGAAGGTGCAGAAAGGCCATAATGACCTGGGCAAGAGAGTAGGGGAGGGAAGAGGAAAGAGAGTTGGAGAAAGGACAAGAATTTCTCTGCTTTTTTCTTCAAAATTTTAATCAGAATCTATTATATTATTGGGGTAGGAACTTCCAGGATAAAAATTTCCTCTACCAATGCAAATACCAGCTATTTATAAGCTTAGAAAAGCTGAGAAGCTGGTAAAGGTAGGGGACAAGTCTTGAACCTAAGTATCCCTAACTCTCAGGACAGCCCACTGTCTATGACATGTTTGCTTTTAGCACCCAGAACTCTGTAACCTGATTTTTTTAGTCTACCTAATGTCTCTAATTCACACTACCTCTAACAACTTTGAATTTCAAGACAATAATTAGAGAGAGAAAAAATGGGTTAGATTAATTATAAAAAAATTTACCCCATTGTAATGATTCTCCCTGTGTGTTTGCTGTAAGCCTAAGTATATTTCTGGCTTCACATAAATATGAATTAATAATCCAATTGGAAGCAGGAGAAATAATTACTGTTTCTCAGAATGGCAGCATGCCCCGGTGCTATGTGCTTGGTGATGAACAGCTATTGGAGACAGAATCTTCTCTTTGCCTAGAGAACCAAATCTAGCTGGAACACACATACTCTATACTTCCCATTCTCGGGAGAAGTTGGTGGGACATTTTTCTCCCTCTCCAAGCAAAAGATCTCTAGATGAATTCTACACCCTGTCCCAAGAGAATCAGCTGCCACTGTCACCACTATGACAGCAAGACCCTCCAGGAAAGAAAACCTGCCCGGGATAGAGCTTTGAAGTTTTCTAAATTTTGTTCCCTCGGCAAAGCCCTAATAGCCTTAGCCTAGGTACGGCTCCACAGAGACACCCCACCCCCTCCCCAACAAGGGAATGCTCTCTCTCATCTCCACCTTCACCTTCTATAGGAATCTTTTCCTGATCCCCCTTAATGCCAGTGCCTTCCCTCTGTTGACATTGTACAATTTACCTTTCTTTGTAGCTTATTTGGACACAATGGTTTTCATGTTGTGTCCCCCCACACCCTCACTAGAAGGTGAGCTCCTTGAGACCAGGGACTGCCCTTTCTTGTACTGCCAATACTTATCACGGAGTCTGACACATTGCAGGCCCTTAATAAATGTTTATTATCTGAGTGACCCAACTCCTACCTTTTCTTGGTAAATAAAGTGGCTGCGTTTGGTCTAACTTTACCAAATCTCAACAAATAGAGTCCTTTTAGCCCATAAATATTCTGCTAAGAAGTGGGTGATGTTGAAATCAATCTAGGTCTGAGAAAGAGAGGGTCACTTGTGTCTTTATGTGAGACCTGTGGATCCTAGATTTTAAGCTAACTCTTCAAAATTTGGAATCAGTAAAAACCCGATTTGTAGTCCAAGTTCCTAGTTCCATATACTTCTTCTCAGTTTCGAAAACCAATGTACAGAGAGGGTTGGGCCTCAATTTCCTCATTTGTAAAATGAGGTGATTGGACTAGACCAGAAGTGTCAGACAGAGAACCAAAGTCCATGTGTCTGACATCTCCTGACTAGACAGTCACTAAGGTCCCCTCCGGGTCTAAGAACCTACAATCCTGCTGTCCCTGAGAGAACCAAAATGGATCATTTTACCAAAATCATAATAATGATTATAATTTTAAAATTACAACATTTTTTCCTTAAAGGTGAAAGATATTGAGTGGATAAAGGGAAGAAAATAAATATTTATTAAGCACCTACTATGTGCCAGGCACTGTGCTAAGTATGAGCAAACATTAGTTCATTTATCCTCAGATAACCCTGGGAGGTAGGTACTATTACTATCCCCATTTTATAGTTGAGGAAAGTGACTTGCCCAGGGTCACACAGCTAGTAAGTATCTGAGGTCAAATTTTAACTCAAGACTTTCTAACTCTGGGACCAGTGCTTTAGCCACTATCCCACCTAGCTGAGAATCTATATAACAAATAAAAATATTTCAACTCTCTTCCATTTATCCAAAGGATAACCTGATCACAGGATCATAGCTATAGAGATGGAAAGGACTTCAGCAACCATCTTGTCCAACATCCTCATATTACAGATGAGGAAACTGACACCAAGAGAGATTACTGGTTCACCTAAGTTTCCACAGGTAGTAAGCATCCATGAATCCAACTCCTCTGACTTATTTCTTTCCACAGCAGCCTGCTGTCTCATTCATG
>CM053626.1:174027535-174049889 GCA_028646595.1 Phalanger gymnotis
TAGGCTCTTTGACTTTGTTGACTTTTTCTGGCTGTATGTTTTGGTCTTCTTTGTCACCAAAAAAAAAACATTCTAAAGTCTGAATCTGAATCTGAATCTGTTTTCCCTGCTGTTCAAGTTCCCAGACAACTACTTGACCTTTGAGTTTTTTGTCAGGGTATGACTGTTTGTAGAGTAGAGAGTACTTTGTCCCAAGCTTGAGGGGCTGTGCTGCTATTTTCAGAGCTACTTCTACACAGCAAGCTGTGCCACACCAGCGCTCCTTCTCCCCCAAGAACCACCAACCAGGATTGCAGCCCCGATCAGGCAGGGCAAAGCAAGCTTTGCATTCCCACTCTAATCCACCACTTAATTCCTCCCACTAGGTGGGCTTGGGGCTGGAGAACACTGCAACTATAGCTCCAGAAGTGGCCTCAGAGCTGAACCACCTCTGCTGCCCCAGGGCAGTGGCCAGCTGTAAACTCCTTTCACTCTGTCCCAGCAGCTTTTCCCACTAACCTTCTCTGTTGTCTTTGGCATTTGTGTGTTGAGAAGTCTGATAACTGTCACAGCTCACTGATTCAGGGCGCTACGCCTGTTCTGCCCAGCTCCCATGTCTAGTTGGTCCTGGCGCCACCCACACTGGTCTCTGCTCCACTTCCAGCTCCATGAGATAGACCCTTCCCAGCAACCATCCAGGCTGTCCTGGGCTAGAGCCCTGCTTCTCCTTGCTATTTTGTGCATTCTGCAGCTCTAGAATTTGTTCAGAGCCATTTTTATAGGTGTTTGGAGGGACCTGGGGTAGAGCTTAAGCAAGTCCCTGCTTTCCAGATGCCATCTTGGTTCTGCCCCTTCTTCCAGGCCATCTTAACCACTTAGCAATACAGTGAGGAATGAAGTCATATCTTGACATTTCACATATTTCACACAGGCCAAAAAGGCTAAGAATGGTCAAATGACAGAATCAAGACACCCCAGAAGAAGATGGTCCTAAGACTCACTGCTCCATATACTGGAGGTTGGATGATTCTTGGGTCACCTCAACACTTTTCCATGAGGAGAAACTGAGGGACACAAGAGCATCTGCTTTCTACCCTTTGCCCTTCAGCCAACAGCTTGGTTTGCTTTCAGGAACCGTGTTTTTGCATATGACAATGGAAAGAGGAGACAGAGCATCAGTGCAGCTCTTGACTAAGCCAACAGAAGGCACTGGGGCTTGATTACTGAGATGATGGAAAAGAATGTAAAAGCAGAACTGGGACTATGGGTAGGGAAATTGGGCAGCTGCCCGCAGGACAACATTCAGGGGATCGCAACGAGGAAATGCTTTTAAATTCTACTCTCAATAAATGTGTCTCATTATAATACCTGAAAATTTTGCTTTCTCTGAGACTTTAACCAATAAGCATTTATTAAGCTCCTCTTATATACCACGCCTTAGGGATGGGACAAAGTCAGAAATTAAATACTTGCTGCCCTCCAGGAGCTCATATTCTAGCTAGAGTAGAAAATACATACACATATACATACATACAATATGTATATAAATATGTACGTATATATGTATTCAAAATAGGTACTAGGTCATTTGGGAAGGAAACACTACCAGTTTAAGAGGGTCAAGAAGCACCTTATGTAGAAGGTTAAGTTGAGCTTAACCTTCTTAACCTGCTTAAGTTGAGCCTTGAAAGAATTTAAAGAGATAGAGATGAAGAGATAGAACATTCCAGACATTGAAGACACCTAATCCAAAGACAGAGATGGGAGATAAAGTGCCACGTATGAGAAACTATAGGAAGGTCAGTTTGGCCATAGAGTGGCATCTGCAAAGGAGATTAATGAGTTTTGTTTTGGATAGATTGTGTTCGAGATGCCTATTAAGATGCCTTGTCTAATAGGCAATTGAGGATGCAGGATGGAACTCAAGAAAGAGACAAGGGGTAGATGTCTAGTGCTTGGAGTTATTTCCATAGAGATGATACTTGGACCCATGTGAACTGAAGAGGTCACCAAGAGAGAAATTTTTTTTTAAGTCATACATGCAATAAAGAAAGAGCGAATCCTCCAGAAAAGAGTAACATACAGTGGAGACAATTTTCAAACCTCCAACAAGGAATCTGTTAGCTCATCTCAGCTCTGAGGGATAGATGTAGCTGGACTTGGAAATAGAAAGATGGCATCAGATCAGAGTTGTGACAACCCATTTTTGCGTCGAGTACACATGATTTGCAAGTCCTATTTTTTAAGACATATCAGGAAAAAGAGGCTGTGGAACACATATTAGGAAGATAGAGACCCCAAGATCCTGCAAGACTGCTACTGATGAGACAACCACTGCGGGACAGAGTGGGACAGAACTCAGGAGGACCTAACCTGTGGATTGCCAGGAGAAACCAAAAGCCAGTTGCCACCTGATAGCTTTTTGTTTTAGCTGTTTGTTCTTGCTAAGTTCTGTGGCATCCACTTTGCTGGAGGAGGAGGAAGCTTGGTGTAATGATAAGAGTGGTTCTTGAGTCAGAGAACCTGGATTGGAAATTCCGAACCCAGGTTTGAAACTGGATTCAAATCAAATCAAGCAGACTTAGTTACCTGTGTGATTATGGCAAATCACTTGAGCTCTCTGACCTCAAATTTCCTCATCTTCCAAATGAGGGGGTTGCCATGGATGACTCTAGGATTCTTTCTACCTCTACCTCTACCTACCTTTCTACCTCTCCATGATCCTCTGATCCTGTAAAGACAAACGTAGTCAGTGCCCCTCTAAATTTCCTTGGCCTAATTATGGTTTCTCATTGGACTGTGGATTCTCAAACTCTTCACACACACACACACACACACACACAAACACACGCAAACATGCACACACACACGCACACACACACAGAGCAGATCTCAATAAGATTCACTGATCTAGCAATGCCATTTCTGTGGTAGCTAGAGTGAGTTTCCACTACCTGTTGAGAAGCAACTGAAATCCAGGTAAGAGTTAAGTCTCCAAAAAAATATGTCAATTAATCCAGCTCAGTCATTCCTTCCCGTAGGCTAGTGTTATGAGAGGAAAGAAACTGTGAGAAGAAAACATAAAAAGGGCATCCCATAATATCCACCCCAGTTCCTGTCAGTAGTTTTACCTAAACGTTGCCATGACAACAAAGACATAAGTCTGTCCTCACTATGAACCGCAATCTCTGACTTGACAGAGAGCACCCATTTCGGATCCAAGGACAGGTAAATAATAGGCCGGGATCACTGCAGAATTTTTTTGTGTTCAGGTTGAAACCTGATATGCCTTGATCACTACAAGAAGTCTTGAGAGAGATGGTTTTTTCCTCCCTCTCTATCTTTCTTCTTTCCTTACCTCCTTCCCGCAGCCCCTCCCCACCAGCCACCCTCAACTCCCTTTTACACTTTCCAGAAGAAAAATAATGAAGGGGCGTTGGCTGGGAAAACAAAAAAGGAGAAGAAATCATGAGCAGAAAAAATCTGGAAAGGAAATAAAGTTGGAAGCATCAAGTTTGTGCTTAGGTTGACCCTCTGCCACAAGGAGGAGAGGAAGCCTCTTCCCTCCCCAAAAGGACCTGAGGACCCCTCGGATTCATGATCTTAGGATCCTGGGGTGTAAGAGCTGAAAAGGACTGGGGAGATCATTTTGTTCAACTTCTTAACCTTGCAAAGATGGAAATGGAGCCTTTGTTGTTTGTCCTTTGTTTTCAAAGAGGGCCAAAGACACCACAGGTGATGACCTGTGTGCGAATTGGATTTAAGTGAGGTTGAGTCAGACAAAGTCATCAGCTTCTCCCTCTCTCCTGGAGTTGTGAAAGTCCAGTAGTGAGATAAATGGAGTCCTGGACAAGCTATCAATGAGGGACAGACCCTGAATAAGAAGCCTGCTTCCTTATGCAAGCAAGACCCCAACATCCCCCGGAGTTGTTAAAATAAAAAAGATAACAAAAATAAATAAGCTGTGTTTCCCATGACATATGAAAATGACATGAATTTTTAAAAAAACACTAATTTGGGGGGAATTTCCAGAGACTACAGTGCACTCAGGAGGAAAAGCCCATAATGCAAAGTGTTTATTGCTAATAACCAATTTTATATAATGATGACACTAACATTTACATCAGGCTTCGTATGCACCAGGTCCTGTGCTAATCACTTTACAATCATTCTCTCATTTGATCCTCACAACAACCCTGGGAACTAGGGGCTGTTATTAGCCTCATTTTACAGATGAGGAAACTGAGGCAAATAGAGGTTAAGTGACTTGTCTAGAGTCACACAGCTAGCTCACAGATTATCTGAGGGCACATTTGAACTTAGGTCTTCCTGACTCTAGGCCTAGCATTCTATCCACCGCACCACCTAGCATATATGTAAGAGAATATGAGTGAAAGGTGTACAGGATAACTGACACCACGTACCATATAGCAAAAAAAAATGTCTAACAACGCTGAGTTTCTCAGCCAACCATCCCCAAATTGCTACAACCTTAAAGTCAAAGATTCTTTGTTTCCAGGTATGAGATCGCTTTAGGAGCTAGATAGCTCTGAGTGACACAGATCGACACTTCTTACTCTGAGATTGCAGTTAGCAAGGAAATATAACTGAAAAAGTCATCTCAATCACTCACAATCCCTGCGACTGTGTTGTAAAATGATGAGATTGGACTAAATCAAGGATTCTTAACCTGGATTCTGTAGTTTTTTTTAAAAAAATATTGAAATAGTTGTATTTTGGTGTAATTGGTTTCTTTTGTTATCTCATGTATTTTATTTTATGTGTTTAAAAATATCATTGTGAGAAGGGGTCCCCAGGCCTCACCAGACTCCTGCCAAATTGATGCTTGGCACACACAAGAAAGGGAGTTTAGCCCAGATTTGGTGGTCTCCCGGTCCTTTCTAGGTCTGATATGCTACGAATCTATGATCTTCTCTACTGGTACCCACCCAGGGACAAATCAAACAAACAAACAAATTAAAGGACCAGGGTTGTATGGGGGGCATGCTGGGGTTCACATGCCCCTTGAAGTTATTCTAGTGGTGGAAGGTTGTGCCTAACCATGCAAACACTCTTTCTCCTGGTCCCACTTATAACCAAGAGCATTCATTTGTGAGATAGCTGCCTGGGGTCAGGGTGCATGCTGCTGCTATGGAACAGGCCTAAACTAATTGGCCTGTATAGGGATTGAACCCATGACCTTGGCCTCATTAGCACCATCCTCTAACCAAAGGAGCTAACCAATCATAGACTATTATCTAATAATGAAGTCCCAGAGAATGACATACCCACCAAGGTTGCCCAGATTTAAGCAGGAAATAAATCAATTGGAAGAAATGTGTATGGCTCCTCGAGAGATGAAAGCTACCATTGAACATTTGGGAGCAAATGATCATGGACACATTTACAGAATAACCTTGCTGCTTCCCTAAATATCTGTATCTCGAGTGAACTTGGCAGCTTGCTTCTGCTCCCTGGATGTCAACCAGGATGCATTTGTCTGGCTCCCTGCCTTGCAGATCCACTTATAGTATCAAGAAAGGAGAGCTTGCTGGGCTCAGACAGCAAGGAGCCTTAAGGCTAAGGACGAGAGCATCCTTGCTTAAATAAACGCCACAGACAGTCAAGACAGGAAGTCCTGAGCTCTGCATCCCAAAGTGGGGTTTTCCAAAGTGTTTGAAAAAGATTTTCTTTTCTTTATCATGAAATCATGGGTGCAAAATTGAAAGTAACCTTGGAGATTGCCTAGGCTAGCTCCATTCAGTATACAAATGGGGAAGTTGATTCCCATGCAAGTGAAGTGACTTGTTTGTGATCACAGAGTTCATGAACCTAGCTTCTATAGGGCAGTTACCTGAGATCAAATCCAGCCCCAGACACTGGCTGTGTGACCCTGGGCAGGTCACTTAACTCTATCTACCTCAGTTTCGTTATCCATAAAATGAACTGGAGAAGGAAATGACAAACCACTCCAGTATCTCTGCTAAGAAAACACTAAACGGGCTCATGAGAAGTCAGACACAACTGAACAATGAAAACTCAAAACTCAGCCCTATAACTCAAGATCCATCACTCCTTCAATTTCAGTCTTACTAATAAAGCAATTGAATATATGATTATGGCATTCATCTGTCATCAGCCCTGAAGTCCAGGGCTTTGCTGTCCCAGAAACACACCACCAGGCCCCTTCCCAGGTTGCTGAGAGTCCTGTGGAGAGCTGGAGGGCCACACTGAGATTTCGAGCCATCTAATTATCTCCCTTCCTCAGCAGAGCTCCTGGAATCAATGGATGGGCTCATATTCCCATGTGGTTATGGTCATCTCATTCTCTTACTCTCTTCATCCTAGTGACACTGTTTCCCAAAATTCCAAAGGATAAACCACCTTCCTCCACACCTGATCCCTCATTTTCATCCATCTCGATCCTGCCACCCCAATCTCCTACTCCATTTCTGCTCACCCCTTTATTCTTCTCTAGAATGAGTAAACTTCCTTTCATTTTAACTCTTCTTCTACTGGCACTCATTCAGGCCTGGCTCTGCCAAGAAGACTTCGTATGTATGGCCACCCTTTCTAAAAGCTGTTGTGCATTTTTGTATCACCAGTCCCTGTTCCCCATATCCATTTCTAGATACCTCCCTCACTCTGAAATCCCTCCCTTCTTTTTGGGTGGATCCAGATTTACCACCCAATCAGATCCTGGAAAATACTACCTACTGAGCCCCAGAACATTCTTTTTCCTTTCCCTTTGAATTTAGTTGCTGATTCACAACCTTTCTCTCCACCCCAACACATGCACTCATACTAAGGGACTTTGATGTACATGTTGATATTCACTCAAATGCTCACATCACACGACCTATTCAAATAGCATAGCTACATAGTAGTTAGTCATACCTTTGATATTGCCTTCACCCATAAATTTTCTACTTCTATATTTAAGAGCTCCAAAATTCCTTTATCTGATCATAGCCCTCTGTCATTCCTTTCTTACTGTTTTACTACTCCTAAACTTATTGTTCATGACCTAATCTCTTCCACCCTTAGTACTTTCCCAAGCTCACCCTTTAACAAACCATTTCAACAGTACACCGATCTCTCCTCATTCTTTTGTCTTTTCTACTTCCATACTGCTCAACAGAACTGGAGAAATCTAGATGATTTAGCCCACTACAAATTTATGTTATCTAATCTTGCTTGGAATCTCACCCAAGCAAGGCAATCCTCTTATGCAGTGATATCAGACTCTTTGTGACCCTGTGGGCCATACTGTCCATGAGGTTTTCTAGGCAAAGATACTGGAGTGATTTATCATTTCCTTCTCTAGTGGATTAAGGCAAACTGAGGTCAAGTGACTTTTCCAGGGTCACGCAGCCAGTAAATTTCTAAAGCCAGATTTGAACTCAGGTCTTCCTGACTCCAGGCCCAGAACCCTATCCTAGTTGCCCCAAGGTAATTCTATCTCACTCGTCATAATGATTGCTCCAAACCTCTTCTCTGTTTAAGCTTGCCATGACACCCTTCATCTCTTCGCTACCAATTCAGCTAACCTCACCTAGGAAGTTAGGGCCATTTGCCTTGACCTATCTCCCTCTTAATAAAGTGCTTTACAAATATTGAAGCACTATAAATTTAAATTATTATTCTTTCCTATTTTTGCTAAGTGAAAGAGAGATAGGCTGGTCACTTAGTAAAAATGGGAAAAATTATTATTATTTCATATGTAGATACACATGTATGTATATATATATGCACATATACATAAATATATATATATATATCCTTAATTGGCACTCCTTAAAAAAACTTTTTGCATACATGTCATCTTGTGTGCACACATGTATCATATAAAGTCTTTAGCCTTCTTATATCTATCCTTGCTCTTTGGGTTCTATGAAATCTTGATTCTACCAAGACATTCTATGATTCTTAATCATATATGCCTTCATACTGGCCATCCTCTATGCCTAGAATGCACTATTTCCTCACCTCTGCCTCACAGAATCCCCCTCATCCCCAAGAATGCAATTAAAGCCCTCCCTTTTATATGACGCCATTCCAAACTACCCCAACTGCTAGTCCCTCCCTTCCTAGTTTCTGTTTATTTTAGTGCATTCTGAATATGTACTTGCTGTCCCCTCCCATGTATATAGGTAGCTGCTTGAGAGTAGGGATTGCTTCATTCTTTGTCTCTGTATCCTCAGCCCCTAGAAAAGTACCTGATACATAGCAGCACTTTACAAATACTGTTCAATCAATGGATTTACTCCCTCTCTTCATTCACAATCCATAATCTGTAATCAATAACTATTTTGTGTAGCCTACAGATGTTATCAGATGAATGCAAGAGACTGGCAGGGCTTAGACCATGGAGGCCCCTGCCTTGCAAGGGGAATCCATAGCTTATTTGTCCCTAATTAGCTGCAAGTTTTCTCCCTCATTAAACTGCAATCCTCTTGAGAGCAAGGAAAGTCTTTTTTATTTTTCTTTATATCTACAACAAACAGTGCCTGGCACATAGTAGGTGATTAATAAATGTTTATCAGCTGCCCCTGGGAATTCTGCTTCTTCCCCACCTAGGAAGAGAAGACACTATCTCTGGTTTGGAACTGGAGAGTAAAGCATTATCTACTGCAGCAGTTTAAATATCCTAGGAAGGGATAATAGTCTTATTTCATGGAATCTGTTCCACAGAGTTCTGTTTGTTCCATTCTATTATTCAGCAAGTCTGTTTCTTTGATGAGGTTCCCTACCTTCTGTTCCAAGCTATTTATTCTGTTTCATTTTGCCCTTTGAAGTCTAATTTCATTTTTTTATCTTTTGATTTTTTTATCTCTTAAGATCTCTTCCCTTTCTTCTTATAGTTTCTATAGCCTAATCATCTTTTTTCCCTCTCTGAAGCTCTACTTGTAGTTGTTGTGAAGTTATTTTCTTCTGGGTTTACCTCTTGGGCTTCTCTTAATCCATAGTATTTCTCCATTGTGTTTAGTATTTTCTTCTGTTTATTCATATTTTCAGTCTTGAGTCTGGAATTGGGACCAGGATAGTCTCCTCTAGGACTCTTAGATGGATTGAAAAAGTCCTATCCTTTGAAAGTTTTTATCTTTGTATCTTTGTATCATTTTTATCTTTGTATTTCCTGTGCCTAGCATATAATTAAATAAATGTTTGTTGACTTGAATCTGTGGTACTTGCAGTCATGTACATTGCTGGTAGAAAGCAAACACCTCAGAGTAGAAGAAAGATCACAGAGCCACAGACCAATACCTGGAAAGAACCCAGGAGATCGTCTAGTTGAAATCCACTTTACAGATGATAAAACAGTGGCCCAGAAAGGTTAGGTGACCAAGGCCACTCAGCTAGTCAGAGACAGAGTTAAGCTTTGAAACCAGGTTCTCTGACTCTAAATCCAACACACCTGCCACTGAGGACAAAGGCTGTTTCCTTTGTTTATATTTTTATCTCTGTTGCCTAAGACTCAGAAAAGAAAGTTCTCATCACCAAAGTCCTTCCCACTTTTCAAATGGATCAGCATCAGGAATATATATGGTTTTATCATTGGAAATGGAATTAAGGAAGATGCATTAATACCTGCTTTGGTGCCATACACAGAACCATGGGGGTCTTTCAAGTGAAACCTCCTCTATATGCTGTCTTCCCTATTAAAATATGAATTCCTAGAGAGCAGAGACTATTTCGTCTTTCTATTTTTGTAGTTTGTTGTTCAGTGGTTTCAGTTGTGTCTAAATCTTCATGAGCCCATTTAGGGTTTTCTTGGCAAAGATACTGGAGTGGCTTACCATTACTTTCTCCAGCTCATTTTATAGATGAAGAAACTGAGGCAAACAGAGTTAAGTGACTTGCCAAGGATCACACAGCTAGTAAGTGTCTGGGGCCGGATTTAAACTCAGGTCTTCTTGACTCCAGGTCTGGTGCTCTATCCACTTCACCACCTAGCCTCCAGCAGTATTTAACACAGTGCTGTCAAACAGACTAAGCCAGGGGGTGGGGAACCTGCAGCCTGTGGCCTTCTAGGTCCTTGGGTGCTGCCTTTTGACTGAGTCCAAGTTTTACATAACAAGTCCTTTTTTTAAAGGGGATTTCTTTTGTGAAGTTTGGATTCCATCAAAGGGCCAAACTCGAAGACCTAGAGGGCCACATGTGGCCTCAAGGTTTAAGGTTCCCTACCCCTGAATTAAGCACTTACCTAAGTACTTTTAAAATCATTCAGCCATATAAGTGCTTCTTAAGTACTTTTTAAATCATTTATTCATTCACTCATTCATTCTCAGTACATACTTAATAACCACTTATAGAACTGAATTAAACCAGAAATATGAAGTCCAATAGCGGCAAAGAAAGGAAGAAAAAAATCTGTGTATCCTCGTCACCACTAGAGATTTTCAGGAGATAAATTTCTGATCTTATTTACATCTCAGTTTGAGAAGGAGGAAGGAAGAATAAAATTAGCCACAGGACCAGTCTGCAATTGACACAAGCTCTGTGTGAGAGCATATGCATGTGGGGGGGGGGGGGCGGGTAGGTAGGTGGGCAGGGCATGCTAGAGTGAAGGAAGGAGATACTAAAGAAGAGAAAACATGGTTTCTACCCTTAGGAACTAATGATCTAATAAGGGGAAAAGAACAAATAATAATAATGATAAATAAAATGTGTTGTGTGTAAAAACATACAACATAAATGTTTATGGAAACACACAGCTCATTACACCCAGGCCTTCGAAACCCTAAACAATTGTGAGATCAAAAATTTCTTCTAAAAAAAATGAAAGAATCAAGATTTTTGAAAATGGAAAATACTGATTTCTCCTTTCAGGATTCTGGTTTTCCGGTTTAAGGTGAGAAGGCAACTTTATCCCTGTGGATTCTTTTGCTGTCTAACTGACTGCTTCCCACCATCTTACAGTCAAAGGAAGGAAAGGCGAAAACCTGCCCAACTTGCTGAACTACAAACCCCTGCTGCTCTGAGCAGGGCCCCCTCTTCACCCAACACACCCTATGGGGGGAGTTCTGTTGGAACTGGAAATTTAATTAACAAAATGCTAACATGTAATTTAAGAAGAAAAAAAAGTGTTATCACTAAGTTAATAAGAGAAGTATTTTAATTACAGTATTTAACAAGTTATGACCATACCACCAAGATTTTGCTTGGGAAGGATCTGTATACTTCAAGAATCTCAGGAGAGAAACAGAGAAAGGATGTGAAAAGGGGAAAAAGCAGAATTGGATTATCTCTGAGTCTACAACTTCTTTCTGCATTTCTCTGCATTCCCTCTCTAAGCTCAGATCTTACAGACTTATGCTATCCTGCAAGTCCGTAAGGAGTAGAATATCTCACCTCCTGTGACTCAGAGAAGGCTAACTGGATTCTCTTTTTCTCCTTGGCCAGTTTCCCTGCTGAGCTGTGTGTGTACACAGCCCTGGATAACCAAAACAAAAGCTACTGTCTGTCTTTAATTTGTCCTTTCTGGTCAAAGGTGTCCTCTTCAGGGGCACCATTTTCTCCAGTATTGGTCAGTACCAAATCCCAATATAAGAATATTGTCAAAGCATTCAAAGCCAGCTCCATTTCCCAAATATTGAGAATGGTGACTGGGGATTCAAGGTGCCTGATAAAGAAAGTCTGTGAGGAAGCTGTGTGATAGAAGTGCTATCCTATCCCTCCCTTCTCACTGATCTTGAAGGATCTCTCTATAAGCCTTTTGTGGCTCAAGGTGAGGGGCCAGTATGAAAAGTTCCCTTTCTTCTTCTCCTGCCTACCTGTTATTCTCTATTCCCAACTGTGCTCTATAACTCCACCCTAGCCTCAGGGGTTACATGGGAGGTGGTGAGGGGGAAAATGGGACACAGGCACAACCCAAGTAACTCGTCAACACAAAGTTAGAACGGGGCGTGAAGGAGAGAAGTAATATTGACAATGTAATGTATCAGTCATTTATGCTTTAGTTTGACTGTATGAGGAGAATGTCTTCTAGGGGATTAGTCCTAGGAATTATTCCAGGTGGAAGAATGTGTATATCTAGTCAAGTTCCTTCCAGTAGGAACTCCAAGAATGCACTATGCCTTCCCTCTTCTATCCCTCAGACTCCCAAATGCCAGATGTTAAGGTTCCTTGACTACCTGCCACAAGGGTTCTGTGATCTCTGACATGTATGCCAGAGAGAATAGGAATTAGTGTCATCTTAAAGAGTTCTGACCCTCCCTTCTGCCAATACACTCAGGTCTACAGCCTAAGGGACAGTCTAGGGACAAGAACCTGGGCACTCTGCTTTTACAAGCTGCCATGAGTGGCCTAAGAGAGAGAGAAGGCCAGTGCCCTCATCAGGATTCTTGGCAGCAGCTACTGCCCACCTGTTCCCACAACATGACTGCCCTGCTTCCCTGATTGCAATCACCCTAGGGATTCAGGGTCTACTCTCTCCCAGGCCAAGTCTCATCCCCATACTTTCACATATAATGATAGGCTTTCCTTTCCTGGATGGGCTATCTGTCTATAGCCTCAAGCCCAGAGCTTTTGTTCCTCAAGCCCTTCAGCACACAGAATACTTGTTTTCTTCTTGGCAGAAGAAGAACTGTCCAACCTCAGCCCTCTGATCACTCCACTCAGTTCCCTTGTCCTGAAAGGCTCTTGGCATTCATTGGGTTAATACCACCACCACCAAGCCTTTCCCCAGCGTATCTGAAATAGGAGAACAAGTTAGAAGTGCCTTGAAAGGACCACTCCCGTGGTATGTAGAAGCAGCAGCAAAAAAGAAATGAAGATGGAGGCTCAACCCTGGCCCATGATGGGGGTAGGGAATGAATGCAAGTAGGGGTAGACTTCAGGAAGCCCTCACTATTGACAATAATAACCAATGCACATGGTACTTACAAGTTGGAAAGCACCCTACATACATTATTTCATTTAAACCTCAAAACAACCCTGTAAGGTATAGATACTAGTAGTATTATTATGTTATTATTGCTAATTTACAATGGGGAAACTCAGAGATTAAGTGCTTTGCCCAAGGTCACAGAACCAGGATTTGAACGGAGGGCTTTCTGATCCAAACTCATTACTCTCTCCATTGGGCTACTCTACCTCTCTAAAGGAGAATGAGGAAAAGGAAGAAGGTGGTAGGGGGATGGTTAATGAAAGCATTTAGGAAAATCCTCAATGTTGACATTGTTTATAGATACTGGAGAACTAAGAGAAGCTATAAAATCTGAGTTTGACTCTTTCAAAGTGGTACTAATTACAGGCAATTATGGGAATTACTTAACATTTATGGCTAATTACCATTCAGCCCAATGATTCGTATGCACCTCATTAATATGGGTCAGATTAACTTTGTTGTAGGTTTTATTTGATTACAGCAATAAACACGGCTCAATCTTCTCTGTTGCTCCTGGAATTCAGTCCTTTGCTTTTTGTTTTGTTGTTTAGTAGTTTCAGTCATGTTGGACTCTTCAAGATTCCTTTTGTGGTTTTCTTGGCAAAGATACTAAAGTGGTTTGTCATTTCTTTCTCCAGCTCATTTTGCAGATGAGGAAATTGAGGCAAACAGGGTGAAGTGACTTGCCCAGGGTCACACAGCTAGTAAGCGTCTGAGGCCAAATTTGAACTCTCATCCTCCTGACTCCAGTCCTGGCACTTTATCCACCATGCCACCCGCAGAGATAATTATATCTTTTATTGTTCCTCACGCATGTGTTCCTTTCCTCCTTTATATACTTTTGGGAATCTTCCTTCCTTTTCTTAAATTTCTGTTCATGTACCTTAAACTTCTGTTCTGAATAGCTAAGAGACCTCAGTATGATTTGGTTCAAGTCTTACTCTTGACCCTGGAAAAGTCACTTAATTTCTCAGAGTCTCCCTTGATCCAAAAGAAAAACTATCGAAGACTGTAGGTTATTGGGCAACTATAGTGGCAAGCAAAATGGGACTTTTTGCTGTTTTTTTTTTCTTTTGGAGTGCTTCTCAGCACTAAGGCAATTAAGTGCCTTTGTTTGAATCAAGAGTCTTTGATAACCTGCTCAAGTCACAAGAAAGCCTAAGTCACATGAGTTTGAGTCATGTGGTTGCAACTCTCTCTGACCCTGAAAAAGTGTATATATACTCTGAGGTTAGCATTTTGCTTTGGGGGCTCACTCATTGGAAGAGTGTTCATGGCCAGATGAGACTCTGGGTAGCCGTTAAGGAGCCCTCCAGCATTGAAAACTCAGATGTTGGTGCTTCCCTCTCTGGTAAGTATGTATGTATTGCTATGGATAGACAGCTAGAAGCCCTGTCTGCTGACTTGTGCTATTTGCTCTGTTTATGTGATTTCTGCTTGTAATTTTTGTTTGTTTTCTCTGAAGTTCAGGGTGCAGACGTTTTCCCTGAACTGAGTGAATGATATATGTATAGTGAGATTGTAAACCCCTTAAAGTTGCTTTCTTTAGAAAAGAAGATCAAAGAACCTTGCTAGCAGCCCTCCTGTGTGCTGGTATTGTTGGTCTTAAACCTCCACAGCAGCTGCAAGCAGCATTGTTGCTACAGCAAGCACTTGCTGATCTGCATAGATAAAGAAAGGGCAACAAGGTCGTCTAGTGGACAGAGTTCAGGGTCTGGGTTCAGGAAGACTCATCTTCCTGAGTTCAAATATGGCAGGCCTGCACAACATACGGCCCGTGGACCACTTGCAGTCTGCCAAAGGATTTTGGGTAGCCCATGAAAAATGTAAGATTGCCACTGCACTCTCTCCTATTTGTCATGTGACCCTTGGCAACCAACCATCTTCCATCTGTTTCTAGTCTCATGCATCTGTGGTCCTAAGAAATTTAGCCTGTTTTGATTGTGGCCCCTACCTACTGCCAAGTTGTGTAGGTCTGAAATAGGACCTCAGACATTTACTAGGTGTGCAACCCTGGCCCAGTCACTTAATGCTGTTTGCCTCAGTTTTCTCATCTGTGAAGAATAAGCTAGAGAAGGAAATGGCAAACCACCATCTTTGCGAAGAAAATCCCAATTAAGGTCACCAAGAGTCAGACACAACTGAACAACAATAGATAGAGAGATCCTCCTCACTGAGAGCTCTGTACATGGACAGAATCCAGGACTGTACCAAAAACCTCCCCACCTCCTCCAAACAACAACCACTTAGTCATTTACACTGATGTTCTCATGAAGTTCACAGATGAGGAATATGGAAATGATTCTGGTATGTCAAGATGATAAGGTAAAGTGAGTGTAGAATTATAGAGTCTTAGAATTAGAAGAGACTGTAGCAATATAGTGGAGCGGAAAGGACATCTTGTTTGGAGTCAGAGGACCTCAGTTCCAGTTTTAGCTCCAATATTAACTACTTGTGTGACTTCTGGAAAGTCACTTTTTCTTTTTAAATCTCTGGGCCTTAGGTTTTTTTTTAAGCTCTGGGCTTATCTGCAAAATGGGAACATAGGACTAAATGATCTCCTCTGTCTCTTTAATATCTCAGACGTCATCAAGCATAACCTCCTACCCAGGGCATGCATACAGTGGACTGGAGTTCATTGTTTCAGGGATATCACTAATTATTTAAAATCCTTTCTTAACATTGAGCCATTTTCAGAGAATTCAGGGTCAACCTCTGAGGTGACTGAGAAGCTGGAAAGAACAGAGGCTCAAGCAAAGGCCTATTGCTTACTAGACTGACCAAAAAAGGGAAAAAAGACCAGGACCTCTGATACCAGGCCTGGCATAAATCAGATCATATGTTCCACATTTATGGTATCTTTGGGGTGTAATGCAAAAGCAGTAGAGTGCCAGACTTGGAGTAAAGAAGGCCTGAGTTCAAATCCTGTCTCAGATACTTAACTGTGTGGTCCTGGATAAATCAATTAAATTCTCTCAGCCTCAGTTTCTTCATCTATAAAATGGGAATGATAATAATAGCACTTGCCTCACAGTGTTAAAAATTAACAGATTGTTAACAATCAAATGAGAAAACATATAAAACACTTCGTAAGCCTTTTAGTATTATATATATAATGATAATAATGATGATGACCTCAACACTGCCCCCGTACCCCAACACACCACCCTCTTGGAATGTTTCCATTCAGCTAGTGTCATGCGAAAATTCAATCATGTTCCTAGAAACACAGACGTGTGGCCTACCTCCTAAATCTGAACCTGGGGTCCATAGATCTGGTGGACAGCTTTCAAGGGATCTATGAACTTCGATGGGAAAAAAAAATTAAGTCTTAATTTTCATTAGCTTTTAACCACTAATTTCCAGCATTTCCTTCAATTATTAATATAGACAAGAAGTGTTTTATTCTGAGAAGATCCTTAAGCTTCACCAGACTATAAAAGGGATCCATGACACTGAAAAGGTTAAGAACCCTTGCCCTGTGTCTTTAGTATTTGTGGCAACACCCCAACTAGTGCCATGCTCCATCATCACAGAGTCATGAAAGGTAAAGGTTCCAAATGACTAGTATCTATGGCCAGCAAATATACACATCTGCTCCTTTTATCTTAATGATTTAGACAGCATCTCCTGGGACAAAGGTCCCTTTCCCTTTTTCTTCTCCCTATCATCTGAAATACAATTTAACTCTAACAAATCTCCAAATTCTTTTCCCTTCTGTCCTTTTTCATTATTTCACTCTTGAGATCTCTAACCTCCACTCAATTGTTAATAAACTTCCCTTCAAGATTGTGGAAAGACAGAAGCGTTCATACACTGTTGCCAGAGCTGTGAATTGACCCAACCATTCTGGAAAGCAGTTTGGAACTATGCTGAGAAAGTGACCATAATGTTTGCATTCTTTGTCCCAGACATCCCACTGATAGACATACCCAAGAAGGTCGAAGATAGAAAGGTCCCCCGTCTCTGTCACTATGTCTGTGTCTGTCTCTGTGTCTATCTCTGTTCTTCTGTCTTTCTCTTTGTCTGTGTCTCTCTTTGTCTCTCTGTCCCTCTCCCTCCCTCTCTTTTTCTCTCTCACCTTTAATCTTTCCCTAGCTGCTGATTGTTTCTTTATTGTCTACAAACATGTACAAGGTCTACCCCCTCAGACTTTAAAAAACAAAAAACTCTCACCTGACCCTGCCATCCCCTCAAGCTATTTACTATTTCTCCCCTCCCTTTCACTGCTTCCCTTCCCACACACCTCTCAATCATCTATAGTCTTTGTCTCACACTGCCTTACTACCCACTCACTTCTCAATCTACCTCACAATTGTTTGCCATCTGCTTCCAACCCCATAATTCAGCTGAAGCTATTCTCTTTGAGGTGACTGGTAATTTACGCATTTACGCACGGATAAATTCAATTCCAATTTCTCAGGCCCCATGCCTTTTAAACTCTTTGCACTTTTTTACACTATTTACCACAAGCTCCTCCTGAGTAGTATCTCCTCCTTTGTCTTCCATGACACTGCTCCTTCCTGGTTCTCCTACCTGTCTAACCACTTCTCAGCCTTTCCTGCTCAGTCATTGACATATCCTCTTGTCTTTATATAGGTATTCCCCGGGCTCTATCTGGGAGCAGGGGGCCATCTCCAGTCATCCTGATCCATATCCAGCCACTGGACCCAGATGACTCTGGAAGAGAAAGTGAGGCTGGTGACTTTGCACCACTCTCCCTCACTTAAATCCAGTTTACTCGCAGTCATAGATAGCATCCACCTTCCTGATGCCATGGTCCTTTTCGAGAACAAAGGACAAACAAGCATCTTGGACTAAGGTTTAAGGTCCTTGTCTTTCTCTGTATATGCTTTCTTGGAGATCTCATCAACTCCCTCTGGTTTAAGAATCATCTGTACACAGATAACTCCTAAATGCATATATCTACCCCTCTCTAGAACTGCAATCATACACCATCAACTGCCCACTGGATATTTGCTCCTTGGTATCCGGTAAAAATCTTAAACCCAAAGTGTCCAAATCAGAACTGGTTATATTCCCCACTAAAACTTCAATTATTCCAAATGTCCTCATTTTTGTCACAAGCAAGAGGTTTGTCATTTCTCTCCGTATCCGATAAGTTGCTCAGCTTTGGAGATTTTATTTCCACATCATTTTTCTTATCTGTCCCTTTCTTTTCCTTCACATGTCATCGCTTTTTACCTAGATTTACAAGAGCCTCCCTATTGTCTCTAGGCTTCCAATTCTCCCCCGTCTCTAATCTATCCTTCACACATTTACAAAAAAAGAGAAAGAAAAATTAAATCTTCCTAAGGCATATGTCTTGCCACATCACTCTCCTGATAAAAAAAAAAAATATCAGTGGCTTACCAATGGCATAATAAAATGCAACCTCCTCATGCTGGTATTAAGGGTTTCCACAATCTGGTTCCCCTCCAACTTTCCAACCTTATTTCAACCAACTCACTCCTTCCCCAGTCTATATTCCAATCAGAAATTGACACTCCATCTCCAACATCTATGAATTTTACCAAACTACCTCCCCTGCCTCCACTTAGTGTATAGAAAAGAGTCCTTCTTCATTTCTGCCTCTCAACCTCCTTTTCATCCTTCAAAACTCATCTCAGGTGTCACCTCTTCTGGGAATCTTTTCTTGATCCTTTTAGTTTCTATTTCTATTAGTTTCTTTTCTTTCCTCATTTTACCTCATTTTTACATTTAGTATCAGGCCCTTGTATCCTTAGTGCTTAGCACACAGTAGACATTCAGTACATATTTGCTGAACTCAATTGCTGATTTGTTGAATTGAACCTGATGGTTCCGGTTGGAAAGAAGACAGAGAAGGGAGCAAGGATGAACAACAAAGTCCTGAGGCTGAGGTAAGACTGTGCTCCAGGACCAAAAAAAAAATAAAACCTTGAAAACATTCTTTATTTTAGCTGTTTATGCAGATGAGGTATAACCTGTATTTCCTTTCCACACCCCCATCCCCACTCCTTACCCCATCTTCCCAGTGTTGCGCTGAACTTAGTGGCCAATGGAGATCGAGTAGTAAAGAAGAAAAATTGGGAAAGATGAAACAGAGGAAAGAAGGGAATAGGGCCCAGTAAGGAACAAAACATCACAGAATCAGAAAATTAAAAGCATTGGAAGATACCTTGGAGGTTCTCTGGTCCAACTACTACTGAAATCAGGAATCCCATCTACTCTGTATCCTAGAAGTGATTACACAGCATCCACTTAAAAACTCCAGTGATAGAGAATTCAGTATCACCAAAACAAGTCATTCTATATTAAAGAAAGACATTTGAGAGATAAGGCCAATTAGCTGAAGAGATGGCAATGGCCAGCTACTTTATGGTGACTCCATTGGAATAAAAAATAACATTATACAGAGCAGAGTCACCAGTCCTCAATTATCTGAACCAAAGACTTATTGTCTATCATCCATTTCTCATTATGCGGTAATTAGACAGCAGAAGATTCCTCTGAGACCCATTTCTACTTTCAGAAAGATCACACCCAACTCAGAAAGGGAAAAGAAATGCACCATGGTCCAAATGTTTCTTTCTCTGCAGAATTCTCCCCCAAACAGGAAGAATGCAGAAAATATTCCTCGCTCAGATCTCAACCTGTCATGTGGCTTGGCAGGAGGTAAGTTAGTAAGCTGGTGAGTATCATATAACATGGCCTTGGCACCTAGCCCCATGCAGTACCCTGACAAAGCAAACACCAGAACACCAGCCTCATTCCTTACCACCATGACTGCCAACAGTCCATCCTTCACCCAGAACACTTACAGGGTTGGGGAGATAGCAAGGGACTTTTTAAAAAATGTCATCCCAAGGAGCCTCAGCCATTATTTATGGTTTAGCATTTCATAATTGAGATGCTTTGCCATCCCTGTGGTAAAACTTTGACCCCAGGGAGCATGCAGATTCTACTATCTACAATTCTACAGTTTGAAGATGACAAAACCAGGGCACAGAAAGGTTAGTCCCTAACCAAAAGTCACTCAGTAAGCTAATAACTAAAGAAAAAAGGCCAACATCCTCCACTGCATCCAGGGCCATTACCAGTCCTCCTGACCTGTGGCTTGCCACTGGGCTCTGAATGACTTGGGAGGAGAGAGTGAGGCTGATGACTTCGCACAGCCCTGCCTCACTTAAATCCAATTCACTTGAAAGTCAAGACATCACCTTTCTGACGGCATTGCTCCTCTTCGAGAAGGAAGGACGAACAGCAACAACAAACAGCTATGCTATAACTCTGACACCTCCATCCGTTACTTAATCTGAGGATTTTCAGTCACTTCCGAGACCTGATCAAAGAGACTTCATCTACAAACGTTCCTTTCTCCCCCCTCGCTTGTACAGAAGAAGACTATAACAGACAGTCCATACTTAATCCATCAATCGATCAACAAGTATTTATTAAGTGCCTACTATGTTCCAGGCACTATGCTAAACATTGGGACACAAAGAAGGGTCAAAAATAGTCTTTGCCCCAAGGCGAGTCACACTGGAATAGGAGAGACAAAATCTAAATAAGGGAAATACAAAATCTCTACAGAGTAAAGGGAAGTAATACCAGAGGGAAGGCACTAGCAGTGAGAGGAATGAGGAACAGGCCTCTAGCATAAGGGAAGATTTAAGCTGAATCCTGAAGAAAGCCGGGGAAACCAGAAGGTGGAGGTGAGGAGAGAAAGCGTTTCAGCCAGAAAAAAAGGCAAGGATTCAAAAGATGAGGGTGGGGAAAGTGAATAAGCATTTATATAGCTCCTATGTGCCAGATACCATGCTAAGTGCTTTCCAAACATTATCTTGTGAGGTTATTACAGTTAAGGAAACTGAGGCAAACAGAGATTAAGCGACTTGCCCAGGGTCATCCAGTATAAGTGTCTGAGTCTAGATTTGAACTCAGATGTTCCTGATTCCAGGCCCACTATGTCACCTGGCTGCCTAAGTACCGTGTTTGGAGAAAAGGAAGAAGTCTGGTGTCTCTAAGCTAAATGGAAGAGTACACAGAGGGGAGTCGAGTGTAAGAAGACTGGAAAGCCAGAAAAGACAAACAGGATTTTGTATTTGAGTCTGGAGGCAGTAAAGAGCTCCTGGATCTTAATGAGTAGGGGAGGGACATGGTCAGACTTGCACTTTAGGAAAATCCATTTGGCAACATAATGGCCTATGGACTGGGGTGGAGAGATTCCTAAGGCTCATAAACTCATGAGGTTTAAGGCAGGAAGAAACTTAAAAAATGATCTTATTCAATCTCCTCATTGGAGAAAAGAAGCTAGTGTTTCCTTAGATTAATTTGCATAAGGTCACACAAATTGTAGGAAAGGCAGGATTTGAACCCAAATCTATTGCTCTGTGCCATGCTCACTGTCCTTCATAAGTCTTTGTTGATTTGTTGTTTAGTCTTCATGATTGAGCTTTTCATGACCCCATTCGGGGCTACCTTGGCAGAGATACTGGAGCGGTTTGCCATTTCCTTCTCAAGCTCATTTTACAGATGAGGAAACTGAGGCAAACAGGGTGAAGTGACTTGCCCAGGGTCACGCAACTAGTAAACATCAGGCTGGATTTGAACTCATCTTCCTAACTCTGGGCCCAGCATTCTATCCACTGCACTACCTAGCCACATAAATCTTTAAACACAGACAAAACTTTCGAGTTAGCGCCTCTATGACTTCTCTCCTAAGTAATGGCACTAGGGTAGTCACTAGCTTTCTATGAGACCTGGGTGTTAGTTCTTAACCTTTCTTTATCTTAGCTAGCCCATCGGCAAATGGCGGTGATTGTATTTACTCCCTTCCTCGGGCAAAGCCTCTCTCATCCTCTGTCTTCTGCTCGTCTTTCTTGATTTTGGATGATTCTAATCATTCATCCTCCTCGGAGAAGAGTGTTTTCAAATATCGCTGAGCACTGTGGCTTCCAAGAAACCCATCAGACCATATTTTAAGAGGCATGTCCCAAAAGGAGACAACTCTCATAGTTACTTCAGTTCATGCCACCATAGAAACCACATGGACATGTGGACACTGGGAGCTGCTGTCAGGTCCTGGGGCTAATGAGATCAACAACAAGGTGACCAGTCCCACATTCCCTTAATTTCCCACTGAGCAGGATGGCAAAAGACCACACTCCAGTCCCTATCAGTTGTCTCACCACTGTGGACCCTTGGTTGTTGTTCTTTTTTGTTGTTGTTGTTCATGTGTTCTTCGTTCTCAGAGAGGACCATGACTTCAGGAAGGTGATGCCATGACTTGCAAGTGAATTGGATTTAAGTGAGGCAAGGCTGTGCAAAGTCACTAGCCTCACTTTCTTCTCTGGAGCCATCTGGGTCATAAGGGCATTAGGACTAGATGATCCAATGGATAGACTTTTGGATTGAGTTTTGGGTCTGGAGCCAGGAAGACCTGAGTTCAAATATCTCTTGGCTGTGTGATCTTAGATGAGTCACTTAGACCCTGTCTGC